>JARHVA010004619.1:0-385000 GCA_037957365.1 Torreya grandis | reverse complement strand
TGGGGATCAATTGTTCATGGTTGGTGTGGAAAAACACTTAGATGATACTCTCCCTCCCCACATTAGTACTTATTTGAAGACCACACTTGAGATTATCAGATATATTAGAGTTCATGAGACTCATGCTTTGTGGAGCCTTGTATCATGTATTATATTTATTATTGAAACATTATTCTAGTTGGATATGTAATTAAGTACTCATTGTACATCGATAGCATTGGCTATATTATTGTACCAACAATGGCTGAAAATATGTAATTATTTCTATATTTAGTTATTTTTTGTTTCATGTGATGTTAGTGATTAGTAACTAATAGATGTTACATGTTTAATTTATGATTAAAATACTTTGTATGTATACTAATATCACTAATTATATTATCTTGGTGTAATATAATGAAAGAATATGTGGAATATAATTAAAAAAAATTATGTTATTCTAGTAAATCTCAGTGTGGATGTTAAATTATGGTATCAGAGTTATGGCTCAAACTCTAGGACTTAATGAGTCCAATAATATTTTCATATCCTTATATTAATAAAAAGGAGAATGGTATGAACTATAACATCTAGAGAGGGTCCTTTGAGTGTCAATGATAATAACCCTCTATTTGATCCTAACTAATTTTCCATTGAGTAAGCAATAAAGTTGGATTAGATTTTTGTAACCATGAATAAGACTAGGGATTGAATTATAGCCATGGAATTATAAATTCATATATATGAGGAGAAATCCCATCAAGATGTGCCTAAAGAGCATCCTACTGAGTAGAAAATCCCTAAAGAGCAAAGACATGAGGAAGTGCCTTAGGACGCAAGAGCAAGTGTAACTATAGAATTGGTTAGGGATATGAAAAAGGTGAACCCAACTAAGTTTAATGAAACCATTGTGGGAGATGGAGCTAAAGTGTGGTTGATTAATATGGATAAGTATTTTGAGATTTGAAACTACTCTAATGTCACCAAAGTAGTTTGAGGAGCTTACTAGTTGGCTAGAGAAGTAGTTATGTGGTGGGAAAACAATAAATTGGAAATGAATCTTAACTTGACCAACACTAAATGTGATCATTTTGTGACACTATTTAGATCATAGTGGATTCCACATTTATTATTTGACTAAAATCTTATAAATATTCATAATCTAAAGCAAGGAGACCTATCAATGAATGAGTACTAAGAAAAATTCACCAAGCTTCTAAAATATGTACCTCAGTATCAATAAAATGAGAGGTTCATGATTAGGAAGTTCATAATGGAATTAAAACCCAAAAATAGTGAAGTAGACATTCATGGACCATCTACCATGGACCAAGTCTTTGATAAGGCCATCGAATAGGAACAAAATTTAAAATTTGTTGCTTAGGTCAGAGATAAGTTTAAGAAAAAGTTTGGAAGTGATAATAAAAATTTAAAAAAGAAGAACTTGAAGCATAGGAGTGGAGACTTCAAGAGTTAGTTCAAGAGTCAAAATAATAAATTTAATAGTGGTTTAGGTAACAAGAAATTGGGTAATAATTTCAAAGGTAGTTTCAAGGGAAACCAAAAGTCTGATAGGAATGGACCACCTAGAGGTTGCTTCATTTATGGAGGTGACCATTTTGCATGTGATAATACCCAAGATAAGTCAAAAATAAAGGTTTTACTCCTTAGTAAGGAAATTTTCAATAATGTATTCATGCAACAGTTGACAATTGGCAAGTTGAATTTCAAACTTCACCCATAGAACTATCAGGTACTTTGTTTGAACATTCAATTTCCATTTTGATAGATACAAGGGATATAGAATGTTTTATAGCTCCTATAATTCTAAATAAGTTATCTATAATATATGGAGTAATGGAAAATGCATGGTTGGTATAATATGGGAATGATTTAAAAGTTAAAGTTGATAAATGTTTAGTTGAAGCTAAGATTAGGTTTCTTAAATTCATAATAGTAGTAGATATTTATGCAATACCACTAGGGTCATATGATGTGATTTGGGTCAAATGGATTATGAAGAATAAATCCAAGGTTGACTTCTACTTGAAGAAGGTTGAGTGTCTAGATGATTTTAGAAATCAAACCTAATTCAAGGTGAAAAAAGGGAGTTAAGGTTTAGAAAAATTTATATAATGCAACTTAGGAAGGATCAAGAAAAATCATGCCAAGCATTTTGCATCAAGATAAATGAAATTGAAGAATTTAAGGAACCATATATTGAGGATTACCCTTTCTTTAGGATTTTTCATAATGTGTTTCTAGAGGAATTACTAGGATTTCCTCTTAAACAAGAGTTTGATTTCTCTATTGATATCATACCAAGATTGAAACCTCAGTCTAAGGCATCATATAGAATGGAAACTACTGATTGGTTAAATTTAAAGCTTAACTCCAAGAGTTGTTATCCAAATGGTTGATCAGATCAAGTGTGTTATCATAGGGTGCACCAATTATCTTCATCAAGAAGGATGTTACTCTATGGCTTTACATTGACTATAAAATGTTGAATAAAGTGACCATCAAAAATATATATCTACTACCTTGATAAGATGATATTTTAAATTAGATGAAAGAGAAACTATCTTTTCTAATATTGATCTTAGAGTAGGCTATAATTAGTTAAGGATAAAAAATGATGATATTCCAAAGACTGAATTTAGAAATCGATATGGGTATTATGAGTTTACAATGTTACCATTTGGGTTGACAAGTGATCCTATAGTGTTCACAAATCTCATGAACAATGTTTTCATAGATTATCTAAATCATTTTGTTTTGGTCTTTTTAGATGACATTATTATATATTATAAGGATGAATAAAAAAATCTTCAACATCTGGAGCTAGTTTTGCAATGGTTTCAGAAGCACAAGTTGTATGACAAGTTATCTATGTGTGCATTTTTCCAAAATAAAATGTAATATCTAGGACATATTATCTTTACAAATGTTATTTTAGTAGATCTATGAAATATAAGAGCCATTATGGAGTGTCTAACACCAAATAATGTCCATGAATCAAGGAGTATCATGGGATTATTCACCTATTACAAGAAATTCATTCCAAATTTTTCCAAGAAAGCTAATCTGATTACCTCTCTATAGTGTAAGAATTAAAGTTTTATTAGGTCAAGTAAGCATGAAGTAGATTTTCAAGAATTGAAAAGAAGGCTTAATTTAACACTAGTGCTAAGAGTTCTTGATCCTAATGGTCAATTTTTAGTAATCATAGATATGTTAGGGGATGGAATAGGAAGAGCCCTTATGCAAGATGGTGTAGTGGTAGCCTATGAATATGGGAAGATGAATCCTTATGAGGTGAACTATGCCCTTAATGAAATAAAACATACAAAAATTGTGCATGTTTTGCAAGTTTGGAGGCATTATTTATTGGAAAAACTATTTGAGATTAAGATTGATAAATTGGGACTCAAGTAAATTTTCACCCAACCAAATCTGAATGCTCATTAGAGATGTTGGTTAGATTTTTTGTCTATGTATGACTTTGATATCAATTACATCAAAGGAAAGGAAAATAGAGTAGCGGATGGCTTAAGTCATAAGAGGTACATAATATCCATGGCTACTATCAAGAGTACTTTTAGGGATTGAGTGATCTAATTCTTTTCAAGAGATGAATTCTATGATTATATTAGGAATGCATTTTTTGAGAATGCTCAGAATCCTAGGTTTAAAGGATACAAAATAGAGGATGATGGTATTATATGATATAATGGAAGGATGTATGTACCAGATAAAGAGAATCTAAGGATCAGAGTACTAAAGGAACTACATAATGCCTTATATTCAAGACATATATGAGTAACCAAGCTTATGTCATATTTTAGACCACTTTATTTTTGGAAGGGAATCAAGAAATATGTAGTGCACTTTGTGTCATATTGTCTAGAATGTCAGCATGTAAAAGATGAACATGTGTATTTGGATAGATTATTTTATCCACACAAAATACCAGAATGGAAGTGGCAGGTGATCAATATGGAATTTATCCAAGGTTTACCATTGTCATGGAACATGCACAATATGATCTTGGTTGTAATTGATAAACTAACCAAGGTATCTTATTTGATACTAGGAAATTTGACAAATGATGCCCTTAATCTTGAGAAAAGATTCATAAAGTGTATCATTTTCATGGATTTACTGAGAATATTATTTTAGATCATAATCTAAGGATGACTTATAGGTTTTGGTTAACTCTAAATTTAACTTTGGGTACACAACTAAACTTTAACACTATATATCACCCACAAACCAATGGTCAAACTAAGTGAGTTAATCAATGATTAGAGGATATCCTTTATATATATTACATAGATCAACAAAATAATTGGGAGGAATACCTTTCATTAGTTGATTTTTCTCATAATAACTCATACATATCTTCTTTGAAGATGGCACCATTTGAAGCATTGTATGGAAGAAGGTGTAAGACACCAATCAATTAAGATAGGTTAGAAAACAAAGTAGTTTTTGGACATGAGATACTTTTAGAAATAGAAGATAAAGTTAGATCAATCAGGTAAAGATTGGACAAGGCCAATGATAGGTAAAAGAGTTACGCTAATCTAAAGAGAACAACTAGGTAATTTTAGTAGATGATAAAGTGTTCTTACAGGTTAAGCCACAGAAGAGCTTGATTAAATTTGAGAAGTTAAAAAAACTTTCACCAAGATATGTGTGACCCTTAGAGGTTTTAGGAATGGTAAATACTATAGCGTATAGGCTTACATTTCCACCATTCCTAGCTTTATTTCCTAATGTCTTGCATGTATCTTATCTTAAAAAGTACATAGCTTATCTTTCACATGTATTAGATTAAAATGCTTTGTAGGTTCTGGATCCTAGGGTGGTCATAGTAGAACCAATCAGAGTAATTGACACTCGTAAACTTTGTTTTAATAATAGAGAAGTGTCATAGTGCAAGGTATTATGGGACCAATATTTTGAGGATAGTATTACTTGGGAGGACTATGATGAGTTCTATAGGCTATTTCCATATTTGTTTGCTTGATTTGATGCTTCACACAATGTTATTTTTTTCCTAAATAATGTTTTTTATTCAGAATTATTGTTTGAATAAGGGTCATTAGAATGTTAACCAGCTTTAAGGGGAAGGATGTCACATCTTGATTTCTCATTAATCTAAGTTACCTAATTATTTATAGATTATTATGGTTGTTAAATTGATTAATTACTTTTAAACTAAGCTGTGAGTCATATGATGTTGTGGGATGGTTGTATGTTGCTTTGATTACATGATTACATTACTATGAATTAGATATATTTTATATTATTTACATTATGATTATGTTGATTTGTTATTATAGTAATGTTTTATGATATATATAATGATGGTATAGGTTAAATACCTTCTTGTTATGAGTTGGATGTAGTAAAGTTTCATCCCTTAAATCATGATAGAGGGAGAGAATTATCAGAGAGGATGATGTAGATGGAGGTGTTGGGGGATGGCACAAGAATGACTAGAACCCATGCACACACCACATTAGATAATACACATTATATGCATTGTTTGAATTATTAGTGTTAGTATATTTTTGATGTTATCTACATTTAGATGATTGATTATGCATGTTAGTTGTGTGTTGGTTCAGTTTAATTCTCATGTGGAATTAATCTTGTGTTATTTCATTATGGCCATTATACATAGATTTAGTGTATAATGTTACTAAATCATTATGTCATGATATAGTATTCATGATTGTTAATGCTTATTGATACGTAAATCTATGTGAATATTATTTGGTTGCTATTGTATGTAGACTAACTATAATGTCTTTGTAATGTTTAGAACATTAGCTAGTTTTAGATTAAGGTAAAAATAGGTTTTGAAGGGTCCCCAAAACCCTGAACAAAAGGAGAAAGATAAAACATTAACATCCACAGGCAAGCCTTAAGCTTACTTCACCGAAGTAACAAAACCCAGAAACAAAGTCCTGAAGCTAACAAATGAACGGCCAAAGATAAACCCCAGGTTTTATAGAGACCTAGAAACTCTAAAGTAAAATTTTAAAAAACCAGGTACCAAGACCAGAAAACACAACCAGCTAGCAAAACCTACTAAAAGAGCCAGGAACTATTCTTCTAGTTCCAATATCATCTTCACTGCTTCCTTACCTTTCACAACAGTATCCTTATCATAATGATATTTAGGAAATATCATTATATGGCTTAATGCCTTAATATATAATGATAACAAAAGACATTGGATATTCCATATAATGTAGTGATAAAAATGATTACGTTGTTATAATATTATTATGTTTGGTATAATAATTGTCTAATTTACCATTACATTAAAAGAATATCATTGAATTTATATTATTCTACTTATTATTAAAGTCATGATGTTTTTATCTTTACTAATTTATTGTAAATATTGCATTATATCCTAAAACTATCCTAATAACTAAAGCTAGTCATTATGCACATGCATAGACTATGGTAAAGTTTAAAGTGTTAGTTATCATTTATAATAATGTTAAAAGTGGAATTTTGTGAGGTGATAAATGGGCATGTAATGTAGAGATATCATATAGGATTTAAAGAGATTAAAATAACGATTAAATAAATTTGGGAAAAGTTTGAGAGAAATTTGGGCTTTTTTTGGTTTAGTCAAAACAAAGTTAACTGTGATTAGTTTTAGTTGGAATGGATAATTTGGATTATGCATGGAGGATGTGAGCTAGGAGCTAATAGTTGCATGCAAGCTCATATTGAGAAGGAGAGACAAAAAAATTATGAGAAGAGGAGAGTGGGAGAAGAGAATGGCATGACATAAAGAGGATAAGAGAGAACAAAGTGAAGGAGTGAAGGATATTATGGTTCAAACAGTCCATCTGGAAGCAATTAAGAGGTTGGTGATGTTATTGATTAAACTTAAAATAATTTTATATTGATATTTATCTCTTAACATTTAAAAAAATGATTTGCATTTAATTAAGGATACATGCTTATCCCCATGGATGGATAGGCCATCTAAAAGACTAAGCCAATACCCTCTAAATCCCTAGTAAGGCAAATTGAAATTATTTGTGTGTTAAACTGTAGGGTTAAAAGGTTTTTCTTGCTATATTGGAAATATTCCCAAGTTAAAGCTCAATAGGGTTTAGCCAATAGTTTTATTATGACTAAGATTTAGTTTTTGACCTTTAATATATATTTAAACATATACATGTTATATATACATACTTAGATAGGTACAAAAAGACATGATAAGTATGTATATATATATACATATATACACACACACACACACATATATACATATATAGACACACACACACACACACACACACACACACACACACATATATATATATATATATATGTATACACACACACACACACACACACACACACACACACACACACACACACACACACACACACACACACACACACATATACATACATACATACATACATACATACATATATATATATACACACACACACACACACATGACTGTGTGTATACTTGAATTTATTGGGTAGGGTAAAAATGCTAAGTCTGAGTAAATTGAGGAAATAATGAATTGACATATATATTTTATGTATTTATTAATTTATTTTATTTGATATACATATAAATAGGATTATGTGTATTTGTCATTCAGAACTGTGAAAACATATGGACTATGTATGTATTTAATACATGAAACCATGAGATTATATAAGTAGGAACTGTGAATAAATTAGTATTCAAAATAATGAATTGTATGTATAATTGTCATTCAAGTAGTGAAGATATATATAGGTATGAATTGTGTTAGTTATGTTTGGGTCAAAGGAAAATATATGGAACTATTACTAAATGAAAATAATGAGTGGTTAATTTCTATAACAACTCTGTATTCTTAGTAAATAATTCTATGCTATGAGAGGCTACTATTATAAGATATTCACATCATTAATTACATATACATATAGTAGATAATGGTGTCAAATTAGGAAATATTATGACTAATTTTTCACATACATACATATACAGGGTATATGGCTTGTATATAATTTATGTGAGAAGATATTAGGTACAACTATGGCTTGTATCTAGATACATATGGGTTTTTATTATGTTTAGAAATCAACAGGGTCAAACTTATATTGACACTAATGTTAATATATTATACTGAGCATAGGAAGTTTAAAATATTTTATAGACTGAGTAAAGGTTGTATGTCATACAATTCAAAATGAATTTATATAGGATGTCAATTAATTCTATAGATACTTATAAAAAAAACTAAAAAATAGTAAAATCCTCCAATAATTGAACAAAGATAGAATAAGGGTATGTGTGGTCGATTATTCATAAAACTCTATTTTGAATTTCAAGAATAATGTATACAAGGCAATAGAATTTATATGGGCTTTATCATAACTAGATTTTGGCTTTTAGAAGGAAATAAATTAATAATATAAGGATTCAAAAATTTTGGGACCTTGTACTAGATCTTGATTGCTATTTCATGAATATCTAAAAAGATTTGTTAAAACACATGAAGTTATATAAAAAAATAGAATTTTTTTTTAGCCTGATAGAATAATATTTATGTTTTAGAACATATAAATTATGTTTTAATATTATGCAAGGTGTGTAAATATATGATATATGTGTGTGTGTGTGTGTGTGAGAGAGAGAGAGAGAGAGAGAGAGAGAGAGAGAGAGAGAGAGAGAGAGAGAGAGAGAGAGAGAGAGAGAGAGAGAGAGAGAGAGAGAGAGAGAGAGAGAGAGAGAGAGAGAGAGAGAGAGAGAGAGAGAGAGAGAGAACTTAGGTACTTGTATGAATATATAGCTTATAATTTTACATTGGGATATGTACCTATAATTATAGTTTATTGACTATTAAATTAAGTCATAAAATTATTTAGAGATGAGACACAATAATTTTATGCATACAACCTCCCAAAAGTACAAGTTGTATAAATGAAAGATTATGTTTTTATTTATGAGTTATTTGATATTTGAAATTATTATGATTGAGTGTTTGTAATTGAGTTATTTTGATAGTTGAAATTTTTAATAAGGAATATAGAGGGGAGGTTAGTATTATGTTATTTTAATAAAATAAAATCAAAATAACACACTAAAAACTTGACACCTCTAGCCTAGACATGGGAGAATAAGTAATAAACATACAAATGAAAACACAACTAGAAAATAAAATAAATCATTCTTTTACCTTCATTGTAGCTATAAATGGATTGTTGAAGTGGCTTGATTGGTTTATGAATTAATAAGTATTAAATGAATCTCCATTTTATCCTCCTCTCCTTGGAATCTTAGCTTATGAATTTGGCATGGTAATACTACTAAAAGGCTTATTGGGGGAAATCCTGCATAATAACACTACACTATCAAATCTTAGATATCAATAGGTATGGCCTTGTATTTATAGACTCCAAAAGTTAACACTCACCCAAGGTGAGTTAAGGTTGAGTTTAAACATGGAATGAGTTCAAACTAACCCTAGGTGAGTTGAGGCTAACTTCAATTGAGTTAGACGTTGTCATGTAATTATTATTTTTAATTACCAGCCATGGCTCTTAAATTAGATATTTTGAGATATTTTGGAAGAGCTTGACAACTCATAATGGTAATGATGAAAAGGATTGATATTTTGATTTTTAGAATTTCCATTTTTAGATATTCATTAATTATAAATGGATAATTTAGATAAGCATTTAATATAGTTTAATTAAGAGATTCATTTTGATTAGCATTTTATGTCTTTTAAGATTTGATTAAGTGCCCCACTTAATGGGTCTATAGGCCAGACTACTAATTATGAGGTCAGAATGTGATTGGGGATGAATCTATGAGAAGTTATTATTACATACAAGTTAGTGTCCTAAATAGGGATCTTCAACATGATTTTGAGTATTGACAAATGATATGTAAATTGAATTGGGAAAGTTGGTGATTTCTAGGCTTAATTTGCAATGTTTGATAGAAATAAGTATGAAGTTCAATCAGAAGCCATTTGTGGCTATAATGGGGTGTCTAAAATTTTCCCCTATTTGAGAAAGCATTGCAAGCTATAGGCATAGTAATGTATTCTCAAAGAATGAAAAGGTGTTGTATGCCTAATGCCAACAATAATGATGGATGAGCCCTAAATGCCCCCTCAAGGGAGAGATAAATAAATAAGGTCGATGAGTGATCCCTCAAAAGAAGGAAAATGAGTAGACCAAAAGGTAAAGGTGGTGGAAGATGATTGATTTGCCCAAAGGCGGTTATAATCATTGGCATATTGAGATGCCTTTGTTGGATAGATAAAAAGGTGATGATTTTACCAAAGGTAGTTAGTTATAGTCATTGACATAATGAGGTAAAAGGGTAATGATTTGTTAAAAGATGGTTATAATCATTAGGAAAATAAATACATGCCTCAATTGGGTGGATAGAGATAATGATTTTCCCAAAGGTAGTTATAATCATTAACATTCAGGGAGATTGAAACATAATGATTTGCCCAAAGGTAGTTATAATCAATAATAGAATGAAAAAAATTCCCCAATTAGATAATGATTTGACCAAAGGCATTTATAATCATAAACATCCTGATAAATCAAAATACAATGATTTTCCCAAAGGCAATTATAATTATTGACATGATAGTTTATATCGAAACACAATGATTTTCCTAAAGGTGGTAATAATCATTGGCACTATGGGTGGGATAATATTGTAAATTAGAAAAGGGGATTGACTTATGAAATCTATACTCACAAAGTAAGTAGGCTAGTTCAGAGGAGAAAGATGAATTTTGTCAACATATTAGTATGAAGATGCACGTCCTAACAAGTAACGAGTAAAATTATTTGGTGATTTAATTACTCTGTATTTGGGAAATGATTTGGATAGATCAAGAATATTTTATGTGACCAAGGATAAGTACCACAACATCATTTATTATAATATTTATTGAGCTAATTTTTATTGTAACACATGATGGTATACATCATGGTATAAAACACTATGATAATTGAGCCTAAATAAACATAAGAATTGACACATGTCTTAATAAACAAGTGAAAATAATGCGCCAATGATAAAAACTATGATGAAAATGTTGACATATGAATATGGATGGATTTAAGTAGAATGCACAAGGAGTCACCCAATGAATGTTGGTATACTAAGTCAAGGCACAAAAATGCAAGAAAACAAACATAAAAACAAAACACAAATAAATAAAAAGTAAATAAAACAATAAAAACAACATGGAATAAACACAAATAATCATTAATCACAATGTTATCACAAATATAAGACAAAAAAATGACATAAGGTTGCCCCTAGGATATAGGTAAATAATGACATAAAAAAGATTATTGAAAGTGCCCCAGGTTATAAGAGACAACAAAATAAATAGACAAAATGAATATAAGAAAAGGAATGGGTAGCTGAGATAACTCCAGATGCACTAAGCAAGTGGATGTTGCTTACATAATTCCATGGATGCAAGATCCAACATGAACTTCAGACCAAATGTAGTTCTCCTAGGATATGGGATAGAATAAAATGATGATTAATAAAAAATGATTGTGTTATAGAGGAGTATGGAAATGGTCATGCAAAATGGTGAGTGCATAAGAAATGGTTGCTCGTAAAATGATGAGAGAATAAAATGAAGCCAAATGGTCATTAATGTATGAAAGTTGGATACATAACACACAATATAAAAAATCAAAAAATGGTGATAGATCAAAGCTAAGGCTAATAAGGATGAGGAACTAAATAACAAGTTGTTACTTGGGAAATATCTAGGAGTCCCAAAACTATTAAGGTAAAGAAGTGGTCAAAAGGAAAGGAAAGTGTGATCAAGCTAACTTGAGATATGTCATGTATCTAAGTGTTGCCTACATAGTCTGTGTGAACCTCAAGCCAATGTAGTTCTCATAAAAATGGGAGGAAAAAGACCAAAGTGGTTTATAAATAAACTAAACAAAGAAGATGGCCCAACCCAAATTTTTTGAATGATTTAGATCTCGTGTTGAGATTCTAAGATAATTTTCATGATTTTATGATTTTTGTGATTACTTGGGAAATATCTTGGAGTCCCAAAACTATTAAGGTAAAGAAGTGGTCAAAAGGAAAGGAAAGTGTGATCGAGCTAACTTGAGATATGTCATGTATCTAAGTGTTGCCTACATAGTCTGTGTGAACCTCAAGCCAATGTAGTTCTCATAAAAATGGGAGGAAAAAGACCAAAGTGGTTTATAAATAAATTGATCAAAGAAGATGGCCCAACCCAAAATTTTTGAATGATTTAGATCTCGTGTTGAGATTCTAAGATAATTTTCATGATTTTATGATTTTTTTTATTTTCTAGGTCTTTTAATTTGTTTTTAATTTTTTTTAAGCATCTCAAATTGATTTAGAATTATGAGATACTAAATGGTGTAACTCACAAAATGGTGAGATCATGGTACAAGGTGATTGAGCTGATCTTAACATGAATCGAACACTACCTAGTTAGTCCCATTAGAACCTCAAGTCATTATAGTTCTACCTTATAGTAGAGGGATACAAATAGGTAGTAGTAAGTTCATGAATTTAGGAAAATGACATAATATAGAAATAGGAATGGTAAGGTGATAAGACATTGTATATTAAAGATATTGCTCCTAATTTATCCATATGTGGTTATAATTAGGAAATAATGGCATATATTGATGATAGTAATTTGACCAAAGGTAGTTATAATTAGTAGCACAAATTAGAACATTGATTTTACCAAAGGTGGTTATAATTAGGAACACTCACAATGAAATGAAATAAGAAATGAAGTATACAACTGCCAAACCACTATCATACTAGTCCAAGATACAACCTCTATCTAGAATACCAAATCAACTATTAAAACTTTATTTGAATCCCCTCGTTGAAGGTGGCCAAATAACTAATGAAATGGAAATAAGGTCAAAGGGTTGGGTAGGGAGAGTAAAAATAACCTTGGTCAATAGTGAAGGTATGGTAGAATAGTATATGGTATGATAAAATAAATATGACAACATGGTATAATGTAAAATAACATCATAGATAATACTTTAGGTCTCTCAAGTGAAATAATGCTTGAGATGTATGATGTTCATCAGATCATCAAGTTCATCTCCTTCTAGTGTAGTGAGCCTATATGCTTTGGAGCCATTATTTGCAATAATGATATATGGTCTTATCCAGTTGGGTTTAAATTTTCCCTTCTTCTTTTTAGTTGTGGTGTTTTTTTGGTTTTCTTTGAGAACAAGATCCCCAAGCTCAAACTTTATATGTTTTACTTACTAGTTATAGTGGCCAAAAAGTCTATGTTGGTATGTTTAAAGTTTGTTGATAGTGGCCATGTATTTTTCATCAATTAAATTTGTCTCTTTCAAGCAAGTTAATTAGTAATATTCATCATCTAGGATGTGTTTCAATGAGATACATAGAGAAGGTAACTTGACCTCAATGGGAAGAATGGCCTCAGTGCCATAACTAGGGAATATGGAGTATCTTTGATTGAAGTACAATAATTGGTGTGGTATGCCCAGAGGGCATGGAATATTTGGATGTGTCAATTGTGGCCAACATCATTGATAATGGTTTTATTGGATTCCTCTACTTAGACATTACCTTGAGGGTAATATATGGTAGAAAAATGTTAGGTGATATTGTACTTGATACAAAGCATTTTGACATCCTTATTCTTAAATGATCCACCATTATCAGACATAATTTTAGAGGAGTTACTATAGTGGCAAATGAGATGATTGAATATGAACTTGCAAATATATTTTCTAGTCACATAAGTGAAGGGTATAGCTTCAACCCACTTAGTGAAATATTCAGTATCATTAAGGATGTGTTTATGGACTTCGGATGGGGATGGGTTAATATTCCAAATGAAATCGAGTCCCCATGTTGGAAATGACCATGGTGTAAGCATTAGTTTTAGTGTTTTGGTTGGGGCATGAATAAAATTGGCATGCCTTTGAAACTTATCACACATTTTGTCATAAACAACTACATCTACTTCCATAGTTGGCTAATAGTAAACCATATGTAGGATCTATTTGTCTAGGATGGCCTTACTAGTGTGGGATCCACATGATATTTCATGAACTTCCCATAATTCTAATATTACTTCTACTAAATTTAAACAACAAATAAAAGTTCCATTAACTTTTTTATGGTAAAGGGTTGGGCCAAGTAAGGTATATTGTGAGGCTTGATGGGTAAAGGCCTTTTGTTGTTTAAGTGATAGGTTTGGTGGATGATATGGCCATGAAGGTAGGTAAAGAGGTTTGAATACCATATAGATATGGAAAAAATAATATCATAGATCATTATGACATTTGAAGGATCATGATCAGATGCTAAAAGATTTTCAATAAGGAATTGATATTCTTTTGCCTTATCTATGTGGAGATCAAAGAGCCAATGGTGGCCATGACATCTGCTATCCTATTACTAGCCCTAGGTATGTGTTCAAATTATATGTTGATGATATATTGATTGAAAACATCAATCATGGACTTGTATGGCACTAAATTGTCATCTTTGGTCTAAATTTGGTTTGTAAATTGATTGATGATTAATTGAGAATCACCATAAACTGTGAGATGCTAAACATTCCATTGTACTACTTGATGAATCCCTACAATAATGCTTTATACTCAACCATGTTGTTAGTATAAGGAAAGTTGATACATAATAATTTAGGGATAATATCCCCTTATGGTGTGATAAATAATAAGCCTACCCTTGATTTATGTGATGTGAATGATCTATCAAAATACAAATTCCAGTGATTCTCTTTAGGAGGTGTTTCAATGATGGTCATGATGGACTCATCTAGGAATTGAAAAGTGAGTGGTTTGGTATCTATAAGGGGAGCTTCAACAAGCTAATCAATGAGGACTTATCCTATTATGGAATTTTAGTTGATGTATTCTATCTTGAACTCACTTAGAAGCATGATTCATTTAGCCATGCAACCTTATAAAGCTGTCTTGGATAATAGATACTTGAATAGATATACTTTGGAAATAACTATGGTCTTGTTGTTAAGCATATAATTTTGTAGCTTCTAGGATACAAAGACCATAGTTAAACAAGCTTTTTATATTAGTATATAATTATGTTCATATTCAACTAGTATATGACTTAGATAGTACACAACATGTTCTTTTCCATTATCATCATGCTGAGCTAGACGTGCCCCTAGAGATTTATTTATGGTAGATAGATATAATAGAAATGGGTTTCTTGGCATTGGTGGTAACAAAACTAGTGGATTACCAAGATAATATTTTAGGTACTGAAAGGATTTGGTAATATTCATCCCAAATAAATGTGACACCCTTATTTAGTAAGTGTGTAAATGGATGACACTTCTTAGCTAATTACGATTTGAATCATTTGATATATTGAATCTTTCCTTAAAAACTATAGAGCTAATTCAAATTAGAAGGTGGTGGCATCTCAGTAATAGCTTGTACTTTAATAGGATAAAATTAGATGCCCCTATGAGAGATGATGAAGCCTAATATTTTGATTAAAGTGACACTAAATATGCACTTTTTGGGATTGAGTCCGACCTTATATTCACAAAGCCTCTTAAATATTATTCATAGTGCAGATGGATGATTGACACAAGTATTTATTTTATCCAATATGTCATCAACATAGTCTTTAACAATTTCATGCATCATACCATGAAATATGATGGTAATGGATCTTTGGTATTTGGTCCCAATAATCTTGAGGCCAAATGGCATACCTTGATAACAAAATGTTCCCCATGGAGTGATGAACACTATTTTATGTTGGTCTTTTAGTGCAATTATACTCTGATTGTATACTAAAAATCTATCCATAAGTAAAAGCATTCCATATCCCACTATGAAGTTAGCTACCATGTAAATATTTGGTAGAGGAAAGTCATCCTTTGATTAGGCCTTCTTTATATCTCTAAAATCAATACATATTCTAATTCCTTTTGATTTCTTACTGATTGTCACAACATTTGAAATCCACTCTAAGTAGTTGATAGATTAGATGCATCTCACTTCTAAGAGTTTTAACAAATATTTCTTTACTAATACAAAAATATGAGGATGCATCTTAGATAATTTCTACTTCATAGGTTTGGCATCAAGATGTATAACAAGATGGTGTACAACTAAGGTGGGGTACAAACCTAGCATGTCTAAATAGGCCAAAGAGAATATGTTAACACATTCCATCAGAAGGGATATAAAAACTTCATGTTCTTCCTTAGTGAGGGACCCACCTAATTTGATCCATTTTTATTCATCTAGAGTCCCAATGTTGACTTTTTTAGTATTTTCTATTAGGAGAGTTGAGACATATTCCAAAATGGTTTTTAATGATTTCAATTAGTTGGCAACTATAAAGTCCTATATTTAGATTGATTTTTTAATCTCACCTAAACAATATGAATATGAATCTCCCAATGGTAGGGATAGCCATGTTACCAACACTATTGGAAATTCTTAGGAAATTTGATCAAAGGCATGTTGTTCTACTGAACTAAACTTAGACCTAAAAGCAAGTTCACCATTGGTGGTCTCTTGAGCTTCATTCAAGGGAAGGTGAACACTCCCACCTAATGGTGCTTAAAATAGGTTTTCACTTGAAAAATAGCCTTTCTCTTTAATTTTACCTTGGTCTAAAAGTACCTCAAAGAGGTTTTAACTTTGGGACCTCAATGTTTTAATCTTTTGTTTTATACTAAAGGTGTTCACCCATTCTCCAAAATAGGTTGTAGGGTCCAATTTGATAGAGAACTCTTGTTTATGGTTTCCCAATAGAACATTGTCTCTTAGGCTTAGAAAATCACAAAATGCCTCATCATTCTTGAACTCATCTACATGCACTATGGGTTTTTGTTGGTTTCAGGCTAGAAGTTGAGGGTGATATATAGAAATCAGGTTATGTGGGCTTATTGGGGTAATGATACAAATGGCATGTGGGTCAAATAGGTTGGTATTGGAAATGTATTCATAAATGTTGTGATTAGACCCTACTTTGGTACCATCATCATCATCATTATATGTTGACATTGGAACGTGAATAAGATACATGAGGTCACCCCTAGGTGATTTAAATTTGAGACAATAAGTTCCTTTGTACTAAGTTATAAAAAATGGATCAAGATTACCTTGTTGATTTGGACTGAGGCCTCCTCATTTATAGGCTTGGTTCTCCATGATCTAGTTAGGAATGAGATATTTATCATTTTTGTATTAATTGACCAACTTGTCATTATACAACCAAGATTCATCATTGGAAAGTGGGTCTTATTATTGGCCAGTGGTTGATGTGAAAATAATAGGAGTTGGACTATGAAGCTTTCCTTTTCCTTTTCATTTCCATTCCATGCAAGGTGGTTTAGCTTTAGGCATTCCATAAGAATTTGGGCTCTGTGGAAGCTTGATAATGTAAAATGTGTCATGAATAAAATAATCTCTTGGGCCATTAGATGAAATGTTAAAATGATTATAAATTTAAAGTGGAGGCATATGTGAAGATGAATCTAGACTATTTGGGTTTATACAATTGGTCTCTAGCAATTTGAAAAGTATTTATTTGTCTTTATACTTTTTGGGAAGTAGATCTAGGCCAAATTTATAGTTGTAACTTTCATACTTAGCCTTTAAATGTTTACAATGTTTATAGGGCTATAAATATCCATTGATGGTGACCTCCTTGCTTGAGTGAAAAAACTTGAGACACTGGTGAAATGTTGAAGGGATTGCATGAATTTCATGTATCTAAGGTCTACCCAAGAACAAATTATATGATAGGTCAAAGTCTAACACACGAAAAAGTGTATCATGGGTCAAAGGCCCAATGATAACTAGAAAACTTATTGTGCCTTGTGATTAACATAGTTCATTATCATAAACCTTTGATATTAATTATTTTTGGCTATAGATCAATTGTATATCTAAGATGTTTGATGAGCTTAAAAGACATAATACTTAGGCCTGATCCATTTTATATGAGGACATGTTTGACTTTGTGCCACATGATGATAAATTCAATGTACAAGGGATTGTTATGGAAAGGGCTGAGGGATGACATATCACTTTGATAAAAGGTCAAATATTGGCCTAGGGCTATATTTATAATGAAATATTGGAATTTATTTGAGGTTATATAGTTTGGAAGTTAGGATTAGACTAAGAGTTCTATTAATATGTTTTTATGAATGGTAGATTTATGAAAAAAAATAGAATGGAGATATATGTGAGTGTATTTTGAAGTTATTCCACAACATCATATGGAATTTAATTAATAGTGGTATATGTCTTGTTCCTATCCAATATAATGAGTTGCAGTGGTTTGTTTGTAGGAGGTTGTGGGCCTATAATGGTAATATTTAACCGCTTAGTTATGATTGCACAATCAGGATTAGATACAAGACCATTATTTCTATAAAATGATGTTAGAGATGGTATAAATAGGATAAGTCTTGATTTATAGTACACTTGGTTGTGGTCATAGTGTAATGATGAGTTATCAATATAAGATCCTAAAATAGTAATACCTAGTTGTTGTTGCACTTTTTTATAGTCCTAAGTCAAGGAAAGATTAATAACATAAGTAGGTTAATTAGAATTTTTTATAAATGATCATATTATATTAACACTTGGTCTAGGATTAATGGTTATGGTTGAAATGAAACCTCCATAAATATGGCCTACAAATTTGGTGTAGTCATGTGCAACTGTGTGGTAAGTTTTTTAGTTGTTAAAATCATTATGTCCTTGGTTCTTCCATTCAGTTGATGTTATTATTATTATTACTACTAAAATTTATGTTGTTGTCATGGATTTTATTGTTGTTTTGGCCTTCCTTGTTGCTATTGTTGATTGTTATTATTATATTGTGGAAAAGGGTTTTGGTAGATACCTAGGTTCTGATTATACATAGATGCTTTACTATCCAATGTAATATCCCCATTTTCCAACATATTTTTGATGAGGTGTTTTATATACACATAACAACATAAATTATGCCCATGAACAAGATGGTATTCACATAAATCATTCTCTCAGTACTAATACAGATATTGAATACCCTTAGGATAACACTTCAAAATTGGATAACTAATCTTATTATTTGTGGCTAGCTTGCAAAACATGAATTATATAGTTTCACTAATATCACTAAAAACTTGAGGAGTGGGTTTTCTTCTTAGAGGAGGGGTTTGCAAAGGTGGGAGTTGTTATGTTTGTGGAATTGTTCTAGGTTATTATGAAGGCTATGCTTGTTGAATAGGATGCTAACAAGGAGTAAGTTGAATTTGTGGCATAGGTTGAGAAGATGTTGTTTTCACCATTTGAACATGAAGTGACTCAGTTAATCCATTTATAATTAAATTATTATTATTTTTTTATTGATTATATTTCTCATAATTATTAGCCTAGGATGGTGTTTATGCTTGGGCTTGGGCTTGGTTATGGTTTTGATTTTGGCCTATTCCTTGGTTTTGGTTCTAATTTTGGTTCAAATAAATTAACTTGATAATCCATTTATTAATAAGGGAATTTTAAATTATCAAACCTTTTTCAATGATCTCTTTAAAAGTGTGTGCACACTGAATCTCTAGATGATAATACATCTCACTGTGTAAATTTTTAATAAACACAGTTTGTCAAGTAATCTATGGGTGAAATGACTAGAAAGTGCTATCCATATTTGTAGATATATTGCAAAGATTTCAATACCTTTCTATTTGTCCTAATTCAAATCTACTAATGAAATATCATGTTTGATTTTATAGGAGAAATATTGCACAAATTTGTTTGAGAGGTTATCAAAATTAGATAAAAATTCTTTGGAAATTTTAGGAACCACTTAAAATCCTATCCTAATAGACTTCAAGGAAATTAAAGGAGATAAATGTTTAAATAATCCATTGGCTAGAAAGCAACAAATAACTTTGTCAAATGGGCCTTAGGGTCTCATTTATCCTTGTATTAATCAAAGTTTGGTGGTTCATACCCTATAGGAAATGGTATTTATAGATACTCCATGTTGAATTAGTATAAACACACATCATATAACTTGAATTTATTATGCTTTACCCATGATTTAATGATATCAATTACATCCTTCATTTTCTATAGTTCTTGGGCCAAGAAACTAGATGGAACATTTGGCTGAGGTAGAGGCTGGGTGGTCAAAGTTGGATTACCTTGATCAACTTATAATGGATGAATGGTTTATTGTGGAATGTTGGTTTAATGAGTAAACCAAATAGGAATATGCATCCATGGATTGGGATGTGGTTGTTAAAATTACATGCATTGTTGTATGATATTTTAGTTTGGATTCAATATATAGCCTTAGTTTTGATTGAATTGGGGATATGATGGAAGGATATGGCTTTGGATAAAATACTATGCCTACTTAGGTTGAGTATTGACTTGTTGCTGACTAGTCAAACCTAGCTTAATAAGGGGAATGTTTTGTGGACCAAATCCCTATTTTTGGATTTGGGGCACATGCTGAGTAAAAGGCAATTAATACCTAATTAATATTTGTTAAATAGTAGTACCTCTTGGTTTCACAAACACCTATTGTGAAATAGATGCTTATTAGATGTTTGGAATTTATATTTGACCAATAGACATACATTTTTGATTAGATAATTTTTGTGATTGTAAAGGTATATTGGTCTATAATTATAGAGTTATGTTTGTCACTAGCTGTTGACGTGGAAAATTGTTGCCCCCTATTAAGGTGGTGTAATATTATGACTCTATTATAATGGTAGATTAAATTATGCCTATTGTTTTAGAATTCTAGTCATCACCTATTGAGATGGGGTAACATTCATCACTTGTTGAGTTAAGGTACTAGTTGACACTTGGTTACTTAATCCCTATGGTTGCATGCTTGAAGAAGTAGTTAGTTGAGGATTACCTCTAATTTATTATAGTTAGGGCGTAGGAATTCATACCCCCTACTATTGTGAACCACTCATGGTGTTAGCTAAAGACACTTATTTTTGTGGAATATTTTATGGTGTAGTTAAACCACTTTGGCTTGGATTGGAAGACACTTGCATGTTATCCACCATGTTTGGCACATTATTCTATGTAGAAGTAGGAGTCACTTCTTCAATAAATGGGGCATTGTACATGTCACCATCTAAAGTGCTTTATGTAAATGGGTCTATGCCAAAATTATCTTAACATATCAATTCAATTAATACTCTTATTAAAGGAGTTATCTCTATGAGTGGAGCATTTGACATGGACATAACATTAAAATCTCACAATAGATTCAAATAGGTTTGATATGCTTATTGAATTTGTATAAAGTGGTCCTCCATGAGGCCCTTTACTTTGAAAAACATATTTAGGTCTTGATACGACATTGGTATGAGTACTTGAGGATGGATAATAGAGGCATGTTCAATGGTTTGGGTATAAGGCATGTTTAAATCCACTCTAACTAGAATGGGAAAATTTTCATAGGGGAGGTCTATTGGAAACTTGGCCCCCACCTCTATGATTCTAACTAAACCCTCATCCTTATTTTCAAGAAAGTGATGATAAAAAAATAAGGATCATATGTTAATGGCATAATAACTAGTGGAACCAAATATTTCACCCTAGAGGAGGTTTTTCAAGCCTAATATACTATTTGGGAAATAATAGAATACCTCTAGGCCTATGGGTTGCCTACACTAGAGGTAGATCTCTAGGTATAAGGGATAGCTCCCTAGATTGACCTTTAAGTTACTATCACTTATACTAACTGATTGATTATGTGAAAAGGGGTATAAATATGCATGAAAAAAAAATATTATAAAGGGTTTATACACCATGAGGATTTACACAAGATCATCATACTCTTGCACTAAGAAACAAGACCTACAATATTAGCTTCAAAGTCCTAAGATGTTCTAACATTAGTGTTTCAATATGGAGGTGATATGCATGAGACTACTTAAGGTAAATGGACTAGAGGTCAAATTATAGACTCAAAGGAAACTTTCACACTTGAATGGATCCAACCACACTATCTACACTCCATATTACCTATTAGAATGAGAACTTCTTGCACTAAACATGAAAGGATAAAGAGAAGCAAGGATATAAGCTTATCATTAAACCTCACCATACATTGCTTCACACAATTAGACAAGTTTTTTGTGAATTCAAAACCATATTTAATTTATTATTTAAATTAAAATTACAACATCAAACCAGCAAGGATTTTTCATACATGGTGTGGAATTAGAAAACAAGAGCCAAAATGGCTAGTTCTTATAGAATGTGAGAACGGAAAGAAAGAAGTAGAGATCAAGGGTCAAAATATAAATTATAAAGAAATGAGATAATTTATGTTGTAGAGAATTATATTGTGGAATATACCATGAAATTTATCTTTGGAAAAATGTCCCTACAAGGCATGAAAACTCCTCAAAACTGGCATAAGACCCTTCAACTAGCTTCTTGGAAATTATCTTCATCATTGGCTTCTCTTGAACACTCCAAAGTAGAATATGAATAATTTACATGTGAAATATGATGGGGGGGGGTTAATAAAAATATTTATCATGAAATGGATGTGTCCCTAATCATTGATCTTCTTTTAGACAAGTGTTCTCACTACCTGTAGTCACCATCATCCTTCTTTCACTCATTCCTCGCACTTGTCATTCAATTAAACTTTAATTTAAAAAACAAAATCATGTAGGGGGTGATATTAAACTTTTAAAGAGTCTCCCTACATCCCAATTCATTAGGTAGACCTTAAGAGGCATCCTAATTAGATGTATCACCTTCTCACTTGGTGATCACCTTCTATTCACTATGCCAATTTGGACTGCCTAAAGTGAAGGTTCTTGTAGAGATACTTGTGTGATTTTATGAATAAATATATGAAAATTAGAGTTTATATTAGGTCCAAATTTATCTTCCAAAGTTATTATCATCCTTTGATACTCCTCTACATATAAAACACCAAAATCTATAAATAAAACCTATTCTGCACCCTGTTTGTATAAGTAGGGTAGAATAAAATATGATGGGAAGAATCCTAGTGGAGTTATCTACAAGTTAAAATAACTTTCCAAGTCATACTAGTTCATATGGATGAATTTTGATCCACTTCCTTCCCATCAGGTCAAGAACAAGGATTTTAGAGGATTTTTACCCTTAGCATTTGTTCATAAAAGTTTGATGTTCAATCTATGAAAAAATATCACTAGAAACATGTTTAGGACCTTATTAAACATATCCCAACTCCTTGGATATCCATGATAATCATCCATACAGATATGAGCTTCCAAAGATGCCTTCTCAAGCTCTTCCCTACATTTTGTGCACTTGAGTTATTTTTAAGCCAATAAAATGACCTTACCATGATTTTATCTAAACAATAAAGGCTAAAAATCACCTTGTAACTCCCCATGAAGGTCCTCCAATGTATTATAATTTTCACTTGACCTTAGAAGTGGTATTAGACCCCCTTTAGGCATTGGGCCTAATCTAGGCCTAATAGGTTTGACTAGCATTTCATTACTTAAGGAAACTTTGTGTAGTTTCCAAAACCTATGTGTAATCTCTATGTTTTTTAATGTTTAACTAACCATTATACATCACTCTACAATGATACAATAGTACCCAACTCACCTTCTCATCATTTACTTACTATATCTATAGGGTGTATCTCTTTAAAAGTGCCCTCTATTTGAGATAAAAAGAGGGAAATTAACCTATTATCTCAATAAAAAATGATATGAAAGGATTAGGTAGGTATGGAGACATTATATACCAGTTTTCATGATTATGTCACGCTCCTAACATCCTTAAAAATCATGAAACTGAAGGTAGACTTCTATAGTACTGATCATTTGCAAGATTGGTGTGTTGACTATAGGTTGCATGTTGAAACCCTCCATGATATATTTAAATATTATGGGATCCATGTGAATCTGGTAATAATAATTTTATATATTATTTAAAACATTTTTGACACCTATTCTTATTTTCCAACTCAAAGTACACTCATCTCTACTTGATTAGACTAGACAGACATACTATGTACTTTATTTCCACTCAAAAAAAGGGGATGTCTATAGGGTATCACTTAGAGTTAGACATAATTTAATGTTTATATGATAATTTAATTATTAAATACTATATCATAGTCACTAAGACTTGTTCTCATCATATATATGCTAGGCCAACCTCTAAACCACAATGTTCTAGTACACTGTCACACTACAATCAAACTATAGGTGATCATTTTGAGGTAAAAAGGACACTTGTAGAGGGTTTTTTAACTCTTGAACCTATGATTCAATCCCATTAAATTTTTATTTGGAAAAAATTCCATCTCTCATCAAGTGGGGTCACTTAATTGTAGGGTTTTCCTCTATTTTCAATTCTAACAGAGTATGTTGTAGACCTTGTTTGTAGACACTTTATTTGAG
Source organism: Torreya grandis (assembly GCA_037957365.1). Taxonomy (NCBI): domain Eukaryota; kingdom Viridiplantae; phylum Streptophyta; class Pinopsida; order Cupressales; family Taxaceae; genus Torreya; species Torreya grandis. Next base: position 360,500 of record JARHVA010004619.1, on the reverse strand, counting down.
AAATCTAGGGTCATCCTATAGGTGAAAATCTACACTAAGCACTGAATATCAATTATCTTGATTGAAATTGGAGGTAATATAGCATATTTTAATCACACAAGGTCACTTATCTTGAAAACATGCCATTACCTATCATTGTTGCCTTATAGGATCACTTGAACTTTAAAGTGCTATAGATAACATTGAGAAACTGTAGTCAAAGATTGCATGAGTTAAGAGCCTTATAGCATCATAATATTTTTTACAAACCATCATTTGTTATGTCAAATCACTACCCCTATGTTTGGGTCACCTCATAGAAGCATTCAAATCCATCTAGACTTCATGTCACCCTATTATATGATAGCACCAAGTATGGACAAGGCCCTATTTTGGAGGAGTTAAGGTAAAATGTCCCTAAACTCACTTTATCCAATTATTAACATGATTCAAGTCTACTTTCAACTCTATTCAACATTTGCATTCCAACTACTTAGTACTCTATATGATCCACCTGTAGGTGCATATGTAAGGCATAAGGCAGTGAAGGTGGAATATGGAAAATATGCATAGTGAATGGCCCTATAATTAATATTAGTCTTATTTAAGTCTTAAAATTGATAATTTACATCTTGAAATACTTTAAACTAGTTCTAATGCTTTTATTTCAATGTGCTTAGTCTTCTATTGGGGAACCTGTAGGTGTATATCAGGTTATAGGACTGTGTTCATTAGAGGATTGATAGTCTCAACTAATTTAAATATTATGCATATTCAAAATTTATTTCTCATAATTTAAGAGTGTATCCAAAATATTGAAACATTCACCACCTATCCATAACTATTCTTAAAAATCTCATTCATATGACTATAGTTGAATATCTATAGGTAGGAAAATTTATTGTATACTGTATATGACTATGTAATCCATCACTATATGACTTTGAGGTCACGCCTTCACAAAAATATATTTTTAATCATGAAGTTAGGGGTCAAAAAACAATATATAAACTTGAATTTCCATATATATTAATGTTGAACTAGGATACAAACTCTTGTAATTGATGAAACTATCTTTAAACTAGCCATGGAGCTTCCACTAGTAGAATGGAGTGTTTATGATTTTTAACTCACCTATACATATTAAAAATGATTGGAAACCATGAGATAAGTATACCCACATATCCTAAAAACACTTTCATGAAGTGGTTTGTATGGACCAACTCAAACAAGGAGGAAACCTATAGGGTATGGGGATAAACAAGTAGAAAGAGGTAGTCAACTTATAAATAATGGTTCATAAAGAATAACTCATCAATAATTAAAATAATACCATGAAATGGAATTAATTTAAGATTACTATCTACCACCAAGTGTATTTATTTGATTCATCCTCTTTTTGCCATACCAAGCCAAAACTGGTTAGTCATTTCTGCATGCCTAGTGGATTGATAGATAAGTGAAACAATTTTAAGACATTTTCAAATGTTTCAAAGCTAAATAGGTGTCAAAGTGAGTTTAGGTGAGATTAATGGTCACCAAAATTCCTTCCACACATTCCACCACCTTTTTAAAATCCATAAAACCAACTAAACTATCCAAACTACCACTGATCTTCTTGTTCTAATGTTACTCCTACAATTTTTAGTTAGAGACTGACATGTCTGACAAGAGACTAATATGGGGTATATTGATAAATAGTTGGACACTTTTATCTACTTAGGAAAATTGTATAACCTTATTAATGGCTCAAATATGACCCCTAGGGTGACATAAGACATAAAGGACTAAAAGGTGACCATAACAAAGATAATAACATATTAAATGACCTAAAGTATGATCATGACACACACTATAAGACTTTAATAGAATCCTATACAAGTTTTAAACTATATTAGGTTGACTCATTTTGACTTGTGGTCAAAATAGTCACCATTTTTAGTGATTTATTAGGGGTAGTATGCTTGCTTTCCAATACTAATAGCCTAATCCCATCCATTAGGATATGGAGTAACTTATGCACAAGTGTGATACTCAATTAACTTTGAAACCAAATTAAAAAAAAAATTACACAAAATAAGCCACACCAAAGGAAACACACATGTGTTCTCAAAAACACTTATGGAAAACACACACACCTAACCTAGCATTTACAAGACCTAAAACTTGAGGTGAACAAAAATTTACCATGATTTAACCAGGGTCAAAGATGGTTCCCCTTGTATCCTTAATACTCCATGAAAGTAAACTGTCATGTGAGGTATGTTCATCATCAAACACTTGATTATATATATGGTGAAATGACTTACCATCCTTATGTCTTCTCAAGCCTACAAATGGACTACTTCTATATTTCATGAATTCTCCTTCTTGCTTCCTAAGTACTTTGTTTAGGACAAAAACTTGATTTATCTCTATCATATCTAGTTGGCGCTCTTTAGACTATAGATTATAAAATATGATAGTTTCCTCAATATTTATCTTATCATTATCATGATGCACTTTATTCTTGGGAGCATCAAGCTTGCTTTCATTTTACTCCATCACTTCTAAAAATAATTAATGTTTAGTTTGAGATATTTACTATTCCTTAGGCATAAATATGTTTTCCTTGACTTCACTAGGCTTCTCCATGATCACAACTTATTTTGTAGTAACTTCATTAAGTAATTTTATGAATATAGACCCTTAGACAACATATTGATGTTAATCCTCATTCATAACATGACACTCAACTTCATGCTTGATCAAACATTAAACAACTTACTCATTAGGTTCATCAACCAACCTAACATTAGATATGTAATTATTTGGAGGAGGAATAGCCTTACCTAGCTACTCAAACTCTTTACTTATGGCATTGAACCTATGCTATATGTCATCTTCTTCCTCATGAATGTCATCTTCAAGGGATGATTCATCAATTTTAGGTAGAATTACCTAGTTCTTCTCACCATAGTGATATATCATATTCTTCAAGATATCATCATAATACACATGAATCAAATAATTACCTTAAGCAACTTGTGATAAAAAATTCTCAACACTTACCTCAGCTTGCATAAATACCCCCTCATGGATGATATAGGTGCCAAGGTCAGTTTGATTAAAATAATTGTATGGGTAATGTTCATAAGCACTTATACCATACTCATCTATAAACAAGTCATATATGCCTTCAATCTTGGAATGAGAACTATCATCCATAATAGACTCCTCTTTCTCATTGATGACATAATTTGAATTAGAGTTTACTTCTACATAGGGCTCAATGTGGAACCAAGCAAGTGGTTGGGTTCTTATGGTCACCTTTTTTCCATATCTTGTCCTGAAGGCTAAGAAGGACAAATCACCTAAGAGTTAACCTCCTATCTTGGCTATGAAATCCATTGAGAGGTAGATTTCAAAGTGAGTAGGCAAGTCAAAAACCATAATATCTTGGAGAATGGGGAAGATAGGACAATCATACAAGAAAACCTTCAACCTTTAGATAAATTATACTGACTTATAAAGTATACCATCTATCTAAATAACTCCTTTACTATGTGGTTCATACTTTAGGTCCAATTTTTCATCTACAACCTTTGGCATCATCAAAGTGCTAGATCCACTATCAACTATGCAGTTATGAACTAATTTTTCCCCCACAATGAGAGTGAGGTAGAAAGTGCAGGCTTCTCAGATTTGGTAGAGGAATATACATTGTTATTAGTATAATTGGTAAGAGCAACATGACCATGAATTTATGATGGAGGATTAGTATTAATAGTGGACAATTATTTTTACAATAATTCTTTTTGGCTAGGCGTGTGAGGGACATCCCAAAGGGAAACAAATGCCTTAACACTCTTCAATGAATATAAAATGTTTATAGCATGAGTTTTTACCTTTTATTTATTCCTTGGAGGTAATGAAGTGTTTTTATCTTTGGGTATTAAATCACTTGAAGTAGCCCTTCCAATATTCTAACTTGAAGGAGGTGTAAGAATGTCAGGGACTACCATGCTTGTAATCATGATTTTCTACCTTGTAGGAGGATTAGATAAACTTGTAGGCACACCATTATCATCTACTAGAGCCTTATTTTTATCTCTATTATTTTTTGTAACTGAATTTCCTTGGTTAAGAACATAAGTATCTTCAAATAGGAAGATAGTGAAACTTACTCTTTGAAGCTACTAACCTTCACTTACTTGCATAAGGACTTCATCTTATACTGATAGTTGAAGAGTGATTCATCCTTGAGAAACTATATGTTTTTATCCACCTTCATTTTCATCCATTAATTTACCTTGTTATCATTATTACCTTAGATTAGATTGCTATGCACTGGTACCATTTATCTTGTGTTGGAGGTTGAAGTAGGATTGTATGCATTAGCAAGCTAATTGAAATTAAGATACCATTAACCTCTCCCTTAACCATATTTTTGATGATAGAAGTAAGTTTTTTTATTATCACATTGATAAAGATTACGTTTCCTAGTTTGAGCCTCTAAGGCTTGATATTTTGCCTTCCAATAAATTTTCTTTTCTACTTTCTTAGGAGTATTCCTTGGCTTGGTATTAGCATTAGGAACTTGGGGGTAACACTTGGATTATCAACAAGAATATTAGGTAGTATAGGCATAGACAATTTTGGAGGCAACTTTCCTTCTTGTATGAGGCCATTCTTAGCTCTAATGGAAAGGTCATATGCCTTAGATAAGGTGAAACCACCCATGGATTATACCATGATGGCTATATTAGTAACAATGGCTCTCAAGTATGTGGGAAACACAAATCTTGTGGGTTATCTCATGGGAGGAGGCAACCTATGCCAAGTATTTTTGAATTTCTCATTAAAATAATGCATTGTCTCCTTTGGGTCTCTTTAGATGACATTAAGTTGGTGAATGAGTGAAGTGTGGTCACTCTTATCTTCAAACCTTAATGTTAACAACACTCCAAAAACATCCCATGTTATGATTCAATCACCAAATAAAGTAATATACCAATAAAGTTATTTCCCTCAAAAGGAAATATTAAGGATTCTAATAGAAATGTTGACCTCAGTAACATTGTGAAAGCTAATTGTTTTTGATATATCCCTAATGTGCTCACTAGGAATGACATGGACTTCACCATTGAATGTAGGAACAATCTTTGTAGAATTAGGGAGAATGTCATCATATGCATTAAGATGAATTGGATTTTTAGTGTTAAAGTCTAGGAAGGCATATTGCCTAGCCATGTTTTCTTCAATTTCTTACTCACTCTCTTGGTCTTATTGGTTATAAAAGTCTTCTTTCTCTTCAAAAATCAAAATAGGCTAATGATGTTGAACTTCAAGTTGAAGAGTTGGATTGATGGGGTTGGAAATTCTACTAAAATTTAATCTAGTAAGGACCATGAAGTATGAGAAAAAATATATGACAAAATAATGGTATACAACCATATTTTACTTTGAATGGAGTCACCAAATGCTAAGTATCACACCATATGTAGTTGTGATGTTATCAAGACCAACATTCACCTTGATAAGTTATCTTTAGGAAAATGGTCCCACTGGGCATGATGGAATTTTTAGTACCAAATATTAAACTATATAGGAAGTTTTTAAAGTATAATCTAATATTTTGGCAAAATTAGAATAACTCTAGGCCTGTGGGTTGCTTACAGTAAAGGTAGACCTCTAGGTTTAAAGGCTAGCTCCCTAGATTGACTTTCAAGTGCCTATCACCTATACTAACTAATTGATTATGTGAAATGGGGTAGAAATATGCATGAAAACAAAATATTCTAATGGGGTGATACACCATGAATATTTTCACAAGATCATCATACTCTTATACTAAGAAATAAGACCTACAATATTAGCTTCAATGTCCTAGGATGTTCTAACATTAGTGTTTTAATATTGAGGTGATATGCATGAAACTACTCAATGTAAGTGAACCAAAGGTCAGATTAAAGACTATAATGACACTTTAAAACTTTAAGGGATCTAACCATACTATCTATACTCAATATGACCTATTAGAATTAGAACTTATTACATTAAATATGAAAAGATAAAGAGAAATAAGGATTGAAATTTATCACTATACCTCACCATAAATCATTGCACACACTGTGAAAAGATGTTTGTGAATTAAAAAAAAAATTTATTATTCAAAGTAAAATTATAACTTCAAACTAGTAGGGTTTCGCCATACATGGTGTGGAATTAGAAAATAAGAGCCAGAATGGCTAGTACTTATAAAATGTGAGAAAAGAGAGAGAGAAGTAGAGCTCAAGGGTCACAATGCCACTTTTCAAGGCATGAGAATTATTTATATTTTATAGGATTAGGGTGTGGAATATAACATGAAAGTTATATTTGGACAAATTTCCTTCCAAGGCGTGAATAATTCCTCAAATTTGGTTTAGAACCCTTCAACTAGCTTTTTGGAAACTATCTTCATCATTGGCTTCTCTTAAGCACTTCAAAGTAGACTAGGAACAATTTACAAATGTGAAATATGATGAGGGGTTAATATAAATATCCAAAATACATTGGATGTGTCCCTAATCACTAATATTCTTTTGGACAAGTGTTTTCACTGCTTACAGTCACCAACATCCTTCTTTCACTCATTCCTCACACTTATCCTTCAAGTGACCTTAAATGTTATAAAAAATACATGTAAGTGGTGATATTAAACATTTAAAGAGTCTAATTATATCCCAATTCATCATGTATACCTTAAAAGGCCTCCCAATTAGACTTATCACCTTCTCACTTAGTGATTACCTTCCATTCACTATGCCAATTTGGACTGCCTAAAGTGAAGGTGATTTTAAAGGTACTTGTGTTATTTTATGAAGAAATATATGAAACTTATGGACTATATTAGGTACCATTTGATCTCCCAAAGTTATAATCATATTTTTAGACTCCTCTGTACCTATAAAACACCAAAATAAGTTAAGAAAACTTATTTTGCACCCTATCCATAAAAGTAGGGTAGAAACCAATCTAATGGAAATAAGTGTTGTGGAGTTATTTTCAAGTTAAAATCAATTTCCAAGTCATAATAGTTTATTTTGATGCATTTATATCCACTTCTTTCCCATCAGGTCAAGAGCAAGGGTTTTGGAGGGTTTTAGGTGGTTTTGACCCTTAACATTTATTCATAAAAGTCTGATGTTAAATCTATGAAAAGATATCACTAGAATCATGGTTAGGATAATATTCAACATATACCAACTCCTTAGATATCCATGCTAAGCATCTATGCAAATATGAGCTTCCAAAGATGCCTTCTCAAGTTCTTCCCTACATTTTGTGTACCCTGAGTTGTTCTTAATCAAATAAAATGACCTTACCATGAATTTATATACAAAATAAAGGCTTAAACTCACCTTATAATTCTATATGGAGGTCTTATAATTCCTTAAAATTTTCACTCAACCATATAAGTGGTATTAGACCCACTTTAGGAATTGGGCCTAGTCTAGGCCTAATTGGTCTAAGTAGTGTTTCATTACTTAAGGATACTTTGTGTAGTTTATATCATGTGTGGGGTAATATATATGTTGATTAATGTTAAAATCAAAATTATAAATCAATTTAAGTGATATAATAGTCCCCAACTCAACTTCTCATCATTTACTTACTAAATTTGTAAGGTGTATCTCTCTAGGAATGCTCTCTATCTGAGATAGAATAGAGGGAATTTACCCTATTATCTTAGGACAAATAAGGGCATGAGATGATTTGGTAGGTTACTGAGACATTTTATACCAATTTTCATGATTAAATCTCACTCCTATCATCCCTAAACATAATTAAACCCAAGGTCGACTTCTGTAGTACTGATTATGTGCAAGATTGGTGTGTTAATTGTAGGTTGTATGTTGAAACCCTCCATGATATATTTACATGTTATGGGAGCCATGTGAAGTTGGTAATAATAATTTTAAATATTATTTAAAACATGTATAACACCTATTATTATTTTCCAACTCAAAGTACACTCATCTCTACTTGACTAGACTAGACTAGTAGACTGTGTACTATGTTTCTAATTAGAAAAAGAGGATGCACATAGGGTGTCACTTAGATTTATACCTCATGTCATTTTTATATTTTCATTGAATTCATAAATAATATATCATAATATTTAATACTTTTTCTCTTCATACATATGCTAGGCCAACCTCTAAACCACCATGTTCTAGTACATTATCACACTACAGTCAAATTATAGGTGATCATTTTGAGGCAAAAAAGACACTTGTATAGGGTTTTTTTAACTCTTAAAACTTGTGATTCAATCCCCTTAAATTTTTATTTGGAAAAATTGACATCTCTAATAATGTGGGGTCACTTACTTATAGGGTTTGCTTTTATTTCCAATGTCAATAGAGTATGTCATAGAACTTAACTGTAGGCACTTTATTTGAAAAACCTAGGGTCCTCTTATAGGTGAACATCTAAACTAAGCTTTGAATATCAAATATATAAATTTACTTTGGAGGGAAAACACCATATTTTATTCACTCAATGTCACTTATCTTGAAAACATGTCATTAACTATCATTATTGCCTTATAGGATTACTTGAACTTCAAAGTGTTGTAGATAACTTGAGAAACTAAAATGAAAGATTGCATGAGTTGGGAGCCCTCTACCATCAACACTCTTTTATCCAAACCATTACTTATCATGTCAAATAATTACCATTATTATTGGGTCACCTCATGGAATCATTCAAATCCATCTAGACTTTGTGTCGCCCTATTATATGATAGCACCACGTATGTACAAGGCCCTATTTTAGAGGAATTAAGGGAACATGTCCCTAAACTCACTTTATCCAATTATGAACATGATTCAAGTATAATTTCCAATATATGGATCCACTATTGATTTATATGTAAACTTCAATACTTTAAGACCTTAAAGAAGGCTCAAACAAGTTTCAACATCTGCATTCCAAATGCTTAGTACTCTGTATGAGCCACTTGTAGGTGCATATGCAGGACACATGGTAGTGAAGGAGGAATATGGACAATATGCATAGTAAATGGCCCTATAATCAATATTATCCTTCTTTAATTATTTAAATTTATCCTTTCCATATTGGAGGACTTCAAACCAGTTCTAATGATTTTATTTCAATGTGCTTAGTCTTATATTGGGGAATTTGTAGGTGTATATCAAGCTACATGACTATGTTCATTAGAGGATTGGTAGTATCAACTAATTTAAACCATATACATAGTTAAACTTGATTTATAATACTTTAAGAGTGTATCCAATATATTTAAACATTCACCACATCTCCATGACTATGCTCAAAACTCTCATTCACCTGACTGTAGGTGAATATCTATAAGAAAATCTATGGTATATTGTATATGACTATGTTATTCATCACTATATGAATTTGAGGTCACAACTTCAAGAAAAGAGATTATTAATAATGAATTTATGGGTCAAAACACAAAATATAAACTTGAATTTCTATCTATATGAAGGTCAAATTGGGATACAATCTCTTGTAACTGATGAAACTATTTGCAAACTAGCCATGGAGCTTCCACTAGTAGAATGGAGTGTTTGTGATTTTAAACTCACCTCTACATATGAAAAATGATGATAAATCATGAGATAATTATTTACACATATCCTAGAAAAAATTTCATTAAGTTGTTTTTACATACCAACTCAAACAAGGAGGAAAACTATAGGGTATATAGATAATCAAGAAGAAAAAGGCAATCAACTTCTAAATAATGGTTCATAAATCATAACTAGTCAATCCTTGAACTCATGCCCTTAAATAGAATTAAACTAATATTATTATTTGTATTCAATCATAAATTCATCATGTATATAAATAAATCCTAACTCATATAAGATAGATCATACCATACACTTCTGATTGGGGACACATTAGATACTCAAGAATATGACCAATATGGGGTTACACTTGACCCAATTAGGGGATATCTTAACACAATACAATATACTAGGGAGGGTTATAAAGAATCCATTCAAGATTAATCATGAAATAACCCTAAGGGATTTATATATTTTGATATTTCACTAAACTAATAACAAGTAAAGTAAATCTAATCTAGTCCTCACCAAAGCTTATGGCATAAAGTGGGGCTTAGAAATAATAAAAATAAACATGCATAAGAGACATATACTCTCATCAATGTATATAAAATCATAATTCATAGAAGATAATTACAAATTTATATCTATCTACTCTTACAAAGGAGGAACAAAGTTAGGAATACTTACCTTTGAAGATGAACCCGCTGAGAATCAATCTCTCCCTTGGCCAAGGTGATCCACAAGATTTTGTTTTGGTATGTAAGGATGACAAGGATAAATAAAATTTAGGCTATAAAACTTATCAATACATCTAAAAGACTTCTCCACAAGATAAGATCCATATCTCCAAAGAAAGTATGAAACCCTAAGCTTGTTCCTCAAGTGGAATGGTGGATAAACAAATGCATAATAATTATTACTTTTTATTCTCTATTATAAATAATGGAAAATGAAATTGTATATATAGGTAGATTTAACCCTAAGACCTTTCAAAAAATTTGGCTGATAGGGTTCACCTAGTTGATCTAGCATAATTTTAGACAAAAATTCACTAGGTTATGGGCTAGGTTAGCCAATAGCCAACCTAGAACCTAAATGAATTTCACCCAAAACTATGTAGGGTCAACCCAGTCAACCTAGTATAGTTAAAAATTAAAAAGGGGACAAGGTTAATAAAAGGAGGATAAAAGGTGTCAAATGAATGATAGTGTGTAATAGAGAATAAAAATATTAGGGATAAGGTTTTTAGGAGATAAGTGTGTAGATAATAAGTGGAAAAAGGGATAATAATCCTATGAAGCACCAATGGTTTGCCCACCCCTTTCCCAGTGCACCCCTTAAGGAATACACTTAGAGAGATTGAGACTTGATGGGTTCCTAAAAGATACAAAGTGTTAGTAAGTGATAAAAATTTGAAAATATTATGTGTATATATATGCCCCACTTGAAGCTCATCACATGTCATGTGATTATAACATGGGATGGTGCTTAAGGAATAGAACATGATAACACATAATGTTGATGCTAAGTAAAATGTAGTAAGGAGAAAATAAGATAAATGAGAGGATATAATTGAAAAACACATACATTTACTTAAATTAGTGTTATAGATAAAGAAGTAGACTACAAAAGAAGTGAAGGCATCTAAATGTGAAGAACATTAGGTGAACCTTTAGAGATTAGTGAAAAAATTCCAAAAATTGATTTTTTTTGAATATAGGCATATAGTAGTGGAAAATATTCTCTACATTATTATATTTATAGAAAATTTTATGGTTCCAAAAATGGATGAGTAAAAAAAAAGTTATGAGCAAAAAAGGAATCTGATAGAAAATATTTAAAAGATTGAGATTTTTGAAAAGTTTAAATAGGGTGAAAGGGAAGTTGTTTGTTATTTTTGACTTGTGGGTGAGAGAAAAAGAGTTTTGAGAGACCAAACAAGCTAGGATGGTGAGTAATGATATGTGAGATGAGAGGGAATCCCAGTGATGGTAGTGGGTGTAACACAGGTAGGCAACTAAGAATCTTGAACTAGTTTTTGAATATTTTATTGAAATTAAGTGTTTTTTAGAAATTTGTGTTTTAAAGAAATTATAGGAATTGGAATGAGCCTAAAAAAGTTTATAGGGTTTAGAAAAATAAAGTAGATAAATGGGTTTGAAGGGATCATAGTAATAACTATTAGAAGGCATTTATTACTGACAAAATAAGGGGTCAATAGAATTAGGTAACATAGGTCATGCCCCACATGCCAACACTACAAATGGTTAGGTGAGAAAAAATTATGTGTCAGCCTTATGGGCATATTGATATGGTATGGATAAGTTAGGAGATAATGGCACCAATATTGGCATAGATAGAGATTAAAGGCCACTATGCTTGGTGGATAGAGCTACATCTGGTGCCTTATATAACAAGAAAGATGGGTCTCCCTCACCTAGTGGCACTAATAGTGGTGTCCATATTTTGGGCTAGGCCTGTGAGAGAGCTAAGGGGGAGAGGAGTATTAGGGCCACCAGTTGCTAGGCTAATGATTAGATCATAGTGCGAGAGATCATGGATAGGTCAAGTATGATGGGTAATAGAGAGAGGAGATAAATGCAGATGTAGGAGTGCCAAAGGTACCACCACTAGTACCACAATATGAAGAGAAGTGAGCACGTTAGTCATACCATTATTGGAGGCATTGATAGTAGGAAAGATTAGATATAGTGGTCATCTTGGATGCCCCATCAGATAGGCTAAGATAGTGTTGGGTGATAGAGAGACCACTCAAGAATATTCTAAGATAGGCATGAGTGGTGACTCTAGGATTTAATTTTGGGTGGTAACCTATAGATGAGTTTCTCAGAGGATGTGTTGATGGAGAGATTATGTTCAGTGGTTTTGTAGATGGTAAGATGGTGGTAGGAAACTCACAGATGTGTAATAAAAGATGGTTAACATTTTTCTTAAGTTTACTTGAGATAAACTATAGATAGATATATTTTAAGATATATCAGTGATCTAATATCTATCTAGTTTAATTTTTGAAGATGATACAAAGGAGGATAATAGATAGGGATCCAAGTGATGGGAGCATTCCTTGAGATCTTTAACGAGGTGTTGGCACCCTATGACCTAAAGACACTAGAGGATCTTGAGATAGAACTAGTTTAGACTAGAAGGAAAGGTAGTGAGGTGAGTACAAGCATGTAGGGAGGAGCTACAACCACTAGTAGGGGTAGGAGTGGGAGAGGCACATGTATGGAAGGCCTTGGTTTAGGAGAGGGCCACACATATGGCTACCATGACCTAGTTATCATAGGTACATGCCCAACTAACATAGGTATAGGCCTAGGTGGCCAACCTACATGGGTGGGTGATAGGACTAAAATATTTGAAAGCCTCTTAATTATGTACCATTCAAAGGGGATAGTTTATGCATATATGGGTAGTGTGTATAGGACATAAGATAGATAGAATAGATCCCATCCTAAGATTTGGGAGGATGTATATGGTTGTACTTTGTATTAAAACTCATGATATATATAGATGTCTCATTTTGGTAGTTGGATGCTGATTCTATGTGGTTGCATTATGGTTATGGTTGTGGATGCTTGGATATATTTATTTCTATCACATGTATTTATCTATTGTTGTATATACTATAGGAAATATATGAGTTATGGTTTATTTTCTAGCATTATGTAGGACATGTATGGTTAAAAAGAAAAAAATGACAAAGACTTGGTAAAATATAATAAAAAAATGTACTACACCCTATTTCATGTTGGGAAATACGTAATAACAATAAAATTACTAAGTATAAACAACCAAAGGTTGGTAAACAAGATGGTAAAAAGTTTTGTTTTTAAACCAAGTAAAATATTGGTACCAAATTAAAATAAGTAAAGTCACACTAAATCACATTGGGAAGTATGAAAATAATATAATAAAGTGGAAAAATTTGTAAAAGAATAAAAGGTATAAAAATAAATCAATTAAATTATTCAATCATACTAAATCACTTTGGGAAATATAAAAGAAAAACAAAATTTGGCAAAATTGGTCTTAAACTTATCACACTAATTCAAGCTGGGAAGTATGAAAAATTCAAGAAATGGTTGGATTCTTACATGAAATTGGAAAATAATAAGATAAAAGTGAAATATAAATGAAATAAGCATAAAACATACTAAATTAAATTGGGAAGCATGTCAATGATGTGTAACTTCATAATTAATCACATCTTATCTCATATTTTACACATACAATTTTGTTGTGACATGAATTAATGGAAAATTTTGTTAGGAAGACCAAGTATTATCCATTGTCTTACAATAAAACTCACAAAGGTAACACCAATGAGGTGGAATAAATGTGAAAATATGGTAAAAGGGGGATGTTGGTAATAGGAATGTGAAATTGTGGTAATATGTGAGGAAGGCTAGGGCTTATCTATGGTCTTACAATATAACTCACAAATGGAATCCCTAGGAAAGTGATCAGTGAACAAAGCAATATTTCTCAATGGGAAATATGAGAAATGTAAGGAATGAAAAAGGGAATGTAAAAATCATAATTGAGGAATATTATGAGAAGACTTTAGGAGACATGATGCATACTAAGGACATGAGAAGACATTAAGTAACTAGTGACCATCAATGTACAAAGGAAACTTGTTCATCATAAGCACAAAGTTGTGTAGGTGAATAAGAATGCTATTAAGATAAAATCATGAAGGTATATTGGTAAAATAAAATTAAAATGGACCTACCTTCCCACAACATGTTCTTTGTTCTATATGACCCCTTACAAAGCCATCAATCTACTATGAATATTATGTACTTTCATGAGAAAGTAGGTAGTACTAAAAGACCTTTTTATTCTCCTTTTCTAATTTACCAAACTAATACACCACAATGGACCTCAGCTCTATCATGAGGCTAATTATGGATTTTGATCTTTGATTAGAATAAGTAGATGTGTTTTGAATCATGTCTTTTAGTGTGCTTGGACTTTTAATAATTTTGAAATGTTTTTTCCTTTTGTATCATTACATTTTATTAAATGATTTGGATTTTGAATGTTTTTTTAAGGATTTTAAAAAAATAATTCCTCTTCCATATGGATTTGGAATGACCAATCATGAGAGATATAGTGATACACATAAATGAGCTATAAGCTTAGGCTAAAGGAAGCTAACTGACCAAAGACAAGATTGACTAGAATACTTAGGCTTAATAATGAACCAACATGTTATCTCAAGTCTCAACCATGTATATTCTTATTTTTCAAAAAGGGAATAAAGGGAATAAAGGAGATCCAAAGGGGATCAATAAAATGAGATTATAATGAGATGAATTATTTACTAATTGATCACATGGTAAAAAAGGAATGACTAAAGGGAACCAAGTTTGTATAGCCAAGTCACAATGACAATTATCCATGTATATAGAGATAAGAAATAAAATAATCATGAAAAGATATCAAGGGATTTTTTGAAGAAAAAAACTAAAGAATATAAAATAAATCAAAGATAAAGAAGACATCCATAAATAAACATAAATGACATTATAAGATTTATAAAGTGCAAAATCAAAGTCACCATGTAAGATAAATAAGAATTTGACAAAATATCAAATGATATAACAAAGTATATAAAGATAATTTTAGAGCACAAATCCAATCCAAATGAAAATGTAAGAACACCAGGCATGTACTCATAATTAATGATAGATTTGACCACACACATTATCCAAAACATCTGATAAGTCTCTATAAATTTGGATTCAAAATGTAACTAGTGTCTTATCTATCTTTAGTGAAAATTGGGAAAATACTTCACATCTAATCTCCTCAACAAAAATGGTAGGAATTCTTGATGTATTGTGATAAGGAGGATATCAAGAAAAGGATGCTTATAAGGATGCATGGGAATATAATCTATAAGATATGAAGGGATCATTGATGGAGAAAGATCCATAGGTGGGGGAATCATTAGTGGAGAAGGATCCATAGGTGAGGGAAGGTCCACAGGTGAAGGATGTGGAGGAATAGGAGGTGAAGAAGGGACCACAAGAAGGGATGGAAACATAGGAGGTGGAACCATGGGAGAAGAAGGGGGAGATTTCTTATGGGAATGACCTATGGGAGGAATGGTAGAAGGTGAAAGAATAATTAAGATATGATCTTTAAGGTGATGTTGAAGGATGTAACAATCATCAGTGTGATGGGTACCACATTAGTGCCAAAGATAATACACCTCTCTATATTTATGAATATACTTAGGTAGTAACTTTATGGGAGGTATTATTCCATTAGTAACGAGCTTGTAAATACTGCGCGCTAGGAAAATTTAAACGGTCTACTGCGCGCGCTGGTAATTTTGAATGTTAATGGGCACGCAGGGCACACCCCCAGTGGGCGCACTGGGTGTGTCCCCAGTGGGTGCGTTGGGCGCGTCCCCAAAGTTTGTTTCTACAGGTATGCGGGCTACTATTCCAGACTTGGAAATAGCTGTACTGGAGGTGGGAAAGCAGACAGGAGGGACGGACCCTGGAGGGAATGGAGGAGGGGTTGAGAGGAATACTGGATCAAAATTTGTGATTGATGCAAAAAATGGAAATACTTTCTATGGAAATGACCCTTTTTGTGGATCTAGTGGATCCCAATTGGGGTAGGGGATAGAGCAAGAGAAAAACAAAGGTGACTTCAAAAAGGAAAAATCCTCAGAAGGGCTGAAAGCAGGGTATTCTGAACAAAGGACATGGTCATCCCTGTTTGGCAAGAAACTCACAGGAAAATCCCCTTTCCCGTCGGTGACTGCAAAAACTTGCTAGGAGAAAGGTGAGTATGAAGTTTTTATTCCAGATCCTGTTATTGATTTTTCTGTGTCCTCCATGGATTTGACCTTAGTAGGTAAATTTTTAGGAGCAAGACCAGATCTAGACACTCTTACAAAAATGGTTAAAAGGAAATGGGTCATTCGAGGAGAGATAGTTATTACACCCATGCTAAATGGTTTCTATTCCTTTACCTTCAACTGTAAAGAACACATGAATATGGTTTTGTGTGGAGGACCATGGACATTTGGAAAATGCTCTCTAACCATCAAAAAATGGGAGTTGAATATGGATTTCTCAGATTCTTTTTTCTCAACAACTCCCATTTGGGTTAGACTCCCTGGACTCCCTTTAGAGTTCTGGCATGAAGACATTTTCAAAGGAATAGCCAGTTCTTTTGGGGAACTTGTGGCTTTGGACAAGGCAACGACTACCAGAACCAAACTTCAAGCTGCCAGGATGTATGTTAAAGTGGCAAATTTAAATAAGCTCCCTAAAAAAGTGGATCTTATCTCCAAGTTTGGTAAAAAATCTCAAGGAATTTATTATGAAGATTTACCCAACTCTTGCTATGCCTATAAGAAACAGGGGCATTGGGTTAAAAATTGTCCATATAGAAGCAAAACTCATCTTAATGGTGTTTTGGGTGGGAAAAAGCCCACGGTCCAGCTAAAGAAAGTTTGGAAACCCAAAGAGGATCAGGGACAAGAACAAATGGATAATGAAGAAACTAAAGATTTAAATGCTGAGGAGGGTAAAGAGGTGTCTTTTAAAGATCCTAAAGGCCTACTTCCTGAGGTAGATACAAAGATCTCTCTTGAGAAAGAAAATTATGAGATAGAAGGAAATGGATGGCAAGCAGAAACCATATTACCCACACAAAGCAAAGAAGATTTGACAGATTTATCAAAGCAAATTGTCATATACCAAAGGGTAGAGGATCGATGGAGAGAGGCAGAAGGCAAGGAAGTGCTAGAGGAAGGAGAAATCTTGACTAAAATAGGAAATAAATTAGAGGAGAGAGATCCTCTTCTCTCCCAGCCAATGGAGATTCAGGCTGATAATGAATCACCTTTGGAAGAGCTTCCTGTGAATGTTAATGGAAAAAATTTAAAACATCTTCCATACCAAAGGAAAAGGGCTAAAAAGAAGACTAACACTAAGGGAATAGAAACCAAAAGTAACAAAAAATATCAGCAAATGAAGGCGAAACACCTTGTTTCTATTATGGATAAACCTGGAAAAAGAGATGGGCAGATTTCAAAAGTGAAACCGGATGTTGGCTGTCCGGACAAGCCCGGAAGAAGACCCATAAGGAAAATCAGAGAGCTAGAAAGCAAGCAGAATATAGCTGATGGAAGGCAGGCAACAATTTTGGATTTTACCCCTAAAAAATAGTTATCAATCATTATTTGGAAATTAGGGGGCTGAATGTATAATGATTATAGAGGTAATCTCTAAATTACCTTAGGATGTTTCTACTTTTAGTAGGTTTCAGGAATGTCTCTCCTGGTGCTTGTTAAAGCTTTATCTTTCTTATTTCTGTAATAGGGTTTCGGGGCCCCTTCAAAACCTGTTTTTACCATAATCTAAAACTTTATGGGAGGTATGGCCTTGTTTGAATATTGAGGGGTAGAAGGATGTAAAGAGTCAATATATTATCATAGTTTACAATAATGTGTGGATGAATGATTATATATGTTGTAGAAGTAACATACATTCCTATGATTAGTATTGATAAAGCTACTCATAAGAGGATGTGTAACAAAATTGGACGTAGCTTGGGAAGGATCATCAGCACATTTAGTGGGTAATGGAGCCATCTGTGGTAAAGGAAACAAACCATCACCAAGATAAGGGAGTGGTGGTGAAGGAATTTGACTAAGTTTGATAGAAAGAATGATGGGATTGGAAGTAGGAGTAGGAATGGGATCCAAAGTGGGATCTACTGAGGGAGGGGTGGGGTCTATAAAATTTCTAAGGAGGGTTGCATGCATCTCATTGATAAGCAAGCTATAGCGGTTACGGTACCTAACAAAACAATACGACATAACCATATCACAATCCATAAACATAATCCTATGTGGTTGTTGAGAAATTAAAGGTGCTTGCACCATATCTACTCTATGATAAAGAGGAAAAATACTAAAATTAGGAATGATATACAATGGAATATGTGAATATACACTAAAAAACTAAAATAAAGAGGAATGATAATAGATAATCTTAGCATCAGAGCCCTGATAGGTGGGATGGTAATGGGAAGACACACATAACCTAAATGAGGAATTTGCCTTCTATAATAGCCTTGAAATGTGTTTCATGTGGATTTAAGATTGCATTTATAATATCCAAAGGTTTTTATAAAATCAAGAGAGGCAACACAAGTATCAGAACCCTCATCAATCAAGGCACACTCAAATTGGATATCACCAATTTAAACACTAATGAATAGATGAGGATCATTTGCACAAAGTAAAATATCATTAAGAATTCAAGAAGTGATGGGAAATTTAAAAGAAATATAAGTGTTCATTGTTTCATTAACATGGATGGACATCTCTTCACAATATTTTAATATGATAGCTTCAGATTTAAATAAGGTTATTTCACGTCCTGCTAGGGGAGGATGAGAGATGTTCATTTCGAATAAGATTTGCATAAGACAATTTTTATGACATGGAAAGGTCCTCATAATCTCAATAAATTGAATTTGGGATGGGATATTAATGAGTTCCATGATGGGATTACACTCATCATAACCTGTAAGAAGGTTGTTAGAAATAGGTGCATAGTGTTGAAGGAGGTCCTTGAAAGGAGAAGCTAAAGTACATTAGAATTTATGTTGATAAGAGGTATAAGGTGTAGAGTAAGGTTGTAAATTATGTTGAGAAACTAAGGTAGTTGGTGCAAGTTGGTTTTGAGAATCAATACAAGAAATTTTGAGAGAAGCTTGATTATCATTGGTGTTAGGTAAAGAAGATGGATGAATGGTAGAAATAGAATGGGAAGTGTTATCTAAGGGAGGAGATGGAATTGGTTCATCAAAATTTATAAGGTTATATTTCCCAAAATCATTTAAGTGAGTTGGAGAAGAATCTTGGATAACACAAAATGTGCAAGACAATGGAGAGGTGTAGATGGGTTGAGGGTCAATGAAAGAAACTACCCTTCACATATTAGTCATATTAATCACATTATCTTTAGGAGTTGGGTCAATAAGACTATCTACATTATTAATATAAGGGGTGGGATTGTCTTGGTTATCTTGGTGATTTGGAAGAGGGTCTTTAAGATGGCCAAATGAGCATTAGCTTGATTCAAAGCTTGAGATTTAGTATTTGTTTCATGGGCTTTGAAATAAATGTCATAAGCTTGCTGGCATTTTTGAATGATTGAAACATAATAAAAATTAAGACCAAGAATAAAATCCATATAAAAATTATGAATATTTATACAAGTATCATGAGAATGACCCCAACTAGTGTGAAACCAACAAAATTTATTAGGATCATACCAAGTTTCATATGTCGAGTGGGGTCAAGTTCATATGGTAGAGGCCTAGGTAAATGTTTTAATAATTTGGTTGAGGATAAGGGTTTGTGAACATTGATGTTATTAGGTTAAGATAAGTGAATATTGGTGTATTTTTGATAATGGGGAACTAGTTCTAAAGATTGATTAGGAACAACAACTTGAATAGTGTGAATGGTGTCATAAGAGTCTATGACACCATCATTGGTAGCATGATTATTCTTGTTCTTAAGTAAGATTGAGTACCCGTATAAGGTTGGAGTGGATTGAATTGATGCATAAGGAAATATTGATGTTTTTCTTAGTTAATGGCCTTCTCTAAAGTATGTGAAGAAAGAATGCAGACCCAATATTATAACTTGAGAAAAATAGCATTGGTAAAGAGATGGAAAAGGTTATCATCAGCCATGTTATGTTCACATTTGTTGGACAATTTTTTCCACATTTAAAAAAAATCTTAAGTAGTTTTGTTTTCAACTTGCTTACAATTTATAAAAGGGGACAATGTATTCTCAAGATCACTAGTTTGGAACTCTTAAACTAGAGCATTTACTAAATCTTCTGAACTAGTAATCGAATGAGTTTTAAGTTGGTTATACCAATCCAAATCATCACCCATGAGGGTTTTGGATAATATCTTGGTAGCGGTGAAGGTATTTAATAGATTTACAAAAAAAAATAGATGAAGAGTAGGATCAATTGACCCATTATAAGAAATGGTAGGGGTAATACCTCCTATATCTATATTATAAATTTGAGATGTAAGAGGTTCATTTTGAAGATGTTTAATTATCTTGTTGACAAGAGGAGGCTGAGGGATGATATTACCATGGGAATACTAAATAGGAGGTGGGGGAACATTTTGATTATGCATGCACTAAAAAATTGGTTGAGGGTGGGTTTAAAGATGGAGAAGGTGATTTTACATTCTCAACATTTGATTTATATTATGAGCTTGAAAAGTATTAATTTTATTAAGCATTTATAATAATATTTGGTGGGTTTGATTAGCATTTTTAGCATTATTTATAGCATTGGAATTGGAAGTAGTGGCTTGAGTGCCATTATTGGTGTTGGTAGGAGCTTGAGAGGAACTATCAAAATGTGAGGCATTTTCTTGTGTGGAAAAAGATGAACTAGTGAAGGTGTGAGAAGAGAAATCACTAGAAGAATGATTATGTTAGGTAGAAAATGATGCATTAGTGGAATAATTGAGGGTAGTGGGTCTTGGGAGAGGCCCAATAGATGTATAACCTACCATGTTAGTGGAGATACTAGGCATGGAGGTGGAAGAATTTAAACAAGAAGAGGTCATGGTATGAGAAGGGGTCACAATAGCTGGAAGAGGTTGAGAATTAAAGAAACTAATATCAAAAAATATATGTGAGAATGTGGGAGAAGGTGGATAAGGATATTAAACTTGACCACTAATCATGAGATGGTAAATTATAGAAGGATCCAACCATCTATGTTAAGACAATTTAGAGACACAGAAGATAATTTCATGGGTATACTTTAATTTAGGTTGTTCTTCAAGTGAGAAGAGAGGATTATGAAGCAAAAATGAATGAATATGGGTCCCATAGTTTGTTGTGTAAGTGGATATATGAACATTACTCTCATCCAGGAGATGAGCCCTACTCTGCTTAAGGGAGACCCTATGAGGGTTGGTAAGACTCATCATATCTGTTGAATTTAACTTAGTGTTGTCTTTAAATAAGAATTTAATGATGAATGAGAAGGACTAAATAAGTCAAAAGTGATGCAAAATCAAGGAAATAGGAACTGACAAAAAACTTTACAAAGTTGACTAGGTCAACCTAGTATAGAAAATAGGGTCTAAAAACTATATAAAGTCGACAGAGGCAACCTAGTAGTGAATATAGGAGTTAAAAAAATGTATATATTAGATAAGGTCAACCTAGTACTATAAATAAAGGCTAAAAAGTGTATAGATATGACCTAGTACTGTAGCCAAGGGAAAAATAAATAATTTGTAAGAGACTGTGTCAAGAAAAATGACTATGTACTGAAATAGGAAATTTTTTGCAAGTACTTTTGAAAGAAAGAAATTAAATGAAACACAAAATCAATTAGATCAATGAGGTTTATCCAATTGAGGCACACAAGATAAAACCTTGCACCAATGCTAGTTAATGTAAATTTTTACAATACAACATACAATTGTACACAGAGCAAGCAATCAACTTGGAAAGTAAAATCTAACTAAGTGGTCATCTTGAATGTTGTTAGATTATTAGAGTATGATTTTAGATGTGATATGAAGTTGGATATAGATAAGGGATTATAAATATATCTAAGGATGGTTTTAGGATGTTTAGGCTAAAAGGGATTTGTATTGGAAATGATACTAACTTAGTATTGGGGCCTATCCCCTCACTTCACATACCACATCGATAAGGTTTTTGGGTGATTTAAAAATATATACCATTAACCATTTGTTTATACTTGGTAAAAAAACCAAGTTAACTTCCCCCTTGGTGATGAAATATAAGTAGGTAGCCTTGGGTAAATAATTGTTAAAATGTGTTTTAAGATTTTGTGATTTGGTAGTGTGTGCATAAAATAAAAAATAGTTTAACTAAATGGTATATTGAAAAAACACCTAATTATACTATGTGATCTATGTAGACATGTAAATTTGGCCACCAATGGCTTTGTGTCAGACTATTAGACTAATTCTTACTAATCATCGAACATTTAACCTAAGAATTTCTATTAGTCTCAAATATGGCTTCATAACCTTGATTTAAATCAATTTGACCTATTAAATCAATTAAATAAGGAAAATATACACATTGATTAATCAAAATCAAACAAATGACCAAATGCCTAAAAAGAATTAATTAACTTTTACACCCTAATAAAAATCAATTAGCAAGTCAAATCAATTTCAAATCCTAATTGAGCTCACCCATGAGCTAATAAATCAATTATTAAAAAGGAAATTCAAGAGCATCTTAGAACATCCTAGAATATACTCATTACCTTTGTGATTTATCACTTTTGGAAAATATTGAAAAGAATATCCTATGAATATGTCAATCTCAACCAAGATTAATAAACTCAACCATGGTAATATTTAACCCATTTAAAAGGTTTTAAACTCCTATAAAATCAATCCTAGAGCTCTTCATTTAGTGAGCTCAATAAAAGTAGAGTTATAATGTAGGAATAAATTCATGAAGCTAAAAACCTAGTGTTATAATGCCAAAATCAAGCCATCAAGCCATCAATCAAGACAAGCATTCAACAATGGTGCATAGAGAATATGATGTTAGCAATATGTCTTTGATGAATACTTCTTATGCATAAAATGAGTAAGCTAATGAAGAAATCATTTGGAGCTCTCAAAGAAGGTAAATATTGTTGTTCTTTATATTTTAACTGGGTTTTTAATTTTTTTTTGTTCATTAAGATCCCACTAATATATAAGTTTAGATATTTTAGTATGTTAGTGTGTTTATTTAATGGTTTTATGGACTAAAACTTGATCTAACCTTCTCTCTTTATCAAATTCCTTGATTACAAATGGCATACCTGTTGGGACACGATTGCACACCCCACATCTTTGAACAAAAACAAATGTTAAAATAGCTCTAATTTTTAATATATATATATATATATATATATATTGAATGTTTGATAGGATTTTATTACTAGTTTCATATTAATTATCTCAAAATTTCATTAAAATATTATGTGTAGTTTAAAATTTATGACTCTTTTAGTGACTGTCACTTTTTATTTTCTAATTTTATGGTAAAAATGGTTAGTATAAAGATAATAACTTTTTTTATTCACTATTTTGACCATAATATTTTTAGAGAGATTAAATATGGACATATAAACAACACTCAAACATTTTGTGACAAATGGATGTATATTTTAAAAGTTATGGTAAAAATACTAACTACAGGTTTTTATGATTTATGTGTTCGGTTTTATTTTTTTAACCTTCTAACTTGTTGTTTGCATGCTTCATAGGTTTATTTTATTTTTTGAAAATTTTAAAATTTTTTATTGAGGTTTTTTCTAACCATTTCCTAACTTAACATGTTTATGTTTTTTGGTTTTGCCTTTAGGTTGACAACTTTTACCATTCAAAGTTGCTTATCTCATTTGATAAATAAGCTTCAAGGCTAAAAAAAGTGCTAACCTTTTTATTGTAGGGACCATTTTAAAAATCCTAAAAATAAAATTAATTAATTCTTCACACTTTTTTGGGATGTTTTAAAATGAATTAGCTATTTCAATTTGGATTAAAAAGGAAAGTTTTGCATGTTTGTGTTAAATATTTTGATTATTCTTTCAAATTTCACAACTTAAAGCCAAGGGGCTAAAATAACACCACCACACATTTTTTTTAGTGATATAAAATTGAATACACTTTAAATTTTTTTTGAAGTTATTTTCATTATTTATTTATTCTAAATTTTTTTGAGTAAATAGGGAGTTGTGCATGTATGCTCTCCCATCTATGCCCTTTAGGAAACTTTTGAGATGAAAAGTGACAACTTCTTTTTGTGTGGTTTGAAATTATTTCCATTTTCACATCTTAAATCTAAGGGCATATTAACTAATATAATAAAACACTTTCAATTTGGTGTAATGAAATTAAACTAATTTCAATTATTTGCAAACTTGCTTGTTGATTGTGTATTTTAGCAAAAAAATATGTGCACTTATGCTCTCCCATCCATCCCCTTTAGGTAAATTTTGGGATCAAAATTTCCATCTCATTTCACTTTGAGCCTAGTCCAAGGCATGGAAAAAATTTCATTTAAATCCCTCCCCAAAAACTTGCAATAGTATTAGGTGATCTTGAGGTGACCATAAAGTCTTTCTATTGTGTTATTTATTTCATGCATATTGGCTTTTGAAGGGGACTTCATTACTATTTTCACTTGGATTTTCACCCTTTGAGGAGATGCAAAGTTATCCTCATCCAAGTGGCATAATGGAATCGCCTATAGGCTTGTGGGAAGCCTAAGGAATGAGGTGAGTCTCTAGATAGGGCTAGCTCCCTTGATGTACTACTTAAGATTGAACCTATAACTAACTTTTGGGGGTGAAAAGGAAGAGAAATAACTAAAATCAAATCTAAACTAAGGATGTGATACACCAAATCAATTTGATGAATTCCAACTAATTTCATTCTACACTTGAGACCAAGAATCAAACTATAAATACACTCCTTCAATCTCCATCTTCTCACATCAATGCTTCATTATGAGGTCATAGATGAATGTGTAAATATAGAAGGACTAAAAAAGAGGCCTAAAAGTCAAAATTTTTACTAAGGGTGCCCCAATTTGACCTAGAATTTAAATTTGGTCAACAAATTGGTGACTCATAGGGGAAGTATGCTTACTATACTAACTAGACTAATAGCCTTATCAGTCTATTGGGCTTAGGAGTCATCTAAGGATTGAGATAAATAAGAAACATTGACTATTGACTACCAATTTGATCAAAATAAGAGAACTAAGACTACCTCAACCACATAAAGGAAAAGGACACACACAACAAAGAAAACAAACACACAAAACACACACATGTGCATAAGAACTTAGGGGAATTAATAAAAAAACCTATTATACACAACTATAAACTAAACATACCTCTTTTTCTGGATCAAAAGGAAAAATTCTTGAATCATCCTCATGGTAAGATGAAACATAGTGTCAAACATGATTTTATTTGGATTGAATGCTTTGTGGATCAGACCTCTTCATTGGTACTTCACTTGATATAATCTCAAGTAGATCATCCTTAAAAACATCTCTAATGAAGACATATTCCTCTTGAACATGTTCATACAATTCATAATTTTTCCCACTCTTCATCTCATGGTCAACTTGTATCTCTTTACTAGGCATGGATTCAAGAGGATTGGTTTCATGTTTTTTGGAAGATTGAGGCTAATAGGAGCTTATCC
This sequence comes from Torreya grandis, assembly GCA_037957365.1. Lineage (NCBI taxonomy): Eukaryota > Viridiplantae > Streptophyta > Pinopsida > Cupressales > Taxaceae > Torreya > Torreya grandis. Next base: position 334,605 of record JARHVA010004619.1, on the reverse strand, counting down.
CATCCTTTAAGAGCTGATGTGTTTCTCCCAATCATTTTCTCCCAATTGATTAAGAGGATGATATCCCATCTTGATGACTTCAAACATGTCATCATCAAATGCATATGCCTCTTTAAAATATAGATTTGAGAGGATGTTTTTCCTTTGTATACTTACTTGTGTACCAATGTTGCTTTCTCTATCTTTGACCAGATCATAGCCTCCTTGAAAAATGGTATAACCTACTGTCATGACTTCAAACAAGTCATCCAAAGGCTGATTAAGAACCTCTATTTGTCCATCCATGGTTTCTTGCAAAGTGAGAAAAGAATCAATGATCATTTCTTCCTCATCAAATATGGAGGCAAAAGCTTGTGAATTATCCTTTTATTCACCAAAGGGAGTACCTATGGTGATTTTTCCTCATAAAAATTCATGATGTCTTCTTTATCACCCATGAATTGAGCATGTTCCTTTTCATTTTCCTCTCTCAAGATAGGTTCTTCAACATAAAGAAAACATTCCTCATCATCAACCAAATAAAGAGATTAAACACAAGGACTCACCTCTTCTTCAACACTTAATACCTCTTGAGGTCTCTCAAGTTGTGTCTAAACTACTACAATCTAATTTTTATTTTCAAAAACTTCAAGATCTTTAACCTCTTTCATGGTGATATCAAGACTAGGCATCTTGAAATCATGGGAATAAGGATTGAATGAAGTCTACCATGGAATAAAAGAAGTTTCTTGAGGAAGGGTGGGAGGTACTTGCAAAGGATCAAATTGATTTTCCACTTCACACTCTTGGACAATACTTCCATCTTCTTTCTTACCCCATAAATCTACTATTTTGCTCCAACTTAGGATATTAGGATTAGATGTCTTCTCAATTTTACATTCTTGATCAAGACTTTTCTCCTTCTTCTTTCCCCATGATTACACTATTTTATTCCAACTTAGGACATTGGGATTATGAGTTTCTTTTTTAGGTTGTGGGGATGGTATGTGAGAGGGAAAAGTAGGCTTGAACTCCACTTATTTTTTTACCAATATAGACTACTACATATGCATATTAGCTAACTCCATCTGCCTATCGAGATTGACCTAAAAAATAAGGCATTTTTTTTCAATACTCTCCTCCAATTGATTAGGAAGAAGATGACTTTGATAGACATGGCTTGGATCATAAGTAGGGGTCATATATGGCTGATATGAAACTTAGGTAAGTGGGTATAAAGGTTGATAGGTTTGGTAAAATTGACTTTCATGAGCTCCTAGATTATCATCTAAGGAAGACACTAAGCCACTCACATCATGCATCTCACTTGTGAGCCTTTGCCAATTGGATCTCTCAATAGGTTCCCACACTTTCTTGACTAACTCTAATGCATTTCTCACTTGATGGATGGAATGATTAAGAATCCTTTGACCACATCCCCTTCGAGTATCAAGCTCCAACATATACCTTTCATAGCCCAAAAGGGATTGTTTGAAGGTGGAAATGGGTTGATTGGAGAAAAGATTAGGTTGACTAAGAACAAGACATTGAGAAGGTTGGTTATAGGACTGATGCAACTCATAATAGGGATAAATATGATCATATTGGGACTGATAATTATCATAACAATCTTGACCAAGAACTTGTTCATATTGATAGGGAATGGGACAAGATGGATATGTTTCACCAAATTGTAGAGGACAAAACTCAAATCCAAGGTCATCCATGAATCTTCATTGAAAGTAAGAACACAAAGAAATATGTTACCATCAATCTTCAAAGGGTAACTTGGGCTACTTGACCAGATGATATGTCTTTGAAGTCACCATTGATGCTTGAAAAGATGCCTCCAAAGGTTGATGTGTTGAAGGACAACACCAAAAATCCTCCAACTCTAAAAATAAGAATCCCACTGGGCATGCCAAAAACTATTGTTCATATTGATAGGGAATGGGATAATATGGATATATTTCACCAACTTGTAGAGGACAAAAGTCAAATCCAAGGTCATAACAAACTTGAGGGAAAAACTATGAGTTATTTAGGGAAGCTTTGACTTGAGGTTTCATCTCCTAACATTAACTTCATCACCCCCACTAGGATCATAGGTTTGAGTGGTTAAACCACCTTTGAGTTTTAGGGTTAAGCATCGAGACATATCTACACATTGGTCATCACACTACACTGAGAAACAAATGGATGTAGTGGTTGTAAAAAAGGAAAGACCTTTTTTCAACAATCTAAGCTCCACAAACACCCAATTAATGTGCACTTATTTTTTATGTTGATGTGATAGTCATTATGCAATTGATCCATCTAGAATATTTGCAAAATAATTAGTTTAGTCAACCCCACATTTCCATACCCTTGCTAAGATTTGGATGATTATACTTAGTGTATTTTGATTATTTTTGCTTAGTGTGTTAGAATAAAAATTGTATTTTTCAAACCATGTTATTTAATGAGTCATGAGTCCACATCACTCTATTGTTTGAGGAGGTGTTATGGCATCCATATGAAACTTTGATTTAACATAGAAAACATTCCTTTTTTGTGTCAAAACATTAGAAGTAGCACTTGATTGAGGAGGGCACCATTATGCTACCTAAATCATTTTAAAAACTTGTGCATTTGAAGTCTTGAAACATAAACCATTTGTCACATTATCTTTAGGGAGTGATAACATCATTAGACTACAGATTTTATTTCAAAAGACTTGTCTTGTTTCATCTTGCATCTTAATTATCATTTTTTTACAACCAATCACTTGAGCCTTATTGAATCTTGGATTAGCATGGTCACATTATTCAAATATTTCTAGATTTTTGTCATCAAATTAATAGTTTATCTTTATTTGAGTCCTTGATTAAATATTACAAGTTCAAATTCAAATATTCATTGATTTTAGTTTAGACCTAAATTCATGGGGTTGATACCTAGATCTTCCTCTTTTGGATTATGTAACTTGGGTTAATTGATCACTTAAATTTGGAAAATTATATTGTTTTATGATTTTATTTTGGTCAAATCAATTTATTTTTAAACATATCTTATTTAGCATCTTATACCAATTAGATCATGTTTTATTCCTAGAGTCATGTGCCTTGGCTATGTTAAATTATTCCAAGTTTGTTAGATTAATCAATCATCCTTTTTAAGTCAAGATTTTACCATTGTTTGGCCATTAGTCCTTGTATATCCTATTTTAGGCTAGCTTTTGACTCCATGTTTCGACAAAAGACCTAATAAATTTTCCCTTTAGTATATTATACCTACTTGGAACATGTTTCAACATTACAGTTTGGTAGTTTTATTCTCAGGTCATTTTGTGTGACCTTTGCCTATATCATACACTTAACATTTGTCATTTGATGCTACACTGCTTTTATCAAGTCTCTACATAGAATTTTTAGAGATTCAACTCCACCTTTGACCAAGCTATATCACATTTTAACCCTTTATCTTTCCAAAAAGCATATCTTTTCTATAGTTTATACAACCCTAATCCCTTCTTTTGTTGTGAAATGTTTTTCATTTAAATTGAGCATGACTCACTATACACGTAGTGAAACTATGTACAATTCAGGATATGGAAATCTTATCACATAAGGAGACTTTGTGAAAAACCCTATTGAAGACAATGTAATTTGGGAAATAGATACCTATCCACCCTAAAATATTCAATTAGGGGGACAAAGTCAAGATCCTTTGTCTAACTATTTGGTTAGTACACCTCCATATACGGAGTAAGATCAAGAGATAATGACCCAATACTTATCTATCATACCATTAATTATATAAATTACTCAATAAAATCCTTATCACATCATAAAACCATCAATGTATGATCCTAATAGAACCATAGAGGTAGGGTATGAAAACTTACAAAATCTAGAAAGAGGGCCTTCCAACATGTTTTACAATCAGACTCACAAATAGTTCACTTCTAGCAATCCTAATGCCATTGTACCAACACCTTATCAAAACCCCCATTTTGTTATCCCAAAAATAGGTCCCATGGATGACCACTTATATCAAATTCATCAAGCATACCAGACATATCTTAATTTAGCATGTAACTTCACTAATATGGCCTTGTCAAATGTACCTCTTATTAATCTATCTCCTCAAATATGAGTTTTAAAAAAGTTGATAGGTCAAGAAAATCAGGGTTTAGACCCATTTACACAAAATAATTTACTATAAACCATGTTCAATATATTTAAAATAGAGGAAATATCTTCAGATTCTATGTAGGATACTCAACAAAACATAGGGGATAATGTGCAAGCAATATCCAATTTAAACCAAAATTATGTTGGCACATAAATAATCAATCAACAAAAAAATGTGACTTTAGTTATTATCATTAGTGTTTTTTAAAATTAGGGAGTATGAGTTTCTATTTCCCAACCTCAACCAACTATCGTTAATCCTCAACTAGCTATTTTTTCAAGCACATAACTAACATGATTAAGTATCCAACCAATAAATAATGCCACACTATAACAAAATGTGTTGAATAATACTCCTCCCTAAAATGTGAAGAATAATATTCTAAAATAGTAGGCAAAATCAAGTATCCCAACACAATAGAGGTCAAATACATTGCCACCTCAACAAGGGGCAACCAATGTTCTACCTCGTCAGGTAGCAGTGAACATACCTCTTCCTTCACAAGCTAATATACCAATCCAAAATAAAATGATGTCTAATCAACAACATGTTTATATTGGTTAGTGATAGGTATTGAATATCCAACATTCATCCACTTCTTAATAGGTATTCATGCAACAAAGAGGTTCTAATGTTCCTCAAGTACCTTCTAGGTAGCAATTGCCTTTTGTAAAGAACGTACCATAGGTTCAAAGACATAATCTTAGCTCACAAGTTCCCACTCAAAAAGGTTCAAATAGTTAATAATAATTCCCTACTCAACCACAATAGGCATAATATGGTTATATCCATCCATCCCAACCTCAATATCCACAAAATCAATCGTACATATCTAACCCCAACTAGAATGTCACACTACCATAGGTATAATTTCAATAATTACACCCTAATCTATGTATGAAAATTCTTGTACCATTACCTATCCAATCCAAACTACTCCAATAAAGTCCTCCATCATATCCCAATCCAAGTCAACCACTTGTGAACACCTAACCATCAACCTATGCTAATATTCCAACAAATTTCCTTAAAAAAGAATTATGACAAATGAAGAATGTAATTGCCACCATCCAAGCTAGGAAATAGGTTAAAAAGTTCAAATTTTATGATGTGTGTTCATATCCTTTTAGCATGGAGTACTTATAGATTCCATTTCTTCTAGGATATGAACCACCCAAGTTTGACAAGTATAAGGGGAAAGGTAACCCCAATAACATTTGACAGAGTTTTTTGTTGCATGTTAGCTAGTGGCATATAGTGACATATATTTATTATTGTTATTTCCAAGGATTTTAGTTATAAAAGCCTTGGAATAGTTTTTAAAACTACTAAATAACTTAGTTTTTGACTTCGATGATCTATCAAACAAGTTTGTGTACCACTTCTCGTACAATCTTGAGCATGAGATTTCATTGGTTGACTTAACACATGCAAATCAAAAACTAGGTGAAAGCTTCAAAAGTTATCTACAATGATGGAGATCCATTACAAGTCACTTTACACATAGTCTACCAGATAAGCAATTAGAAGTTGTGTTTACCAAAAATATACATAGTGAAATATCCTACTATCTGGAGTTGTAGTGTGCACAAACATTTAAAGAGATAATCGATAGAGGTTTAGTGATTAAAAGAGAAATTATTAACAAAGGGATCATAAAAATAAACTCAACCAATCAGACCAATAATCAAAACCAAGCATAAGCATCACAAGTGGCATAGTCCAATATAATGATAGACCAAAACAATTTAACTGTAATAAAAATGTTGTCAAGAATGGAGTAATAGAGTCATGCCATGTAAAAATGGTGAAAACACCATCTACTTAACTAACACCATCTTTCCACCTTAATCTTACCCAACAACCTCTTCAATAACCACAACATGCACAACAAACACAACCTAGTCTAGTGTAATAAATGCAACAATCACAACAGCCTTTGACTTTGTAAAACCCACCTCCTCCAAGGAGAAACCCACCTACCTGTCATCATTTTACCAACATTGGAGAATCCATCAAAGTAGTCTTTCAAAATCTCATAGAAGCTAATCTAATTAGATACCCTATTCTAAAATAGAAATATCATGAGGGTATAAACATGCCAGACTGGTACAAGCCAAAATAATTCTATAAGTTTCATAGGGTTAAAGGTCATAATTTGAAATGTTGTGTGTAAATCAAACATGTCCTTCAAAATATGTTAGATAATGGTGAGATTATATTAGATAATATAGATTCCACATCCAATCAAAACCTTAAAATCTATCAGAACCCATTTCCTCAACATAATAATTAGCCAGTGAAATAACAATAATAACATCAACATCAACAACAAATGATGAATTAGTAGAATAAAAAACATAACCAATTAATCAAAAATAATGGATAGAACCAAGAACAAAACAATGTCCACAACCAAAAAACCTACCATGCTGTTACACATGACTATAACTCAATTGTAGGTCATATCTCAGGAGGTAGTGTTAACACTATTTCCATCAACCCTAGACCCAATTTCAACTAGAAAAGACCATTACTAGTCATACCAAACCAATCTAATCATTCTAATAACACTTATTTAACCTGGGACCACACATAGGTGAACCAAAAAGTAGGGATTCCCACATTAGGAACTTGTAATGATAACTCATTATTCACCCATGACCATACTTAAGTGCATCAATGATTGAGACTTATCTTATCTGGCCCCCCTCCACCATCATCGACTAACAAAATAGTCCTATATCTAATCCCAATTATATAATAAAAAAATTGGTAGTCTAAAATCACCATACCAAGCCCACAACCACCTTCCACTTCACCCATCATCCAACCCATTGTTCGGCCTTCAAATAATCCATTTAACATTGTTCAAGAAAAGACATTTGATATAGTGGAAGAATTATAAAATATGCCAGCACAAATATCCATTTTATATTTATTATGAACATCAACAATCCATAATAAAATATTGAATGAATACCTTAGCTAATCCACTATTTTTAATGACATATTCCCTAACTAATTTTAAGCTTTGGTTGGACACCTAGCTCTAGCCCAACAAGCCACATTCAACCAAAGTGATATGTCACCTCTTGGCCTACTACATAATAATCCATTATACATTGAAGTATATATAATGTGGCACAAAGTGAAATGTCTCCTTATAGACAATTGATCAAGTCTAAACATAGTGTCTCTCAAGATTGTCAATCTTCTTGGGTACACAATGATGGATCTCCAAGCAAAAATGATCACCATCAAAGTATATGATAATCAAGAGCGTGAATCACAAAGCACCATTAACTTGCTAGTTATCATTTGGCCCTTGACTCATGATACCATTTTCCATGTGTTGGTCTTGATTTTCCATACAATATGCTTTTGTGTAGGCCTTGGTTACACGAGATTTGTGTAGTCCCATCGATATTGCACCAATGTATCAAGTTCTCCCATTCAGGGATGGACGTTAACATTCTAGGAGATTTGCATCCATATGAGCATTGTAAACATCTAGAGGCTAAGTTATAAAGTTATAATTACCATTTTGGCATGAATCCATCTAATAAGAAGGATAAAGAGAAGGTAATACACCTTGAATTACCAAAGAGCAAATGCATTGATCCTAATACCCTTAATTCTCTTAGTCACATACCACCTCCTGAAGTATCCAATCATTTTAACATCTTAGATAATGGCCCAAGAGAGTACTTAAATCATGATACATTTCATATTTCAAAGCTTCTTCATAACCTAAAATCCTTTGAAAGACCTAAAGCTATGTCACACATGTACTAACAAATAAAGGGCAAAGGCTACATTCATCATCTAGGACCAGTTATTTTCATACTATCTTCTAACTAGAACAAAACCCTCTTGAAGGAGATGAGTCATGGTTGTACAATGATAATTTTACTAATTGTTACAAGAACCCCAAGTATTCCATTCCCAATCGCATCATGTAAAATCAAGATTATGAAGGAAGGGGCCTTAAGACAAATCTACAGGGAAAATTGGAACCTATTTCTACGACCAAGTATAAAGGACCCTATGGACTTGGATTTAAACCTCTTGGGGGTGACCCCATATAACTTACTCATGTTCCATCACCATCGACTAGTAATGAGGATGCTAGTAATGAAGCAAAGTCTGATCATAGCTTATTCAATGACTTAGCCCAAACTAACCTATTTGATAATCACATCATTTACACTCTTTGCCAAATCATTCATAATAATCCACTACCATTATATTATCCCTAAATAATATATTGGGACCAACAAGAGACACACATACCAATTGATGAGTTTCAAAATGATGAAGCATTCTATGATTTTCTAGGCCTTATGGATAATGTTCCATTGGGAGATCATAAATTATGATTCTCAATCAAATTGGATCTTGAAGCATATTTTAGAAAATGGCTGAACACCCTTAGCCAAAATAAAATAAATAAAATATTGAGGTTTTAAAGTGAAAACCTCTTTGAGGAAATTTTTGACCATATAAATAGTAAAGATAAAGGCCAATCTAGTGGTGAAAACCTATTTTAGGTGCCACTAGATGGGGGTGTTTAATTTTCTTCATGTATAGACCAGGAGACCACCAATAATGAACTTGTCTATGGGTCTAAATTTAGTATTGAAGAGCAACAAGGTTTTAAGAAAATCATGCAAAAAACTAACAATGATGAAGTTCACTATGGATCTGAGTTTACCCCTAAAGATCAATAGGATTTTGATCAAATCACTCAAGAGGATGCTAATAAAAAACATGATAATAGGTATGAATTAAATCTTGAAAGGTAGGAAGTTTTTGATCAAGTCATACAAGAATTTCTAACTATCTTTATCACATGGCCTGATCTCCCATTAGGAGATTATGATTCATCATGTCTGAGAGAGCTTATCAAAGAACCAATCCTAATAGAGGACCTAATGTTACCAATCAGTTCAAATCATTACCATCTATGCTTGATGATGGCTCAACTCTTCTAGTCAAATATATAATAGAGGTTAACATCGGGTCACTAAATGACCCAAAGTGGATCAAATTGGGTGCATCCCTTACTGAGAAGGAGCATGAAGTATTTACAACCCTTTTGAGGGAATTTGTAGATATATTTTCATGGGTATATTCTAACATGCTAGGTTTAGAACCCACCTTAGTTCTACACCACCTTATGGTCAATATTGATACCAAACTAGTAAAACAAAAGATATATAAGATGCATCCTCACATTGTTGTATTAGTGAAGAAAGAGTTGGAGAAAATCTTAGAAGTAAGATGTATTCGACCAATTGACTACTCTAAATGGATTTCCAACATATTACCTATAAAAAAAAACTAGAGGGAATCAGAATCTATACTAATTTCCATTACATTAACAAGGCATGCCCTAAAGATGAATTTCCACTACCTAACATTGACATGATAGTTGACTCCACAGTGGGTTATGAAATGCTTTCACTAATGGATGGTTTCTTAGGTTACAATCAAATTAGAATAGCACTAGAAGACCAACAAAAAAAAATTCACCACTCCATGGGGAATATTCTATTATTAGGTCATTCCATTTGGCCTTAAGAATGTAGGGGTTACTTATCAAAGAGCTATGATAGTCATATTTCATTATATGATGCATGAAACTATCTAAGACTATGCCAGTGACATACTAGGAAAATCCAAAACTAGGGCCAACCATCTAGTAGCATTAAGGAGGATATTTGAGTGACTACAAGAATACAAAGTCAGGATCAAACCCAAAAAGTGTGTATTTGGAGTTACATCAGGAAAATTATTAGGCTTCATCATGTTTTACAGGGGCATTAAAGTCAATCCAACTAAAGCAAGAGCCATAATAAAGATGCTACTATTGACCAATCTAAAGTAGCACCATAGTTTGTAGGGAAAGATCCAGTCCATCTGACACTTCATATCTCAATTATCAAACAAGTTCCATCCATTTACACACCTAATGAAGAAATGTGTCACATTTCATTGGGATAATGATTATCAAAAGGCTTTTCAATAGATAAAGGACTATCTCATGAATCCCCCAGTTCTATTGCCTTTGATTCCATGGAAACCATTCTTGTTATATCTTTTTGCTACTGATAATACTCTAGGGGAACTTCTATCTCAACATGATGACAAGGGAAAAGAGCATGAATTATACTAAGCTATACATTAGTTATTTCTGAGTACATCTATACTCCCATTGAAAAAGCTTGTCTCATTATGGTCTTCATAGCTCAAAAACTACACCACTACATGTTGAATAATAATACCATGGTTATTTCCAAAGTAGACTTGCTTAAGTATCTAATATCAAAAATAGCTTTTGAAGGTCATATGGCCAAATGGATCATGCTACTCAATGAGTTTGAGATAGAGTATGTAAACCAAAAAGTAATCAAGGGGCAAGTTTTCACAGATCAACTTGTTAAAGCACCTTTTGAAGACATAGAACCATTAACATTCCAACTTCCTAACAAATCCATCATGACCATCATTGAAACACCTATTAAGGAGTAACACTATAAGTTGTATTTTTATGGATCATTCACTACACATGGATCAGGGATAAGCCTTTTAATCATAATGCCTAAGGGGGATCTAATCCCCAACTCATTTAGAATCAGCTTTCCTTGTACCAATAACATGGTTGAATATGAAGTATTCATTGTAGGGATTTGATAGGTGGTATAATGGAACATATGTCATCTAATAGTTTATGGTGATTCTCAGTTAATCATCAATCAGGTAATAGACCACTTCCAAACTAAAGATGAAAAGTTGGCTCCATACAAGGCAATGGTTGACACTCTAAAGCAATAGATTTCTGACATTTAATTTGAGTATATACTAAGAGTGAGAAAAAAAAAATATATTCCATGGCTACCATTGGATCATTGATTTGTCATACAGATACAACTAGCAAGTATCAGTTTCTTTTAGAAAATCTAACAACACCAACTCATGAACCTTCAACTATTACAATAATATGTGATATTGTTGGTCCCAACTCTAATTGGTATTAAAATCTATATACCTATTTACATGAACAAATCCTCCCACCATACTTATCCTAGAAACAAACCAAAGCTTTCATCCATAATGCCTAACGTTACATCCTACTTAGGCCAACCCTATACCATCATAGTTTTGATGGAACTCTGCTTCATTTTTTACCTTTGGAAAAATATATACTAGAATTATGAGAATTTCATGGATTATGTGGAGCCCACACTATCAGGGTAATCTTATCCAAAAATCTCTTACATTCTAGTTACTATTGGCCAATAATGGATGTAGATGCAGCTGCATATGTCAATAAATGTGACAAGTGTCAATGGTATGCTAATTTGATTCATGTACCCACCAAGACCTTAAAACTAATGCTAACACCTTATTTATTTTCTACATGGAGACTTAAAATCTTTAGGAAGATAAAACCTACCTCATTAGGTGGCCATAAACACATTCTCACCACTATTGAATATTTCACTAAGTGGGTCAAAGCTATACCCCTCACTTATGTGATTAGAAAACAAATTTTGAAATTCATCATTAACCATCTCATCTATTACTATGGTATCCCTTATAAAATTATATGTAATAATGGAGGATCATTTAAGAACAAGGATGTCGACAATATATGTGTTGAATACAAGATCACATAAAACTTTTCAATTACATATTAACCTCAAGGTAATGGCTAGGCTGAAGCATTAAAAAAAATAATTTTCAACATTATAAAAAAGATTTTCAATGATGGTGATCATGATTGGTATCTTAAAATATTCTATGCCCTTTGGGCATACCATACCAATCATCATACACCCACAAGAGCCACTCCATACTCACTTGTTTATGGCACTGAAGCCATACTTCCCATTGAGGTTGAGTTACCTTCATTACACATATCTTTCAAGCATGTTCTCGATGATAACAACTATTGAGTGGCTCACCTACAAGATATAAATTTACTTTATGAGAAGTGTATAGATGCTATGAACAATTTGTAGGCCCATCATAATTGACTTCAAGGTCAATACAATCATCATGTAAAACATAAAACATTTAAACTTGGTGATCTTATCCTAAAAAAGAACCAAAATAATACCATGGCCAAAAAGAATCATAAAAGAAAGTTCAAACCCAACTAGGTGGGTTTTTTTATCATCACTATGGACTATGGCACTAGAGCATATAATCTCACCACACTAGATGGTAATGAATTTTATGAGCTGATGAACATTATTCACCTCAAGCGGTATTATGCTTGAGTAACTTGATGTATTGTTTATAAGGACCATTTCAAGTCTTAACATATTATCAATATTACTCTTTATACCATTATCAAACTATTTTTTATACCATCTTCTAATTTTGACATTCTAACTAGACTATCCAACCATTTCTTTCCTACTTGACCAAACATGTTTTCAATACTATCAACCTAGCCTATTTGACCTTAGTTCATCCATTGGTTTCACATTTTTAGCATATAAAATCATATTAGTTTCAATAGTTATTTAAAGCATTTAGGATAGAGGTAGTATTTTAGAGAAATATGATAGAAGTTTTGGTAGTTACATCATTTATTATTCCCTTCTTATCAAGTTTGTTTCTGTGAGCCTGATTATATCACCTGCTCAAGCAAATCTATGTTCACTGATCTTGATACTAATTATATCACCTACTGGTAAAAATCATTGATCTATCAGTTATATCTTAGTTATAACCGCCTATGATAAAAATAGAGGAAAAATTTGTTTATTTTACATTGACATATAACCTTGCCATTCCTATGACGTACTATGCCATCATACCAACTATGCCTATTTTCATTGAATTGGCTGCTACAGTAGTCGGATTCCTCTACTATGAGGTGAACTACTATGAACTAAAACCATTTTGGGACTATGTGGGTCACATTTGATTCATATTGAGGTCATCTCAATCCCTCTTTATCCATACTCTCACTATTTTGTGAGTAACTTCAACCATGCTCTCATCATTTTGTGAGAATCATTTCAAGTTATAACACTCTCACCATTTTGTGAACAAATTCATCCATGCTTTCACCATTTTACAAGCATCATTTAAAGTTCTCACACTCTCACCATTTTGTGAGAATCATTTTAAGTTATAATTCTCTCTACATTTTATGATCTTGGACCATATTAGTGTCTCATCATTCTTGATTGAGTTGAGATGCTTCAAAAATTCTAAAAACATTTGAAAATTGTTTAGAAAAAAAAAACATTGACCACTTCTTTGCCTTAAGGATTCTAGGAACCCTCGCTAAGTCATAAACAAATCACTGGTTCCCCCATCCTTTTTGGCCTTTTATCCTACACTATCACTATTTTGCAAGTTCATCCCTATTCTTCTATCACATCCATCATGTCTTCTATCAATCATCATTTTCTTCCCATTTCTTGAGAGAACTACATTTAGCCTAGAGTTTTATTAGATCATCATATCCATGGACTATGTAGGGAACATCCACTTACCTAATGAATATATAGATAGCTTGGCCACCCCCTTCCTTTTCTTCTATTCCCCCATCTTGTTTATCTGGTTGTTTAGTTATTGCCTAGTTTCTAGGGGCAATGTTTGTCATGTTGTTTAAACTAACATAGGGACTAACTCTTGTTATTTATTTGTTTATCTTATTATTTTATTTGTTTCTTTGTTTTATTTATTTGTTTATGTGCCTATTTGTTTTCTTTTAGTATTATGGCCTTGATTCAGGCTATGTGTGTTCATTAGGTGATTTCTTGCACATTATTCTTGAATCTATCCATATTCAAACATATACATTGTCATCATGGTTTTTATCATCAGTGAAATTATTTTCCATTGAGTATCAGATATCGAGAGTCAATCCTTATGCATATTTTGGCCAAGCTCCCATGGTGTTCTATCACGAATCCTACCATTAAATGTTACAACAAAAAAATTTGCTTTGAGAGGTCTACAACATCAACATCTCCTCAACACCAACATCAAAAACAATCCCAATGATATCCCAAATAGATTAATTAACTAGTGAAATGATTTCAACCTTTTTTAGTTCAGACAAGCATCTCCCTATTAGCAAGTTATCCCAATTCATCTTTATCCTCTGTATCAAGTTATCAATCATCAACCATTAATCATTTATTCATAATCAGGGTATACTACATCAACACTGTATACCATCCCACATGAATTCTCAATGATTATATCACCTATTGGGGCAAATCATTATGTTATCACCAATTTTTCTTTCTTGTTTGTCTGTCTTAACTAGGGCATCTCCATCTTCTAAATGATTATATCACCTGCTAGGGTAAATCATTATGTTATCATACCATGTTGCCACTATTAGAGTATAATACTTATAACCACCTTTGGGAAAACCATTATACAATGTCCCACTTGCATTCAATGATTTATCTCAAATTTGAGTGAATCATTATGTTGTCACTCCATCATCTTCATTTATTTGGTCCCCTCATTTTCCTTCTTTCTTTTGAGGGACCATTTACTGACCCACTTACCAATCACTCCCTCGAGGGGGAAGCTACAGTTCTATCATTATGATTTTAGTCATAAGAATAAAAAACCATTTTATTCTTTTAAAATACATTACTATGCTTATAGATTTCAACATCTTCCCAAATAGGGGCAAACTATAAACATGTAAATCTAGCCACCAATGGCTTTTTATCAGACTATTAGACCAATTCTTATCAATCATCAAACATTTAACCTAATAATTTCTATTAGTCTCAAATTTAGCTTAATAACCTTACATTAACTCAATTGAGCCTATTAAATCAATTAAAAAATGCAAATACACACATTAAATAAATCAAAATCAAACAAATGACCAAATGCCTAAAAATAATTAATTAACTTGCACACCCTAATCAAAATGAATTATCAAGTTAAATAAATTTCAAATCCTAATTGATTTCACCCATGAGCTAATAAATCGATTAAATCAATTACTAAAAAGGAAATTCAAGAGCATCTTAGAACATCCTATAAAAAACTCATTATCTTTGTGAGTTGTCACTTTTGGAAAATATCTAAAAGAAAATCATAGGAATATGCCAAACTCAACCAAGATTAATAAACTCAACCATGGTTAAATTTAACCCATTTTAAGGGATTTGAAATCCTATAAAGGTAATCCTAGAGCTCTTCTTTTATAAATCTCAATCAAAGTAGAGTTATAATGTAGGAATGGATTCATGAAGCTAAAAGACTAGTGTTATAATGCTAAAATCAAACCATCAATCAAGCCAAGCATTCAATAATGGTGCATAGAGGAGATGATATTAGCCATATGTCATTGATGAAGACTTCTTATGCATAAATTGAGTAAGCCAATGAAGAAATCATTTGGAGATCTTGAAGAAGGTAAATATTATTGTTCTTTACATTTTAGTTGGGTTTTCAATTATTGTTTGTTTATTAAGCCCCCCCTAAGATCTAGGCTTAGATATGTTAGTATGTTAGTGTGTTGATTTCATGGTTTTATAGAATAAAACTTGATCTAACCTGATCTCTTTGTCAAATTCCTTGATCACAATATATTCTAAGCATGTAAGTAATAAAAAATGAAAGTGTGGGCTAATTACAAGCATATAAGTGTTAATTCCAACTTTGAAACACAATATAGTGTCAATTTATGTGATAGTGTATGTAGAAATTATAGAACAAATCCAAAAATTTCATTACTATACTGTGGAAGAAAGGGTCTGAAAAAGAACTATGTTGATAGTGTCAACCTAGTTTTCTATACATAACACATAATATATAACTACATCGATAGGGTTAACCTAGCTAACTATATAGGGGTAGTTTTGATGATTGTAAACTATGAAAAATAGAATTTTAATGAATAAAAAAATGATAAATAAGGATAAAAAGGAACCTTGGTGGGTTGGAAGATGTAGATGAGAATGAGATTACTATTGAAGTACCCTAATTTATACTTACAAATTATGCCAAGTATGTCAACTAGGTCAACCTACCTTTGCAGTTACCTATTTGCTAAAAACTTGTAAATTGTACAATGTTGATAGAGTCAACCTAGTATGTTTTTTGAAAGTTTATAAATGTATAGATTTAACAATGTTGACCTAGTAGCTTGATCTAGATGTCTGAAAGCATATTATGTCAATAGAATCAACCTAGTATCCTGATCTAGAAGTTTGAAAGTGTACTATGTTGATAGAGTTGACCTAGTATCCTATACCTAATTAAAAAGGTACATAAATAAAATATAGTCATATTGATGTGACTATGTGTTAAACATGTGCATACAAGTTAGAGCTATATTGACACTATCAACCCAGTATCAAAAATATTGAGAGACAAAATGATAAAGTAATAAAAAATGTGAGATAAAACCTATAAGAGTTAGATTAATGTTGGGTTCAATAGAATGTATGTAATCATAAATTCATCATGTCTATAAATCAATCCTAACTCAAAGAAGATAAATCATACCATACACTTCTGATTGGGGGCACATTAGATAATCAAGAACATGACCAATATAGGGATCTAATAAAACTGATTAGGGGATCTCTTACCATAATACACTATGATAGGGAGGGTTCCAAAACCTCCAATCAAGGACAATCATGCAATAACCCTAAGGGAGTCTTATGTTTTTATATCTTATTAAACTAATAAAAAGTAAATAAAATCTAATTTAGTGCTCACCAAAGCTTATGGTATAAAGTGGGGGTTATAAATAATAAAAGTAAAAATGCATAAGAGACATATACTCACATTAGTGTAAAAATTCCTAATGCATGAAAGAGAAGTAAAAATGTATATCTATCTACTCTTACATAGGAGGAACAAAGTTAAGTATACTTACCTTTGAAGACAAACCTATCGAGCCTTAACCTCTCCCTTGGCCAAAGTGATTCACAAGATGTTATTATGGTATGTAAGCATGACAAGGATAAATCAGATCTAGGCTACACAACCTATCAATGCATCCAAAATACTTCTCCATAAGACAAAATCTGTATCTGCATATAAAGTATGAAACCCTAATTTTTATTCTCAAGTATAACAATGGATAAGCAAATACACAATAGCTCTTACTTCTATTTTCAAAATAATGGAAAAATGAACTTGATATATAGGTGGATCTAATCATAATCCATTTCAAAAGTTTTGACAGACAAGGTTGACCCAATTGACCTAGTACAATTTTAGACAAAAATTCACTAGGTCATGGGCTAGGTTGGCCAAGATTTGACCTAGACCCTAAGCAAATTTTACCCAAAACTATATAGGGTTGACCCTATCAACCTAGTATAGTATTTAGTCAAAAATGGGCTAAGGTTAGGAAAAGGAGGATAAAAGGTGCAAATGACTAGAGAGTGTGTAATAGAGAAGAATAAGCTTAGGGATTAGGATTTTGGGAGACAAGTGTGTAGATAATAAGTGGAAAAAGGGATAAAAATCCTATGAATCACCAATTATTTGCCCACCCCTTTCTTGGTACACCCCTTAAGGCATACACTTAGAGAGATTAAGACTCAATGAAGTCTTGCAAGATATAAAGTGTTAATAAGTGATAAAAATTTGAAAATATTATGTGTATACACTATCTACCACTAAGTGGATTTGACTTGACTCATCCTCTTCGAGCCATACTAAAACAAAATTAGTTAGTTATTTCTTTATGCCTAGTGGAGTGATGGAAAAGTGAAATGGTTTTAAGCCATTTTCAAGTATTTTAATGCTAACTAGGTATCAAATTGAGCTTAGGGGAGCTAAAGGTTCATTATAAGGCCTTCCACACATGCCACCACCTCTATATAAGATTTATAACCAACTAAAACTATCCAAATTGCCACTAATCTTCTTGTTTGATGTTACTCCTACAAGTTTCCATTAGAGACTGGTGTGTCTAATAAGAAAATGACATGGGGGATGTTGAGAAATAGTTGGATACCTTTGTATACTTAAGAAAACTATACAACCTTATTAATGGCTCAAATACGACCCCTAGGGTGACATAAGACATAAAGGACTAAAAGGTGACCATGTCAAAGCTAATTAAATATCAAATAACCTCAACTAGGACCATGGTACACACTATAAGACTTTGATAGACCCTTATACAAGTTTTTAACTATAGGGGGTTGACTCATTTTGATTTATGGTCAAAATAGTCAATAAAAACATAATATAATTGTTCCTTGAAGTTGACTCGTGGATGTATAAGGAGATAATGGGCCTCAAGAAGAAAATGGAAATATTGGAACATAATCAAGAAGTAGATCAGAATAAAATCAATTATCTAGAAACGTAGATGAGGGATATTCCTATCAAACTTAAAGACTATGAGAACAATCTAAGGGGGCTCATTAACGAGAGTAGAATGAAGATGGAGGAGGTAACTTATAGCATATGTGCAGCTACTGTAAACATTGGAAAATGAACAAATGAGGAAATTAAATCCTTGGAGGGGCCTAGCAAGAGAACCAGACAGAGCTCAAGGAAGAAAGCAATGCAAGAGGTTGCTATGTCGGTGACTATATCTATTCAGGACACTATTGTGATTGGAAAGGAAGCGGTGAAGATGATTTTGGAATTAGAAGAATAGGATCTTTGAGTTCTTACTGTCCTGGTCCTTTTAGGTGGATGTTATAACTGGTTCCATTTTCTAGTTCTTTGTTTTCTTTTCACACTAGAGTTTCCAGGTCTCTGTAAAACCTGGGGTCTGTCTTTTGATGATCTTGTTTTGTGGTTTCAGGTCCTTGTAAAACCTATTTTTGATACCACTTAGCAGTAGGTGATAGGTTTCACCTATGGACATTATTGTTATATCCTTCTTCCTTTGTTACAGGGTTTCAGGGTCCTTTCAAAACCTATTTTTACCTTAATCTAAAACATAATATAGTTGTTGAACTTATTCTACAACTGATGGTATGCTAACAAGATATTTTTTAATTTTCTCTTATTATTACTCCAAATAGGAAGGTGTGCTAACCAGATAATGGGCTAAAAATTCTTAAATTTTTACCCTAGATTAATCAATGTAAGGGATATAAGGATCTATTTCATAAACCACATCATCACCGTAGGGGTATTGAACAAAGTCATCATTCATAACCACATTATCATAACCTAGATTGTACATGGCTCCAATATGAGTGTAATGAGACATCTAAATCACTGAATAACATTTTGCAAAGATGGTTTAGAGTTTTACAAACTCTTAAAAATAATGTATAAAATACAAATGATCTAAACTTGGTCTAACTTGTTTTAAATATGGAACTATTTCTCCATAAAGGTTTATGATAAACTGGGTCTAAACTATTCTAGTTTCAAATGTCTTATATGAATGGTCAAGTGGATGAATAAAACCAAATGCCAAACTTAGGTAAATTTTTTTTTAAACAATGTTAAACTAGGTCTAAAGATGAAAAGGGTTGCTAGGTCTTTAGGAACAAGGCCCAAAGCTAGCCTAAAAATAACTATGTCCAAAACAAAGTGAGAATTTGATAGGACTTTTGGGAACAAGGAAAAAAACTTAGTCTTAAAAACACACAAAATTTATTTTTGATAGGACTTTTGGGAACAAGGCAAATGTTGGAACCTAGCATGCCATCATGTGAACAAGGAATACAATAGAGGAGATGTTAGTATTATGTTAGTACAATAAAACAAAATCAAAATAACACACTAAACACTTAACACTTCTAGCCTAAACACTAGGGGGAGCATAGGAAACAAACATATAAATGAAAACACAAGTAGAACATGAAATAAATCATTCTTTTACCTTCCTTGTAGCTCTAAATGGCTTGTTAAAGTGGTTTTCTTAGTTTGTGCATCAATAAGTCTTTAAAAATGAATCTCCATTTGATCCTTCTCTCCTTGGCACTTTGGCTTGGTTGATTAGCTTATGAATTTTGCATGGTAACACTAATAAAAGTCTTGTTGGGGGAAATATTACATAATAACACTACACTATCAAAGCTTAGATATCAATAGGTATGGCCTTCTATTTATAGCCTCCAAAAGTTAACCCTCATCCAAGGTGAGTTAAGGTTGAGTTTAAATATGGAATGAGTTCAAACTAATCATAGGTGAGTTAAGGCCAACTCTATTTAATTTATAAGTTGTCATGTAATTATGATTTTAACTTACTAGGCATGGCTCTCAAATTAGATATTTTGAGAGATTTTGGAAGAGCTTGACAACTCATAAAGCAATGATGAAAAGGATTGATATTTTGATTTTTGAAATTTCCATTTTATATATTCATTAATTTCAAATGGATAATTTATCTAAACATTTAAATTGGTTTAATTAGGTGATTGATTTTGATTATCATTTTAGTTCTTTTAAGATTTGATCAAGTGTCTTGCTTAATGGGTCCATAAGCCAAACTACTAGTTGTTAGGTTGTAAGGTGATTGGTGATGAATCCATGAGAGGTTATTATTACATATAGGATATTATTCTAAATAGGGATGCCTCAACATGATTTTGAGCATTGAGGACTGATGCATAAATAAAATTGGGACATTTAGTGATTTCTAAGCTTAATTTGCAATATTTGGTATAAAGCAGTCTGAAGTTTGGTTGGAAACTAGTTGTGACCAGAATGGGGTGTCTATATAAATCAATATTTTTTTTAATCATTCATGTCCTAAAAATATGGTTCTCTAGGAGTCTTTTTGTGCAGTACATATGGTAAGATCATGTGCAGTACTTAGTATAAATTGAGTACATACCTATGTAAGTCTCTTAAAATCCCAACCAGATAATATAATAATTTGAGTAAAAATAATAGAGTATAGAGTATAAATCAACTATGGGGACATAGGCTAAGACAAATATGAAAAAAGAGGATGACATAACTAAAAAAATATTCAAAACATTTTCATAGTTTTAAAATTATAAACTATATAATAATGTATGTCAAAATGTCTTAACCATATCCATATTAGCCTTTTCAACCATATTCATCTAGATTATTAACAAGGCTGAAAATTATTCTTACCCCATGGTGCCTTGATTCTACAATTACATAATCTAATACCTTCAAACATCATGCAAGGAATTATAACTTCTTGTATTTTCAAAATATCTAGAGATTTATTCTACAATGAGAATTTAATTCTTTAAAACATTAAAAATATAAGGTAAAATGTTTTCTCCATAGAAATAATACATTATCATAATATTCATCTAACACTAATAAATGATATCTATTCAATTGAAATGTATGATGTTCCCAAAGATCATTAATATACATATATAAGAAGGGAACTATAGGAACCAAAAAAATAATTTTCCTATCTATTAAAGATATTTTATTTCTTCCAACAAAGAGAGAGGAGAAATTTATAAACTTGTTATTAAAAAAGAAAATTAAAATACTTCACTTGAATCCATATTAAAGTTGATGAATATTCCTAATTATTATTAAAAATTGAAAGATTTGTAGTGTAAAACAACTAATTTCATAAATAAAAAACTAACAACAAATACATTGATATGTCTCACTTGCTTAAAAAATCTATGAAATTACCACTACATAAATATATTTATCATATAATGGAAATAATCTAAACATATATATTTAATATATCTCATTATTGATATAGGTCTTCAATAATATTTTCCAAGTTAGCATACAAATAAAATATCCAACAGGGGGAAAAAGAGACCGCAATTCAAAATTTAATTTCCCTTCTATAACATGGATAATAATATGTAAAGAACTCATATTGTGGTCTATTGTTCAAGTGATATGATTAAGAAATTTATATGTAGATATTTGAGATTTAAATCTAGACATGTATGATCTGCAACCAGCATGAGGTGTAAGACCCTCTAGCCTTGACATCCCAAGATAACTCTAGATTTACCTATTATCTGTGTTCAAACCTAGAGATGAATGTTTTAATAATAAAAGAGACCTATATAATATCAATCTAGGTGCATTATTTCTTTTTAATCTCAAATGAAGATAACCTCCTCCATACACATGCATATATTAACTCAAATATGATTTTAAACCCACAATAGCTTAGTAATATATTGAAATGATTAAAAACCAAAAGTAATACTCTCATAAACTTCACATATAAATTTATCAAGAAGATGTTTCCTTATTTATTTTTCATACTTGAAGCTTGAATGAAAATCATAACAATTCAATTGACAACCAAACCTCTGTGGGGACATTTCAAGACCTTTAAGGCATGCAAGCTTAGTAATTTGATCTTATCCTTTCATTGCACATCTCATTAATGCAACCCTACCTCTTCATCGTATGGAGGTAGTTGTAAATGGTGGTTTGATTTGGTTATTCATTGAACAATCAAAGTATATGTGTATATATCTACTAGACCCTTCAATATGTCGATGCCAAATCACTAAAAAATTAGGTGATATCTCAACCTTGATCCCTGTAGCTTTAATTCCACCTATAATGCATTCAATGATATAAATAAAATAAACATTAGGTTTGAGAATTATTTATTATTAAGTTTTTTAGTTATTAAAACCATATAGAAGGAAGAGCATGCTTGTTTTACTTGGTTTTATAAATGGCACCAAAAATATTCAATTTTTTTTTATAGTTTTAAAATTTTAAACTATATAATAAGGTCTACCAAAATGTGTTAATCATATCCATAATCAATAATGGACTTTCAAATATTTTTTAATTTCTATTAACAAAATAGGCCAACCAAAATATAATTATTACCTTAAACTTATTATGTCCTATGTAATCTCTCTCTCTCTCTCTCTCTCACACACACACACACACACACACACACACACACACACACACACACACACACACACACACACACACACACACACACACACACACACACATGCACTTGATGATTCCATTTAACCAATACATGTCTTTTATAGTTTATTAGTGAATTAGAACCATAATTTCATAGTAACTATGGTGAATCCATGTCCCAAAATAAGGCTGAGTATAATTTTCAAGGTGATTCAAAAAACATGTATAAGAAATTGTATAAAATTTAAGTTATTTGACCTATGTATATTTTCATATAATTAACCATTTTCAAAATTAAAAAAACCTACTTATATCATTTTGGCTATAAATAGCCTCTAAAATTTTCCCTAGCTAGTGGGATGATGACATGTGGACATCTCTCACTTCTCTACTTGCCTGGGACTTTTCGTACAAAGGGATATGCTGACATCAGCTCTAGGCTACTTGTGTTCATTACTTAGGCTCTGAGTTAGTGAATTGATGCCATGTGGCAAGAGAAAATTAACTTTCACAAGGCCTTTAGAAACACCCAAGTATGAAATAGCATGTTTAAGACACACATATACAAAGAACCCACTAAGAGAATAACACATCAACCAAGTTAGCCATAAGTCATAAATTAAGAATATATATAAGCATAAGTTAAAGGAAAATTGAAGTTGAAAAGGAAATCATTTAGTATGGCTTATACACATCTTTGATTCTTTCATAAATTTAAAACACCCTAAAAACTTTGAAGTAAATCCTATTGATCAAGTAAAGCAAACAACATATATAAATAAAGGCATAAAAATTCATTTTAACATCAAATAAATTCCTTAAGTTTTCACTTTTCAAACTCTATCATAAAATTCTACTTCAGAAGATGTCAAATAATGATATTTGATTATCAATGGGTACCTATTTGAATTTTAAAAATGGGGTGTTTTTTATTAGGACACAATATAACTAATACTTGATGTAAGTTACTATTAGCACACAAAATAGATAAACATAGTTAGGATTTCAAGGAAAAAAATATAGTGAACTTTAGTGCACATAATCAAAAGTTATTTTCAATATATGATTATAATTACACATCTTCAAAGGGAGATTCTAATTATTAGACATAAAATCATTCAAATTATTTACTTCACAATATGAATGAATGTATCAAAACACTTATAAAAAAACCAAGGATTAAAAATACTATAATGATGGAACTTCTTTAATGAATCACTGGTTTGGATAATAATAAAGAATGCACATAAAAAATACTTGTATAAAAATTCATAGAATTTATTAATCACCTTAATAGTTAAAATTATCCTCATTTTATAATCAAAAGGATACAAAGAAGAATTACTTGGGATGGGTTGACTCATCCTCCAATAAATTCTACAACTGTAACATATATTATTTCTAGGGATATGTGTGGCCAACTTATGGCTTACATACTTTCATATTATGCTATTGTATTTTTCAATGTTCTTAGTATGGTTAGCCTATGTAATAACCATGGATAAGTATATTATATATAGGAGGTAGTGGTTATTATTTTATCATCATATTATGAATTTTATTATTATTTCATTATTGTGGAGGTTACCACCTCGAATTGGCTTAGTCATAATATTCAAGTAGTATGTTCTTTTACCAATTGTTATTATGTATTTGCTTATTCTTTTCTTAATTTTATGATATACAATTCTATTATTACAAATCATTTAAGTAGTTTTAGTAAAAATGGTATTAGATCTTTTATTTGGGTATGTTTATGTGGCATAGTTTTTTTTTTTAGATTTGATGTCCTGAGCACTAGAAGGAAAAAAGCATAATTTTTTATTTAGGATGAATTAATTTTTTTGTCACCGTAGTTTTATTCATGAGGTTTTTTACAAAGAAAATACCAATAAAAACAAGTTAGGATTTTTTTAACCTTGTGAAAATTAATAGTCATTAGATTTGTCTTTGTGAGATGATCATAATGGTATATTCTATTGGTACACTTTTTTGGACAAAAATTTTTCACCCTTATGCACATTAGCATTTATTAGATTTTTCTTGGTAAGGTGACTATAATAATATCATCTACTAATTCATTTTTTTAGGGTTGTAACCCTCATAGGGTTTGTGCATGGCTAGGCCTAACACTCATAAATGAGGGAAAGGGAAAGAAACACCTAAAACTCCTCATAAGGACAACATGGAGTTAGAAACTTATGATTCAAGTATTTTAGAGGTAGTTTAAAAACTTAAGTCAAATTTATATGGCATGGTGCAGAATGATGATTGTGATGTGGTAAAAGGGTACCTCACGGGGATAAGAGGGGAATTTAATAGCTTGTAGGATAAATTCAAACAAATCATTAGGAAATTGGACAAATTTTTATCTCAAAAATTACAAAATTAAACCTCCACCATTCTAGTTTGGTTCTCCTCCTCCAAACAATCACAATACCAACCCTAATACGAAGTCATTGTTACCAAAAGTGGACCTGTGTAAGTTTAATGGTAATGATCCACTCACATGGATTACTCAAATTGAAAATTTATTTGATCTACATCAGACTCCTTGTTCAAAAAATGTGGTCATGGTCTCTTTATATCTAGAACTTGAGTAATTTATTTGGTATTATTGGTTGTGTGTTCCAAGGTTAATTTTAAGAGCCCTTACATGAAACCCTCTTGGAATTATTTGGAAAATCTATGGAAAAATATTTTTTAGGTATGGAAAATCATATATGAGTGATGGAAAATCCATTGATATTTGAGAGTACAAGGAAATATAAGATTCATTTTTTTTGTATTACTTTTCAGCAGCACTAAATTAGGATGCTAAATAGAATCACCAGATAATGTTGTCAAATGGCTAGATAAAATGGCTAAACCAAATGGATTTAAATCTTACCTAAAAAAATAAGGACTAAAGAACTTCCAAAAACATAAATATTATTACATTTTTTTATTTCTCTCAAAGAGGTATGCAATTTCAAATAAAAAATCATCATAATTTGAGTTTGTATGTAAAATTTATAGCCTCTAGAAGTTAGTAGTTGATTATGTCATTCAGTTGTAACTGAATGGTTACAACTAAATGATGCAACTGACTACCAAATTTTGGAGGTCATAACTTTTATATACATAATTAGATTGTGATGATTTATTTTTTGAAATTGCATAGCTCTTTGAGAGGAATACACATTTGGAATAATATTTAGGTTTTGGGAAGTTTTTTATACTATATTTTCATTTATCCCTCAACCTATATATTTTATCTCTTCAATGAACATAATAACTTCCCAAATTATACTAATATCATGAGGTAGTTATGTCATTAGGTTATGTCATTCAATTATTTCCCATGGTATCTTATGTATTATATATATATATATATATATGGTGAATTAAATGGTAAAATAATAAATTATTGTAAATTTTTGGTGATCCAACCCCAAAAATAATTTACATTCCTAAAATTTAGTAAATCTAAACCTATGTAGTGACCCTAAAAAATTACCTAAAACAAATTTCAAAAAATGGAATATTCATGAAATAATGAATATTTGCCACTAAAGTTTACCCTGGTGTGCTCAAAATAAAAATAAGGTGTCCTAGTTTCATGGTTGATATTTTATGAGTAGTTACAGTCCACTATTGTAATAATATCCCTAAAAATAATCCAACCAACTAGTTAAGTTGTGCCAAACCAAGATTGTAAAGGATTACATTCATTAATTTTAGAATCTCTCCTTATGTGTGCTAGATATCACTGAGGAAAATCTAACTGAACTATTTTTGGGTGGCCTAAAAAATATCATCCAATTAGAGGTTCTCATATTTCATCCCAATAATGTGTCTGAAGCCATAATAAGTGAATATCTATTTGAGGAAAAAGATTTGATCAAATGAATACCTTTCACTAATATTCATGAATGCACCTTCCCAACACCATCCTTTCAACACCTTACCTAATTGACACCTCAATACATTTAATAAAATCATGAAAAAGGTTTGTGTTTTGGTTATGATATTAAATTAAAAAAGGGACATTGGTGTGATGAAAATAATTTTTAAATTTAAGGTGCCAATGAGGAGGAATAAGATGATAAGGTCTCAAGGGTAGGTTTTTAAGAACTAGAGGATGAATCTAAAGCTCATCAACCTAATATTTTATATCAAGCACTTTCAAACATTAGTACTCCTCAAATTCTTAAGGTAGTGGGTGGTGACTATCTTAATTGACTTTGGGAGTACACAAATTTATCAATAATAAGTTGGTTACTCATTTAAACTATTTCATTTACCCATCTCTAGAATTTTAGGTCATGATTGTAGATGGTGGTACCATCAATTATTCTAGAAAATACCATAGCATTAAGCTTTCTATGGAGACTAATTTTTATATTCTCCTATATTTTCTATTCTCATGGGAGGATTTGACATTGTTTTTGGAGTACAATGGTTCACCCATTTGGGCACTATTAAGATGAATTTCTAGGAACTATTTATGAGGTTCCATTTTAAAGGTAGGACCTATAAAATGCATGGATTAAGGGCTAAATATCCACAACTAGTTAGTTCCCATCAGATGATGAAGATTATCAAAAAAGGAGTTGATGGATTTATGGAATGCTTATTTTTTATAGAGGGTTCAACTAACTAAGGAGTATACACATCCTAATTTGCAAAGGGTACTAGATGACCATTTTTTTGTGACATGCCAAAAGGACTTCCTCCAATCCAAAAATATGATCATACCATTAGGATCATTTTGGTAAGTAAAACATCAGACCATATAGGTATCCCTATGCCCAAAAGAGTGAAATTTAACAGATGGTACATGAGATGTTAGAGGTAGGAATCATTTGATACAAACAAAGTGAACATTCCTCCCTTATGGTCATTGTGTAGAATAAGGATGACACTTGGAGGATGTGCCCAAACTAAAGATAACTCAACAAGTACACCATCAAAGATAATTTTCCTATTCTATTAATTAAATATTTTCTATATCAATTACATGGTGATATTTATTTTACCAAGTTAGAAATTCTCTTTGAGTATCATCAGTTTTGAATCCATAATGAGGACATACCTAAAATAGATTTTAGAACTCATGAATGCCATTATGAATTTATGGTCATGAATTTTGGCCTAAAAAATAACCTATATTTTTCTTAGAGTTTGATGAATACTATTTTTATACCATTTTTGAGAAAGTTTGTATTTATGTTTTTTGATGATATCCTTATCTATAACAAAAATTGGGAAGACCACTTGAAACTTGTGAAACATATACTTTCAATTCTATAACAACATCAAATTTGTACCAAACCTTCAAAATATAATTTTTGTGTCCAATAAGTGGATTACTTGGGTCATATTATTTCACATGAAGTGGTGAAAGTTGATCCTAAAAAAACCAAGTGATGATGGAGTGATTGGTTCCAAATACCTTCAATGACCTTCAAGGATTTCTGGGGATAACTAGTTACTATTGTAACTTTGTCAAAAATTATTGTATCATTACAACCCCACTAACATATTTGTTGAATAAATACTCTTTTTATTGGATTTATTTGACTACCATGGTGTTTGAATAGTTAAAAATGGCTATGTGCATGACTCCAATTTTGGCTACTCCTAATTTTGTATAAACTTTTTTTTATAGAGTGCGATGCATCGAGATATGGCATGGGAGCTATACTCATGAAAGAAGGTAGACCATTGGCATTTTAAAGTTTATAACTAAATGGAAACAATATGCTCAAACCAATCTATAGTAAAGAAATGATGGACATTTTGCATGCAGTTAAGCAATAGAGACCTTATCTAATGGGTCATCACTTTTAGGTAAAAACTGATCATGATAGCCTAAAATATCTTTTAGAGAAATAATTTTCATTTAAATAAAAACAAAATTGGGTTATTAAAATATTAATATATTATTTGAAATAGTCTATAATAAAGGAAAAAAGAATGTGGTGGTAGATACACATCTTGGAGGGATGAATAAATTGAGGTATTGTTATGCATAATGACTATTTAGCAGGCAAATTGGCTAGAGGAAGAAAGATAAAAATAGGAGAATGATAGTGCTACTATTATAACCTAAATCTTGATCCCTTGAGTAATTAATGGCATGGAATTGCATGTATCTCAATGTGGGAACTAGGTGTGAAAGGGAATTAGGTGTGAATGAGTATTATGAGAAAATGGGCACTGGGCTTGGAGATGCACTAGGTGAGAATGGGCATTAGGTGTAAACAAGAATTGGGCTCACCCAAATCTTGTAACCTTGAGTAATTAATGGTATGCAAGTGCTTGGATCTTATTATGAGCACTTGGCATGGGGTATGGGAGTATTAGGCATGTTGTGTAGGCATATTTGATACCTCCTAAATGTACGACTAGTTTGAGGCTTTGGTGAAATAATGGGATCATACCCTTAGGTGTGGGACTCCTGCACTCTTTGGGATGAACCTCTAAATAAGGATTAATTCCTTCTAATCTAAGTGCATATATTTTAGGACCAACACATAAACCTACAAAGAGCATAAATGAAATCTACTTCTAATGCTAAACCTAGTATCAATAAATAAACAAGGGAGAGAGGGTGAGGGGTTTCATGAAAGGAAAAGTGGTGATGCACCAAGAAAAGAGTGATCACTCCTACAACCTTAAAGAACACAAAACAACTATAGAAAATGAGAAATTATTACAAGTCCCCAAAATGGACACTACTTGAATAATTATTTCACATGGAGGCATGGGAACACAATGCAATTCTATGGGGATGACAAATAGTCCAAAATAGGACATGTATATACATTAGTGTGCACATAATATGACATGTAAGAGAGATCTAAGTTCTACATAGGTACAAATGGATAGACAAAAATGAAAGGGAAAATTTATCCACAAAAAAGATCAATAACCATAAAAATACACACAAAATGAAAGAATCATGGAGAGAGGTAAATTCAATCTTTTCATTAGTCACTAGGTTTAGGTAGAAAAGGGATCATGAAAGACAAATATTAACAACATTTCTATGCCTAAAAAATGTTTACCCTTATAAAATGAAATACCCAACTTTTATAGATATGGAAAGCCCATGGGTCATTAATTACATTAGATAAATGCATATGAGAAGTTTAAATAGAAGTCAAATCCCATGCTTATTGAATTTAAATTGCAATCTAGACATGAAGGTAGTTGGAGGGATTCCTTAGGATTTGTTGGATGTTATGTCCTTTCATTTTCTAAAGGTCCCCATGCTTATGTAACTAGTAGAAATGAATACTCATATTATATGGTTACTGAGATATACATTAGGATTCATTCCTCAGCTATGCTCTTTTATCTTATTATACATTAGTTCAATCACTACATCAGTCAGAGATGATCACTTCTAATTCTATAAATTAGATCTAATTTGTTATTTTTGGTAGGGTTTGACACTTTAAAGTGATTACTTAATCACCCATATAGGTGGATTTCACCACTAGCCATTGGGTGTAAATGGGCACTAGGTGTGAACTATCACTAGTCTTGAATGATCATTAGGTGAAAATGATCATTAGGCATGAATAGGCACTAGGCATGAATGGGCATTAGCTCTAATAGCATTGGGACATATTTATTAAGTACTTGTGTGGTATTTACAACTCTATTTTAGATGCATGCACTCACTCATGCTTTTTATCTTTGAGCATTCATGTGAAGGCCAAAACCTTAACAAATTGATGAATCTTGATCTCTTTCAATCTAGTCTCCTTGTGAACTCCCTATGAACCTTGAGAAACTATGCTCCATGAAGTACTAAGTTGAGTCTAAGGGTGGTGTCTATCCTTACATACACACTTTATGTGCATTCTCATCATGTTGGTAGAATTTAAGGTCATGATAACTTGAAGGGTCAATAGGAACCATGGGTAGCTAGAATAACCAACATTCTAATGACCTCCCAAGGGTGTTTGCCTATCTAAACACTTATACTAGTTGCCTTAACAATTCCATTGGGAAAAAAGGAATTCAAGGAATTGACACACTCATTATGAAGGTGGAAAAAGAACTATAATATGCTGGTCTATCATTGAATGAACTAAAAATACTATTTATTTCCCTCTAACACACACAATAACAAAACAAAGGATAACAACCTATACCAAAGCACTTAGGGAAAGAGAAAAACAACTAGATCTACTCAACAATGTGAAACAACACTTAAGAAAATAAATACATCTATCCTTATATGTACAAAGTTTCAACACACCTCTATCCCACCTAGATCAAATAAAATACCTCTGAAGTCTCTCCCATATGGTTGA
This sequence comes from Torreya grandis, assembly GCA_037957365.1. NCBI lineage: Eukaryota > Viridiplantae > Streptophyta > Pinopsida > Cupressales > Taxaceae > Torreya > Torreya grandis. The sequence continues at coordinate 303,313 of JARHVA010004619.1, read as the reverse complement.
AAAGGATAAAAGGAAGCCTATTTTTTAGATTACACTTTCAACCAATAAACTTCCTCCTTAATCATCCATCTCATTAGCTTGACTTTTTATGGATCAACTAGATTAAACATGCCCCCTATGTAGATAAACTCTTTCAGTAATTTATTGGCATTCAATTGCATAACCATTAAAAAATAAGCTGATTTTGATTTTCTTGAAGCTCAATCTTGTGCTTTAGATCAAGCATGACATATGGTGACTTATTCTTGTTGGTTTCCAAATATACTATATATTTGATAGGACATCCAATTGAAAAGACAATGGGTATGATTGAGGGATTAGCCTCAAAAGGAAATGAATCTTGATTCTTGAGAGGCTGAGACCAAAACATGCCTACATTATATTATAGGCTTATCAAAGAGTTGATATCAAACATTGACAATATTAAACAAATCAAAACCAACTAAACTTGACCCTTATGAAGGCAAACTTAATGGAATACCCCTCTCTTATTTCTTTATTTGTTTACCAAATCTAGACTCCTCAATCTTAGTTGGATTATAGTCCCCTTGAAGAGGGAAATAATCCACCTCTAAGATTCCAAACAAGTCCTATAACTCCCCATCACTTGTTGGTTCCTATAAATTGATCTTGAGCTAACTATGGTCTTCTTCTTAAAGCACATGTTCCTTATTTACACTTTGTTCATCCTTAAAGTCTTCCTCTATCATGTAAAGTGGTATATCATCAAATAAGTTGACATTCCCAACTTCTCTCTCCTTTTTGAAATATTCCCCTAGAGTAGAAGGAAACACACTTACAGAGAGAGAGAGAGAGAGAGAGAGAGAGAGAGAGAGAGAGAGAGAGAGAGAGAGAGAGAGAGAGAGAGAGAGAGAGAGAGAGAGAGAGAGAGAGAGAGAGAGAGAGAGAGAGAGAGAGATCCCTGAGCATGTTATAAGTATGAAAATGTGCCTCATGAAGAGACTTTAACCTTTCATCTTTAGGGACCACTTCCTTCTCATTGATATCAAATCCATGCCAACTAGACTAATTTTATTCCTCTTCCATGTTAAACATAAGTTCATTTTCCTAAGAGAGGTATTATTCTTTCCCCTAAATTCATTCTTGACTAGAGATAATTGACTTCTCTTCATCAAGACTATCTTCTTCCTATTGTTCCAAGCCCAATTTTTTGGTATAGTAACATAAAGAGGGTTACCTATAGTTATTTCCTCATCATTGTCACTTGATATATCCTCCTCTTCACATAAATGGTCTTCATTTTATCTCCATACAATGGGCCCTCCTTTGAAAATGGATATGGTGGGAGGGTAATAGGGTTCAACTGATGAAGTAGGAGTGACTTTAATAAGGTTGGGTATCTTAAAATCGATATTCTTGGTCTAATAAGGCTTTCATGGTTGAGTTTCCCATATAAGAATGGGATTTTTATAGGGATGTTCTTGAGGGATAATAGACTACATTTACACAAGTATAGAATCTCTCAAAGGATGGGGACCTATAAAACATAGAATTTTGAAACAAGGAGGCTTATTTGAAAGTTTAGAATTCTTTCCTTGCTTGAAGTTTAGGATTTTGAATGTGGAATCCCCCCTTTTATAGGTTGATCTACAGTTATAGGGTAATTTTTTTTAAAACTAGGGATGGAAGGGCATAAAAACTACATTTTCACAAAATGTAGGGGGGATAAAGACATATTAATTGATAATCCTTAATAAATTAGACTGGTTAAACTAGTAGATTTGATACTCAAAATTTCCATAGTGTTGAAGAGACTGGTCTCTTCCTTGAATATAAATATGCATTAAAGAACACACCAAAATTATTTAATAGATGATGAAAGGATCATTAAATCTTATCTCACTGAGTGTGCCAAAAACTATTATCACATTAGGCTTGTTCCCTTAAGTAACTTATGACACATAAGTGATTGGAGCTTGGTGTGGGTATTGAGCATGAATGGGCATTGTACATGAATGTGTACTATTAATGAATGAGCACTGGGCATGAATAGGCATTGGGAATGAATGGGCACTAGGATCACTCAAAGCTTGTACATAAAACTTATGCCCTTGAGTAATTCATGGTCTAGAAATGCTTGGAGTTTAGTATAAGTACTTAGTGTGGGTCATGGGAGTATTGGGCATGATGTAAAAGTGTATTCAAGGTGTCTTACATGCACTAATAGTTTGAGGCTTTGGTGTAGAAATGGTATCATCCCCCAAAGTGTGGGACTCTTGAGTTCTTTGGGATGAACCTATAGAGAAGGCCAAACTCCTTATAATTTAAGTGCATCTAGTTTTAGACTAATAAACATACCTATAAATTGTAAAAAGGAAATTTATTACTAATGTTAAACCTAATATAGTTAAAGGAATAAAGGAGAGAGGGGTGATGGGTTTTCTAAAAGGAAAAGTGGTGATGCACCAAGAAAAGAGTGAGCAACCCAATGAAATTAAAGAACATAAAACAAATATAGAAAATGATAAACCATTACATAGTCCCAAAAATGGACACTACTTATAGAAGTATTTCACATGGAGGCATGAGACCACAATGAAACACTATGGGGATGACAAATGATCCACAAATAGGGTGTGCATAGACCCAAGAGTGCACATAATATGACCTTTAAGAGAGAGACAAGTTTTACATGGGTGTGAATGGATGGACAACAATGCAAGGAAAAATACACCAAAAATAAAGATCAACAACCATAAAAATATACATAGAATGCAATAATCATGGAGAGAGGTAAAATTGGTCTTTTCATTAATCACTAGGTTTAGGAAATAAAGGGATCATGGAGGATAAATCTTAGTAGTATTTATGTGCCTAAAAAATGTTCACCCTTATATAATGAAAACCCCAACTTTTATAGATATGGGAAGCTCATGAGTCATTAATTACATTGGAGAAATACAAATGGGAGGATTAAATAGAAGTTAGAGCCCATGCTTATTGAATTTTGATTATAATCTAGATGTGAAGGTAGTTGGAGGGATTCCTTGGGATCTATTGGACATCATGTCCTATCATTTTGTGTAGGTCCCCATGCTCACATGACTAATGGAATTGAATGCTCATATCAAAGGGTGGTTGAGATCTACATTAGGGTTCATTCCTCAGCCATGCTCTTTTATTTTATTATCCATTAGTTTAATCATTATGTCAGTCAGAGTTGATTGCTTCTGTTTTTATGAATCAAATCATATTTTCCTTTTGGGTGGGGCATGAAACTTGATAATTATTACTTAATCACCCATACCGGTGGATTTCACTACCAAATGTTAGGCACAAATGAGCATTAGGATCAAATGGTCACTAGGTGCAAATGGGAACTAGGATATGTTTACTAATTACCTACATGGTAGTTTCAATTCCATTTTGGATGAGTTTTCTCCCTCATGCCCTTGTATTTTAACATTTCTCATTAAGGATCTTTGTAAAGGTGAAAACCTTAGAAAAGTGAGGAACCCTAATTCTTTTTAATCTATCCTCCTCATGAACTCCTTGTGAACCTTAAGGAACCATGATCCATGAAGCACTGAGCTAATTATATGGGTAGTATTTATCCTTTCATGTATACCATGCTTTCACACTCATTGTGTTGGAGGAGTTCAAGGTCATGGTTATTTGAAGGGTCAACAAGAACCATGGGTGGTTGGAATAGCAAACACTAACCATGATTTGATTCAAAATATTCAATAGAGTAATGGATGAGATAAAAAATTTACACGTAAGGGGAACCTATGGTATAAAGATAGATTATATATTTTTAAGCACTTTTTCCTCAAACATAAAATCTTTTCATAACTTTATGCATCTCCATTGGTAGGTCGCTTAATATTTTTGAAAACATATCATAGAATCAAGTAAGGTTTTGTTTTGGGAAGGATGTAAGGGGGATGTCCAAAAATATGTGGCTAAATACATGGTATGTCAATATAATAAAGGTGAAACCATTAAGACCCCAAGTCTTTTTCAACCTTTATCCATCCCTAGCCAATGTTGAGAGGAGGTTTTCATGTATTTCATTACTGGGTTACCATAATCTGAGGGTAAAAATGTTATCATGGTAGATTGAATCACCAAGTATTCTCATTTTTTCCTTATCACAACCATTTGTTGCCAATATAGTAGCTTCTGCTTTTCTCAATATATTTCAAAAATTGCATTATACTCCAAAGATTGTAAGTGATCAAGATCCCATATTTAATAGTAATTTTTGGATTAAATTATTTGCATGTTTGGGCACCCAGTTGGCTCATATATCATCCTATCATCCTCAATTCGATGGATAAAAATAGGAAGTCAAAAAATGTCTATAAGGGTATATTTTTTGTTTTATTTCTAACAAATAGGATAAATGGGTTCATTGGTTTCCACTTGATGAATGGTGGTATAACACTTCTTTTCACACTTACTCCAAAATGTCTCCCCTTGTGTAATTATATGGATATAACCCCCCATACATCACTTCTTCCATGATGCATCCTAAGGTCTGAGATGTTGAGGAACACATTCACCATCAATAAGAGGTACTAGTTAGTTAGCAAGAGAATTTAGCAATGGCATAAAATAAAATAAAACAACAAGCAAATCAACATTGTAGTGACAAAAACTTTAACATATGTGATTGGGTATTTATTAATTTATATACATATAAGTATATGTCTCTAAAGTAATATAAAATAGATAACAAGATATCAACTAAGTATTATGACCCTTGTTAGATCCTGTATAAAATTGGTAGTATGGCCTACAAACTAGAATTGCCCCTATCCACTTCTATACATCTGATTTAACATGTATCTTGAATAAATAAGGTAATTAGACATATATTTTATAATAAAATTAATTTACCTAAATTATATGAATAAGGTTGAGTCATTCTAGATATTGATCCTTCACACGTGCACTAAGAAACTATAAACTAGAGTGATTAAGGAGTATTTAATCAAATGAAAGAACATGCATTCTAAATATGAAACATGGGGAGATGAAGTGTTATTAAAAAAACATCTTGGTTTGATTCAAAATTGTGTATAAATTTTTTCTAAAGGGGAAGGACATGTTACACCCTTAACATATATTGCATCTAGGGATGTGTGTGGCTTACTTCTGGCTTACATACCTTCATATTATCTTATTGCATTTCTCAATGTTATTAGTATGGTTAGCCTATTTAATAAATATGGATAAGTAGAGTATATATATGAGGTAGTGGTTAGTATTTTATCATCATAGTGTGAATTATATTCTTATTGCATTGTTGTGGAGGTTACCCCTCGAAGTGACCTAGTCATAATATTCAAGTATTCTGCTCTTTCACCAATTGTTATTATGGATATGATTATTTTATTCTTAATTATATGATATATAATTATATTTTTTTGAATCATCTAAGTAATTCTATTAAAATAATTTCTAATTTTACATTTACAATTATATATTCGAGAGTCCAAATTCATGTAGAATATGCATATATATGATATTTTTGAAATAGTTAACCAAAATTACATGATTACAACATAAATACATATATATGCATAAAATATAATAGGTACCCAAGTCTTGTTACATCACAATAAATTCATACATATGTATATCTATGGTGCCAATTTATAACTACTAGAATAGGAAGGTGATTGCATGCTTACTATGTTTGTAAAAATAGACTAAGGCATTGTAAGTAAAGAGTTAATCGAAGTAGGCCTAGGAGGAAAATGCACCACTATGAATTGGATTTTAGATTAAATATATGAAAGAGGAACTAATAATGTGATCTACATTTTAGTAGTAGACTCCTTAACAATATTGAGTTGTTCATATAGTGTATAGGAAGTGTCAAAATCAGCACTAATACTACCAAAATTGAGCACAAATGGCTTGAATATATACAAAATTTCACCCATTAGCCTTTTATGATCATATTTTGAGTCTCTTAATTCATATCTAAATTCCTCTACCTTATTTACCTTAGCCTTTGAAAAATTAATCAGCTACAAGATCTCTTCACTAGTCTTATATATCATGCCCTCTGCCTTAACATTAAATTATTTTATAATGGCTCTAAGTGATTCCTCAAAATTATGACTATTTATAAATTTTCATGTAGAATTAATTATAACTATAAACTTCATATCCTTCAAAATTTCTATGACATTCCTTTATTGGCTAAAAACATGGGCTATTAAATCCTTTATTTGTTTGTTCTAATTAAATAAACTCTCTTTTAGAAATCACTTAATTTAAGGCCCACATAGCTTCTTAGCTGGTCATAATATTTAATTTTTTTTAAGAATTATTCATTTCACATGATACCAAAATAGTAATCCTCTTTTCTAACTCCTTATGTTGGTTTGAAAAGTTCAATGCCTTTCCCTAATGAGGATGGGACTCACCCCTTGAATTCCTTATTGTGTTTAGGATATCATACAGTTTCTTAGTTGCAATTTAAACATTTTCCACTATTTCCTTTAGATATTTAATAATATACCTCTATAGAATCTTTTGTCTAGCCTACATTTAGATCTTGTACATTTATTTCATAGCCTCCCTTATCGATTTCATAAAAACATAAAATCCTCTTCATATTCATCAGGGTCATTTGGGTTACTTTTAATTTCTTTACCAAAGGGAACCAATTATTCTTTTGCTCTAATATTATTTCGTCTCCTCTCTTATATAATGTTTTCCTCTTCCTCACCCTTTTAATAGTGCAAGATTTCTTATCAAATTATGAGTTTATTATTGTCACTTATATGAAGACCAAGCCCATTCTATCTTTCTTTTGTTCTTGAAACTCTTTGACCTAAGAAGGGATAATAATTTATCCTTATTATTCAGGTTGAGTGGTATTTTTAGAGGTGTAAAATGAGATTTATCCTAGTGGAAGCATCGAGACACTTATTTGGCTAGGCAGTTAAAGTGGTGGTTGATCAAACATGCTCTATCTCAAGATATCTCTTTGAGGTATAGTCTCTACCACATACCTCATATATCCTGGAGTCTTTAAGATGGTCATAATGGAAGTATAAATATAAGTAGACAAAGGAATATAAAATTATATTTAGGTAGATTTCCTTGAGGGTGTAGCTGGTGCTCAGGAATAAAAATGGAAGTAGTTACCAAGTTATAAAAATGAACCCTCCTAATAGGGGCTTTGGGTTTGGCTATTATTGAAGCTATGGTTGAAATAATTAAGGAATCAAAGGAAATAGAATTTTTCTTCCCAATATATTCAATTTTGGCATGGTCATATAATGGCTTGGTGTTCAAACAACATTATTGTAATGATTCATAAGGAGAGAGGGCTGCAAAAATTGGACTAGTATAAGGCAAATCAATAAAACTAGTATTTACAATTGTAAAATAAGAGGTGAAAGAAGACACTACCTTATTAAGGGATTGATTTTATTTTTTAGTAAGAATATTTTATCCCTAGGTAGACGCTGGCCCATCTTCTTCATCTCCAACTTCTTCAAGCTCTATATATTTTGTTATATCAATTGTTTTAATTTCAACCTTTTGTTATTCTTTCTCCATGGTTTTTGGTTCACTCTTCCTCATCACTGGCATAATATACCAATGATATTGGTTCTTACTATTATTATTCCTATTCCTCATGAAGAAGACTTTTTAAAAAAAAAAAAAAACCCTCTACATGTCTTTCTTATACTTGGGCAATATTAGGAGAGAATGGAAGGGTTATAAGCTTCCCTTGATAAGGAACAATGGGTACCTAATTAAAAGTGGTACTTTTAATTGAAGTGAATGGAATGGAAAATGAAGAGGTATCAATATATGGAGGTGGAGTGTAAATGGAAGAGGTGGTAGAAGGTGAAATGGATGGGATATCTACATGGGATGGAGTTAAAGGCACTAAAATTATATGTGACCATAGTGGAGATGTCGAAGGTGATGAGGGTGTTATTGTGGATGGAATTTATACACAATAACTATATACAAATCCAATAATAATTACAAATTAAATCATAGTCAAATGAGGTAAAGGTAACAAAGAGTTTTCCCTTACATATCCACTTGTAGGAGATGATTCTCTTTAAATTGATATATAAGGTTAGAATTTGGCTACTGGTTAAGGCCTTGGGATTCCATTAATAATATTATATATAATTTGTGGATCCATCTCATTTTAGGTGGCATGTACTTCCATTGAGCCAAATTCTTCTTGTTGAGTAGAGGGGGAAGTTCTTGTTTTAAAGGTTATTGATCCTACTATTGAGTCCATTGATAGATTATAACTCTATTAACCTCCTCTAAAATTCTAATTGCCTCCTCTCTAGTGATTGAAGGATCATATCGAATTTTTTATTCCACAACCAATTACATATTGTGCTTTTTCATACCTATATACAAATCAAAGTCATCTTGAGAATTTATGAATATTTCATGCTCAAAGATTTTATGACCATACGGAATTTTAACTCCCTTATTATTGAGGTCAGTTAAACACTTCTTGACTCTCCCCTAGGGTCCTAGTCTTTGTGTCTTGCTTCTTATAAGCCATAGTGGGCCCTAAAATTTCAAAATGCACTGTGATGCATCCTCAATAAATACTAGATTTGACATATGTTGATAGGAGTTTTGTGGTAGTACCCATGATGTTTATCACAAAGTTCCTCATACATACTATTACATATTTGGTGCATAATATCTTGATTTAACACCTTATCATGGGTAATGGGGAAAATACAAGGAAGGTACCCTAACTTATTCTATCTTGATTATGGTATAATTAGGATAATACCAATAATCACCTCTCTTCTCTATAATATTCATGTTTTCATAATGCCTAGGCATATAATGCCCATAATTAGATTGGTATAACTAAGGATAAATATCCTCTAAAACCCTTTTAATTTGAAATTTAAAATTTTAGACATACATTATGGATAAATCATTAAAAACCATGTTCATAATGTATTCAATGAATGGTTCTTAGGGTTGTCCGTGAGTCTTATATATTATCCCCATGACTACATCTAATACATAAGACATCATATAAAAATTTAAATTAGAGAGCCTTTGATAAAATTAGAACATTTGTGTTATTAGTATTACATTGATAATCTCTCCAAGTTAAAAAATATTGGTAGTAGTTAGAATAATATCTAATAGGGGTACCCATTCCTCATGCACATAAGTGGTGCTATAAAAACCATATATTTTTTTCATTAGTTCCATTACTATTAAAATCCCTAGCCTAAATTTAACTATGGGGAATGAGGATATTAAACCCTAAATATTTGATTTATATCCTTTCTTAATATATTACTTAAGAGTCCCCTCAATTGTGTTCTCTTTTAACCAACCATTAACAAACACCTGGTCATCAATAACTTCTACCATTAGGAATTGAAAATATTTATCTAATGCTTCTCCAAAAATGTATGCTACTTAATTTATATGAAGTTTTAAGTTCATGTAATCCATATTCATATCACCATTAATAAATAAATCATGTAGTAAATGTAAACACTTCTTTTTGGCTGCATTCCATATCTCAATAGCCTTCAGTTTAACTTCTACCAAAAGACACAATCTAAGCCTAAAAGTCAATAGATGTCCCAGTTTTGTATGAAAATAACATGTTAGTGCCCATAATCATGTTGAGGCATGCCTATTTGTGGTATTATTCTATATTCAATTATAAACTCCCATGTATTCATCTCTAGTTAGATTGTAACCTAAAAAATTGACCTTTTGACCCATTAAGTGGGGCACTTAACCAATTCTTAAAGTGCCAAAAATCTAAGTAGAATTAATTAACTAATCAAATATAATTAACTTCTTAAGTGAAAAATTCATGTTTAATTAGTGAATATCTATTTTATATAATGGAAATTTCAATAAAAATGAGGTCATGATGTTATGATCATCCTCAAACTCAAGGAATTGGAAATATCTTCATAAATTCCTTAAATTCAAAAATGGTGAGCCATTCTTAGTAAATGGGATATCTATCACAAATATTAATTTCTTATCCCCTTATTAACCTAGCCATGGTTAAATCTAACCTAACTACACTTGAGTTAGGGTTTATTTAAGAAACTATAAATACAAGTACCGTCTCCATTATTCCAATAAGCTCTCAAACTAAACTTATAATGTTAAATTATTGAGAGACAAGAATATTTTTTGTGAAAAGAAGAAATGCCAAATTTTCTCTATAAAGCTTCATTTTTTAATCACATTCCAAGCCAAGCCAAGGCAAGAAACAAGTGGACAAGGAAAGGTGCTACCCACAAATCAACACATTGACAAAGGACTCCATTGGACACAAAATCCAAGCATGACCTCTCTTATATGCCAATGAATAAGAAACATTTGAAAAGGAAGGTAAAGGTAGTATTTATTTATCTTTTAGTTGTATTTGATCTAGTTACCTTATTTCTCACCCAAGTACTTAGGTAAGGCAGTTTTTTTCATTGAGTTGTTTGATTTGGGGTTTTATATTCTACTAATAAAAGATGACTAATGATCTCCTTCATAATCCTATGATACATAATGGAACACCCAGTGGGACGTGAACCCCACATGCACTAAGGGAGTTTTATTGAAACTTTAAAAATACAATAAAAGTTCACATAAAACCTTAGTTTTTATATTTTTTTGTCTTGAAAACCCATGTTTTTGTTTGACTACGTTTCGGTGATTTCACACCTACTAATTGGTGACTTCGCTAGTTTTCATATGTTTTTTTTTACTATATTTTAAAAAAAATGATGAATTCACCACTACGGTTTGGTGAATTAGACATAAACAATGTTTTCACTCCTTGATAATCAATGAATTTTACTAGTAACATACCTTTCTAGAAATAATGACTTTGTCCAAAAGAAATAGTGACTTTGTCCCTCGAGATTGGTGACTTTGTTAGATAGCCATCCTTTATGTTTGCATAATTTTTAAAATAAAATAACGACTTTGACTAATATAATTGGTGATTTTATGTCTGCTAAATGGTGACTTCACCAAAACTATGTTATGGCTGTTAGTTTTGTAGGAAATCAATGATTTCACCCTGTTTTATAAATGGTGACTTTTCCCTATGTCAAAAACTTGAGAGATTCAAAAGTGAATTTTTTTTTGGACTAACCATTTTAAATAAACATAAGTGAATCCCCTAACATTTCTTGTAGGAAACTAGGTAAAAAAGAGAAGATTTTAATCACTTTAAAAGTCATTCACACTTGTCTTTTTGGTGCTTAAAAATCACTTGTAAAACAACTTTAATTTTTATTTTTCAAAGTTATAGGTTCAAACACAAAGCTACAAACTTCACTTAATATTTTTCAAGTGCTTAAAAAGAACAAAAATATTATATTAGTGACCTAATATCTCTTTTTTTTTTCTTTCTTTTTTGTAAAAGTACTTAGTTTCTTTCCCTAAAATAGTTTATTTTTAGCAAAACCTCACGTGTATGTTCTCACTTATCCCATTTAGGGAACTTGGGTGATCAAAATCACACCGTTTTTGATTATTTGGTTGAGGCTTATAAGTAATAAAAAGTTGCATATGCTCTGCCCAAGCTTTGAATGACTTGTGTGACTCAAAACTAACCCTAAAGTTCTTCCATTTTTATTTATTTCTTTTTTTACATTATCTTGTGAGTGGGAGTTCATAACCTCTTTATGAGGAATTTTAAATGGGGTTTCATCTTCCAAAACTATTTAAACCCCAATCTCTAGTGGGGCATACAAATTGGGCATATCATTGGATGGGATAGTAGTAAGTATTTAGATTGACCATCCCAATGGGTTCTTGGGCCATGCAGTAGCTAGACATAAATGGATGAATTAATTATGTAAAGGAATAGATAATTACACATAAATCTAGGTGGTTTTGATTAGTTTGATGTTATTATTCCTTCGTGTTAGCCACATGTGTGGAACATCTAGAATGCATCTAAAATTTTAGATTTAGATCAACCCAACTTACCATGGAATATCCTATTAAATGTTGAGTTGATTCATCACTCTAAGTTATTTCCACATATCAATGCTTGAGAAATAGAGGGGGGATTTAAAAAATCTACATACATGCATTCTTAATTTTTTAGATTAACAATTAATTCCTTTTGAACATTGGTATATTGATGGAAACTTGGTGGAGACTATGTAACTTTGTTAGTTTTAGAATATGATGTGCACTTATGTACTTTTATTATTCTTTTAATTACATTTATTTTTAGGTCTAAATTCCTTTTTATGTCAAAAAATGTCCAAAATGAGTTAAAAAATTAAAAAAAAACACATGTTACACACCACTTTGAGAAAAGAAGTGTTATGTTATCAAAATCACTCCAAACATTTGCCTTAGATTTAAATTTTTAAAATCACTTTGTAAACTTATTCAAAGAGACATTTTTATGCTACCCAATTTGTCCCAAGACATTTAAATTTATTCAAAATCAAGCCCTAAACTATTTGTGTACATTTTTCCCAAAATGTGTCATTATGTTGCTCATTTGAGTCTGAGCCATTATTTTTATTTGAAAATATAGGACTTTTGTACCAAGTTCAAAATTCATATTTCAAAGTTAAAATCCAAAATTGATTGGTCTATACTGAAGTCTTGTCTAATTTGGGTTTGGGTATTCACTTTTACATTTGGATTATGTAACTTTTATGAATTTATTTCTTGATTTAAAGACCTAGGAATGGTTTAATTTCATGTGTCTTGAACCAATTTACCATCTCAAATAAGGTCAAAACTCATTCTTCAAGTCTATCTCTAAGTGAAACTAGTTTACATTTTAGTCTTGCCTATCACATGGGCTTGAATGTTTCTCTATGGAGTTTCCCATTGACCATTTCCCTTCTGTTAAGAAGCCTCACTTTGAAAAACTTTGTGGAGTCATCTCTCAACCCTTTCCCTCTCTTTATGGGGCTTCATATTAACAAGCTAGTCTTTGTTGAACCCTTCTTAGATGAGCCTATTTCTAAAAATCCCATCATTTAACCATAGGCCATTACTCATCCAATAAAAAAAATTCAACATAATATCTTTGCCATCATACATAAGAAGAATCAACATTAAAATTAGGTTCTATTTTTAAATTAATATCATATTTAGCATTAGAATCAAAATAAACATTAGTCTCAACATCATATTTAGAGTCCCTTGAGTCAGACTCAGATTTAGACTAATAATACATTAGTGGATGTTATAACATTGGTTACACACTCGTTATAAGTAATTCTAAATATATTTGTGATCCTTCCATAATTTTTGATATGTTTACTTCAACATCAACATAAGTTATCATAGTATCTTCTACGAGGATTATGTTAAGTCTTACTATTCCATTAGCATTCCACTTTCCATTAACACCAAATAACCTAGTCACTATATTTACATTCCACCTCCCACAAGTGTTTATTTGGACCAAAAAAATCAAACATTATTGAACTACATCCATGATGACATATCAGTTACATAATATCAAGGGGACCAAGACCACATTTATGTATAAAAAGAACAATCTCCTAATGAAACATTTTTAGAGGCACTAAGGGGAAATCAAAGTCCAAACTTAGCATCTTTTAGCAAAACCTTTTCTGAGGTGATGGAAGATAATCAAAGTCAAAATTCAACATTTTTATAGGTACAATCATTGGAGGGGTGAATCAGTGATGAAAGATATTTCAAACTTCAAATGTAATCCTTTCAAACTCTTAATCAATGACCACAAGTATTCATAAAGCATACAAGATGTTCATAATAATGAATAAGGAAGATGATGCAAGATCACACACATAACAAAAAATCTATGTGGGAAACCCTCTTGGGGAATAAATCCCATTCTTAAGACTACAAAGACATGGACTACTTGTCCTATAAGATGATCACAAACATGAGACATTTTAGTGAAGCACCCACTTCAAAAAGATCACCCACCCCTAAGTATGAACAAGCACCCACTTGTTCTAGATGTTGAGAACCCACACAACACCTTATTAAATCAACAACTATATAAATCTGATTGTAGATTAATATGATTGGAGAAACAATGTTTAACACCTCTCTTTTAACTCATCACACACACTTAAACTTTACCATATAAGCAATGCATAAAAACACCCTTTTGGATCACCCTAGGCTTATTTTCTCATCCTCAATCTTCTTTGTACTTTATTCCATCTACTGAGCACACTCTCTCTGATCTCTTTCCTTCATCTCTATCTTCTACTCACTCAACACATTCAAATCAAGTATAGAAACGACTACCTTGGTGTCCACTATTTATAAAGTATTTATGAATATAAACTTCTAGGTCAGCCATAAAACTTCCATTAAACCTTAATACATCTAAAATAGACTAATACCATCCTCACTAGTCAACCATAACATCTATGGGTCACACTTAGATAGTACACCTTTCAATTTGGCCTTAGTAGCCCTTATAGGTCTCATAGAGACATATTAACCGTTTATCACTTTATTAAGTAAATTAAGAACAAAATATCACTTTAAAATACATGGGTCCACTCCATATGACCTCTAAGACATATTCAAATGATTACTCCTACCAAAACACTCTTCTGCTAAAGCACAAATTGTTCAAACATGATTTTATACATAGAAACATAATGAATGAATAAATAGTAACCTTTGAAGCTACATAAATTTTAATTTAAATATGATCATACCTTATAACTAGATTATTTGGATGCACCTTGAAGTCCTATTCAACTTTGATTTTTACACCACCATTATATTCTATATATATCAAAAGTTATAGCATAAATATTGTAGACTAGTTTTCCATCATTAATTTGAATATTTGAATTCCAATTGTCATTGAGTAAACACTAAACATGAATAAATTTAACCTCATCTCATGCTCCTTGGAAACTTTGGACAAATACACACCATTTATCTTCTTGGGAGTATCCTAGTCTTTACCTTTCAATGCTCATCATTTATCTTTGATCCAAGATCATGTGATTATGATCTACACATTTAAATCTTTGACTCAACCCACACCATCAATCTTTAATTGTATGAACACCCACATGCCATTGATCTTCTATCAAAGCTCTGAGATTGTGACACTTGTCACTGTAATATGCAATCTTATATTATTTGACATATTAACTAAATACACCTTATTGGATCACAATTTGGATGATGAGCACTCACCATTGATCTACTGACTAGTTGACCTCAGACTCTAATGTAGTTAAACTTGATGGTCTTTGGCCCATCATAGTCTGTAAGATCAAATTTTAAGGTTTATAACTTGAGCTAGAAAACACTTCAAGAGTCCAAATCTTCAAGGTACCTTCTTAGCACTATAATCAACATCTCCATGAAATCCTTTGACCTTAGTTGAGTTTTTGGGTACCTACATTAAATGCACAATTTTTTTGGTTCATCATAGCTACATCACATGCAATGATGGTCTAGATTATATTAAGCTAGAAGATGCATGTTTCTCTTTCCAAATGATCAAGTGACATACCAAAACTTTACCAAGACATCTATGGATGCTTCACAACTTCTTATTTGTCCTTATAGACCTCCAAATGTGTCATATCTCTCCAATATATCAAACACAAATTTATAATTTACTCACTAGAACCATATGCTCTCTTTGACATCAATGATAACCTAAGACATCAATGACCATGCTCAACAAACATTCCTTAGTGAAACCTTTTTGGAGGCATTATGGGACAATCAAGATAACTTTATTGGTGAAAACCACTTTGAGGCACCAATAAATGATCACAATAGTTCTTCATTGCTTTATGAATACATTATTGAAGATAACAATAGTAAAACTTCCAATTTACAACATAATCAAATGGTAACATTTATCAAGACCAAATAATATAAAAATCTAGTGTTCTTAACAAGAACATATTCAAAAGACATTGGCACTACCACAACCAAAATTATGTTGAATCTAAAATCAACAACATTGTGTGTGACTAAAAATACCAATATTAATTTGTTAATCCACCATTATACATTCCATTATGATGAATTTATCCATTCTAGATCTATATTACATTTCTAAATCAGACATTTTATCCATTGCCTATCCTTATTTACCATCCCTGGCCACACTTTCCTTTACAAAGGCTATGAATACATATTATCTATAAGTTTGAAGGAAATAAAATCAATGACCAAAAAATATCATAATAGTGTTATTAGAATCCAAATCAATAGTACTAAGTAGTTATTCAAAAGGGGTGTGGGCTAGCACTTTTAATAATTAACCATTCTGGTTGTACCCTATCCTAGTCAAGAAGTGCATCTCCACATTAATAGGAGAAATAGATTAATATCATATAATTTTCTAGTTTCCTTGACCTATAATCCTTTCATACCATTAAATTATGATCTACCCTTTTCCTTACCTTGTTTTTATTTCATGCCCTATTCCCATATTCTTGGCATTTTACGAGTAACCTATGCCCATGCTCTTGTCATTTTATGAGCAACCTAAGTCCATGTTCTTGTCATTCTGTGAATGGTATCTTGTTAAAATCTAATGAGTTAATACACCCCAAAAAATTCCAATTAAATTAAAAACATTTTGAAAACCTAAACATTTGAAAATGACTTATAATCTCCTAGAGAGATATAAAGCCGTAAAAATCAAAAACATTTGTCTTGTCCTAAAACTAGTTAAATATCCTCAATTCTCCCACTTTGGGGTACCTTAGTACTTAAGCCAATTATTTTAGAATACATTGGGATGTGTACTTCCCAAATATTCTATACATGAGGGGTCTTCTAAGATCCCCTCCCCTTGAATTGGCATGATACAGGCACAAAAAGCCATCGACATATGCACACTTAGGTGATAAGCATCAGATGATCACACAACACTTACTACACATAACATAAGTGACCCCTAATGATTTTTTTTATAAATATAAATGTCTAAATAACACCAAGGATGATTGATCTAAGGTTATCAAGGAGGTTCTATGAACATTTTTTTCATGAACTCATGAGTCATGATAGGTACTCACCTACCCAATGTGGTTCCCAAAAGGAAATCATAAATACCAATCAATGTAATGACTAATAACTCTAAAAAGGTTATAGATTCCCCATAAGGACACATAATTGTACCATAATCCCCCTCTCAAAATATTATTCAAAAACCATCCCAAATTATAAGGCTCATTTGTTGTATCCATTATGGTTCCATGAAATTTAGACCCTTTAGATCTAATCTAAATTCACACTCTTATGGGAATTCTAGAAAAATCATACAAAAATCTATGACAACCTTGTGAATTAGGGGGAAAAGAAATAACATAATAAGCCAAGATGAAAGTAACACTTCTATAAAATTAATAAAGTAACTCCACTTTAGAATGCATCCTCTCAAGAAAATAAATTTCCAAGAATCGTGGATGTGCAACACATTCACTACTCATCAAGCTATACATAAGTATGTCCCCAACCTCAAAATTCATAAAAGGGTGTGGCATGTTTCTAAAAATAAGGAATTAAAATCCCTAAGAACTAACATAAGCATTCAATGCGATATTTCATGCCACTATATTTTTCATGAATTTGTAAAATACACATAGTTAAAAGGATGCAATGGTTAACACAAAGAGATAACGGTCACATTTAAAATGTTAAAAAACATAATGGATTTCACAATCCATGCTAAACTTTATGATATAGGCAACTAGTATGTAAGTTACAAAGTAAAATCATACTATTATTATGAGCATGTTTAATAGATAATGAGATACACACACTCAAGGTTAATCCTACCTTTGACTCTGAAATAAACTTCTCATTCATCAATGATATCAATACTCATATGAAACCTAATCAATTGGGTGCCAACACCATGGGAAATAAAAATTCTCTATGAGGAAATTATATCATTATTATCAGGGGATTCAACCCATCATGGATACATCATTTAATTCAAGATTATCCTCAAGTAGGAAGGTGTGATAAAACCTTATTAGTAGTGAGGGGATTCATGATACTATAAAGGATCCCTATAAACAAGGTCACCTCTTAACCACTATTAGTTCAACATAAGGGCTTTCCTTATACATACACTCTAAGAAAGGGGTTCATAACCTCAAAATGGTTATTAACCACAACATTTAGATATCAACATCCAAATTAGATCGATATGCCTTAAGTATCAATAAAATATGAAACAAGAGTAAATAATATAATTATAACATAGTCATTACTTAATGAAGTCAATGATCATACCAATTTGGTGCCAAGATACCACATAAGGCCCATATGTTCCTCTCCAATCATCACCAATGACCAACACCAATGTAAAGTCACTCCATCATATGGCTATGACAAAATCATATTTCACTACCAAAAAGAGAAATGGTCCATTCACCACAAGGATAGGTGAAAATAATGTGACCCACATGATTCTTCCTAAAAATACCATCCACATGATATCATTGGTACATCACACAAGGTGAATACAATATCTAAATACACTTATATGTGCATAGATAGGTTTCAAGTAGAAACCCATGTGAAACAAAATGAGGCTATTAGTACCTCACATGTGCCAAAAATGTCCTAAATATTATATAACCCTTTGAGGTCTACCAAGATGGTTATTATAGCTCAAGGAGGGACTATGCTAAAACTCTTCCTATAATTAATTATAATTCAATATTATACAACTAATGAAAATCATATGTCTTAACTAAAATTAGTCTTGATTCATTCCCAAATTCATCTCTCAACATGAGATAAACATCAAGAAACCATATAACACACTTCACTTGAGTGGTGAGGTAATGTTTACTTGAAAGGGGTGTTTTAGTGTTGGAATAAAAACGATTGAGAGGGTGGGGGTGAATAAATATTCAAAAACTTTCTTATCAATTTCACTTAAACAATCATGAACCATTCAAACAAGAATATAGATCTAACAAGCATAAACACCTATCCATATAATCATGAAACACAAAAACACATCACATATATGGGAAAACCTCAAGGTGAATAAAACCCACTAATGTTTACAAATGGACTATAGTCCTATAAGACAAACATCAAATTTAGTGAAGCACCTATTTCACATGGAGCATCAACCTCAACTAGCTAAGCACCAACTTAACTAGACTTTAGTAAGCACCAACTTATAAGGAGGAACTGACACCATAGATAACTCAGTACTAACTTAGCCACCTAATTTATTTTATCACCTTTAGGACACCTATCTTCTCAACAAACTCATGATGACCACCTCTTCAGCTCTTCACACCCATAGCCCTCTCAAACTGCCTTCTAGGTCTCTTTCCTCAATTAGGTATCTTCAAGACTAATTATATCATATGACCATGATTATCATACACATAACCTATATAAAATCTTAATAACATATCATTTATACTCCTTTTATGGTCTACAATACCTCCTTCTTCTCTGCAATATGTTATTTTATTCATTTTCACTCTACTCCCACAAATAGGCCTAAAATTATCTTTATTTATACAATCCTTTTGATCATATCATTATTGGTCAGACATACATACTTGAATACTTATATTATAATTTAAATATGTCTCATAACATGTTTTATACATGAATCAATCATTTTAATATGTCAGTCACACCATATAGGAATAAAATCTCTTTTAGGCCTTAAGGAGACCTAATTCAATTAGGCCTTTATTAGAGCACATTACCATTTGATATCCTTGGAACATTTTAAAAAAATAAAAAATTTAGTAACACTTGATATGTATCTAAAATATACCCCTAATAATATAATTTTATGTCCATGACACATTTTAGCTCCAATCATCGCTTGAATCATGTCATTAATAATGTTCATAATTAGGCCTGTGCATACCCAAAAAGTCTAACATGAAATACTAAAGATAAAACACCAATTAGATAATAAAACATGGAAAAAAATAAAATATTCAAAAAAATAATTACCTTAGGGTCATAAAAAACTTCATTATATACTTCAACTCAAGGTATACATGCTTAAACTCTTATTTGCAAAATGCTCACTCTAAACTGCCAATTAGCCTCAAAACACAACCATGGAAACTTGAACTTATAACACCTAAAGGAACAAAATAAAGAATTTAAAATAAATTAAAATAATTATAAACATCCTTAGAACAACATCTAATAAAAAAATCATAATATCTAATGGAAATTATTGGTCTTGAAAACCAATTTGTTGACCTTCTCTCTCACAAACCTCACTCAGCTAGTCAAGTCATTTTGGATTCAAAATATTCCTAATTTCACTAAATACAAAACCTTAAAAAAATAATTAATAATAAATATATTAAAAAAAAAACATGTGCATTATATACTTACACTTAGGGCATAGAGCCTCAAACTCATCATTGTAACCTTTTTTACATAAAATTGCTAGTTTGCCATAAAGCAAAGTCATGGTGAGAATGACCTTCAACACACACACATGAACACGTGTGTGTGTGTGTACACGCACAAACACACACATTTTAAATTAATTATAATTCATGAAAATGATCATATGATATCATTTTATCATTGTTATATATAAATTTAATACATTTAAAAGGCAAATATTAGTCTTGTAGACCAATCTCATGACCTTATATATCACTGCCTCAGTTGAACCAGAACATGTGAGCAAATTTTTCATCATATTCAATAACCTTAAAAAATTATATCCAACATTAAAATTTATTAAAATTCTTTAAAAATGTCTCCATTCACCTTTTTCATCCCTAATCCATGATAACATATCCCTAATCATCTTGTTACTTCTCCTTAGGTTTCTCACTATTTTCACCATTAGGTTTGTTAGCGACTGGTCGACTTGAATGACCAATTTAGAACCCATAAGGATAGAAAATATCTAGAAAAAACCATGAACATAAAATAAAATTCTAAAATTTTTCCATAAAATTATTTTCATACTTTGAATTGGTCAATTCTAATTGCTACAACAAATCTCTGAGAAATGTACACTTTTCTATAGGGTCTACTTGCACACATGATAACTCAATCACACATGGAGGTGCCTGGGAGAGTTGGATACAACTTAAAATAACTAAAATATCCATAAAAACCCATTCTAACCACTTTAGACCAACTTCTTTCATATCAGGTCACTATTAGGGTTCTTTGAGGGTTTAAACCATTTTTCACTATTAACAATCATTAATAAAGATTATCCATTTAATATAAAAACTAATTCCTATAATTTTGATCTTTGACCCTTACTTGTATTCCATTAATATATTAGGTTCTCATGCAAAGGTTAAACATGCCAATGAACACCTAAAAGTCCTTCTCAGGTAGATAACTCTTCATCTTGTGTACTTGAGAGGCCTTAAAACACTTTTTCAAGACTAAACCTTCAAACTTTGACCTCAAACGTGTTAAAAAAACCTAGTTAAAAAGTATCACATGCTCTTTATTATCTTTAAATCTTTTTCTCATACCTCATTTGGCCACCATCTCTCTTTTTTCTCTCTAGTCCTTGACATGCAAACCACATTAGTCCTTGAAATTGACCTTCTAACCACTATCCAAGATCTCAACACCTCGTATACATTACATATAACATATTATAATTAAAAACCACTTAAATACATCCTTAATATGCCTTGAAAACACCTCATGACACATCATTAGGTTGGGTAGGGTCTAAAACTAGTCTAGTTGTAAACTTAAACTTAAGGTCTTACCCCTATAGGCTCATCTTGAAACTCTCATGAGTGATATAATGCTAAATACTCATGATAAATCAACCTAATATATCTTATTATTCTTTTATGCATCCATCTCACCAATCCACCATGCTCAAACCCTCTCACTAGAACTTTACATGCCATGACTAGTTTCATGACTAGGATTCTCAAGCACTTGAAACTTGACAACTGACCTTGAAACACTCTTTTATAATTATAAAACTTATTCACATTAATTCCATTATCCTTAAAAAATATAATACCTTTTCACATATCTCTTCATTCCCATCATGCACATGCTCATGATATGACTATGTTTGTTATGACTGGGTTTCTGAAGACACCTTGTAGTCAAGGATTAGTACTCAAACATGCCTACCTAACTGATGATATCAAACATGAATATTCATTATATAAAATTATCACACCAATAAAACAACCTTGAAAATAACCAATAGAATAATCATTAGGTTTCTTTCATATTCTCTCTCAATAAAAGAGACATTTGGTTGCCATCAAATTCTCTCACATCACATGGCTTCCTTATCATATCAAGTGTACAAGTTCATAAATAAATAGAGCACTCATGATTAAATTTCACTAGATGCATCTTGACATCAATGACATCAACCTTGACATCAATGACAACACTTCTTAATATTTAGTAAACCTAAGATGACACATCTCAACTCTAGGTCAACATGACACTCTATAGTCTAGCTATGATCAAATCATGTGATCTTAAGAATCAAGATCAATATATCAAAATAATCTATCTAATAATTCCTCCAAATTAATATGCATAATCATTAAATGGTAAAAGGTTTCCATTTTAAACATAGGCATTTAAGTAAGCTTTTTTATGAACTTTCTATTTGGAATTTTTTTGAATTTATATTACTTTTGCATATGGATTTTACCTTCTATTTGTGACCCCCTACATCTAACCTCATGTGACTAGGAAGACACATGGGCTCATAAATAATCAAATAAATGGGTAGATGTCAAACAATTCTTGTCATGATTTTCTCAGGTGTAGAGACCAATTCAATAATAAAAGAATTTGTTACTTGGTTGAAGAGTCCATAGTCAAATTCATTATTCATGTGTATTATTCCTACCTCCTCAATAAGGTGTATCACTCAACCATAAATCATATTGGATCATTTTCAAATAAGTGTTACCAAAAATTAATCCATATAGGTCCCACTATTTAAATCATGTTCTATTACCAAAATTTCATGCCCAAATGTTTTCATGACTAAAACTATACAAAAATAAGCCATTTTAAAATTTTTGTGAATGTACAATGCATAATATTGATAACTAAATTTACCATTATCTATTTATATTCATTGAAATTAAATTTCTTAGATGATTCATAATAATAAAGTAATATATTGAATAATTAAGAATAGAATAATTAGATACACAATAATAATTGGTGAAAGAGTAGAATATTTTTTAACCCTAATTTGGATTAAGGAATCATATTTGGCTAGATAGGGTTAAGGATATAGAAATGATAGGGTACAAGGGTGAATATTAGATCTAAAACAAGCTAATTAATGTACTAAACTTAGATGTACCATATGCTAAATTTATTAAACTGAGATAGGGTGTTAATGGAAAGTAAAACTATGATAGATATATAAATGACATAATAGAGAGTACTTAACTAGTTCTGATACTAGCACATATATGGATCTAGTACATGTAGAAACTAGGCAAAAAAATAGTTCTATATCAATCATTAAATTCTAGATCCAGTGCCTCTACCTCTCTTGATAGATGCATCATCTTAGGATAATTATGTCAATGCTAGTGTCTAAGTTTAATTCCAATGTCATGATATCTACTCAAATAAGATGTGACTACCTAAATGATTTTGGGTTTGGATTTGCCTTGCCTCTGGTGCATTTAGATTTATGTCATGGACTGTCTCTCCTATTTAAATGGAAAAATACTAGCTTTTCATATTCAATGTGACCTTGGGGAAAATGAATTAGTGGACACATGATTTCAAGCTGACCCATAATAACACCACTTTCAAAGGGAGTTGCATACATAACTAATACTCTAGAAGAGGGCCTAAGATTCATTTAGTTTTCCCCTATGTGTTGTTTTATTTTTGAATCATGAAACATGTGTAAGGTGAGTATAATAGTGACTTAACTTGAAAATTGGAAAATATGACCTTATGACTACTCCTTTAGTAATTTAGACTTGTATCTAGGTTTTTTCTTTGACTATTATTAGAATAGGAAATATTTTGGTAACTTGAGTTCTTCTTGAATGCTCTTTTGGTCTTATTGTTAGGTGGTAAATGAATGAGGGTTGATAATATATTTATACCAATCTTATCAAGAGATAATTCACATTAAATCACTTAAGATGACCATTGTAATATGTTTAATTTTCAAATTGGATGATTTTATCTATTATAAACTTTCATTTGAGTAGGAAAATAATGTTGATGCTAATATTTATTATAGGTGTTAGTTTCTAGGGAGAAGGAGAACAGGCACATGCTTAAAACTTGTAGAGGTGTAATATAAGTACATTTTAAGAGTTATAGGCAAGATGAGATGTCTTTCATCAATATAAATCTCATAAAACTAATAGATAGGATAAGGGGCATAAATAGTGAAAAGCTTTTAGAAGTAAGGCATGTGTAGAACTAAGAGGAATAACCAAGTTCTAATTTTCAATTGTACAAGACTAAGGTGATACATAATCATAAAATATCATCTACATTTTCCCTTCCTTTAATCTAGTAATGAAATTGATATTTTAAAGGAAAGGAATAAGTACATGGGTGTGTATGCACACATTATCTTTGATTGAGTTGAATTTGAGTGATTTGTTAGATTTGAATTTGAGTGCTTTGTTGGTGACTGACCTACAACCAAGAGCATGTTACAATGTATAATCAATGCATATAATCTGGGTCAAAAGTGCTTGAAATAGATTGAAATTAAAAGATCAAGGTTTAGGAGTACACATATGTGTTAATGTAACCACCTTGCTTATTAACAAGTTATTTTGGAAAATATGTATCACTATAAGGCTCTAAAATTGATATTAGGATAAATATAGATAAATATTTAAAGTGCATATATCTAAGGTAATAGAGAGAGATGTTGGAAGGCACATGTCGCCAACTTTGGAGTAAAAGTGAGTTTTGATTTGGTAGTTGAGATTATCTCAATCATGTAACCCAATGATAATTATAACCTTATGAGTTTGGATGATCAAGTCCAAATTGAAAACTTGGTAAGATTTGGTGATTAAATCACCTCAACCATACCAAAAGGTGAACCAACTACTGTAGTAGATTGGATTGTTAAATTCTATAAATTTTTTTGGGGTATCAGTATGTGTAAAAGTTTTAGAATCTGAGATTGATTTTTATTTTGGAATATTAGGAACATTTTGCATATAATATTCACCTCAGATATGTCTCATGATTAAACTGTGTATAAAAATAGTACCATATATAAAATGCTTCCATAAATGTGTATTGGAATAATATAATTATGTGATTTGGCTAATTCATAAAATTGTGTAAGTGTGGAGGACATGCTTCTAAATAATTCCCCCATTATATATGGAGAGATATTAAACTAATATAATTACCAATGTTGAGAACATGTTTCCAAAACATGGCCCCACTATAAACTGAAGAGTTTGAATACTAAATAGGTGTGGATAACATGCTTCCAAAGCATGAACCCAATAAATATATGAATCAATATAAGTGACATACTGAATGTGTGTGGATAACATGCTTCTAAATCATGCCCCCACTAAATCTAAAAACTATGAATGT
Source organism: Torreya grandis (assembly GCA_037957365.1). Taxonomy (NCBI): domain Eukaryota; kingdom Viridiplantae; phylum Streptophyta; class Pinopsida; order Cupressales; family Taxaceae; genus Torreya; species Torreya grandis. Next base: position 277,759 of record JARHVA010004619.1, on the reverse strand, counting down.
GTGGAATATATGTCCATATGACATACCCCTATTGAATCTGTAAACTATGAATGTGTGTAAGCTATATCCATTTGACATGATCCCACTAAATCTACAAACTAGGAATGTGTTTAATCCATGTTCATATAACATACCCCCACTAATATTCGACCCATTTGAGGGAATGTAAAAATAATACCTATAAGTTACCTTACCTCAAAAGGGCAAGACAACTATAAATCTATGAATGTAACCATTTAGCATATATAAGGAACATGTCTATATAAATGTATCATTGAATCACATAGAACCAATGTGATCACATTTAGGACTAATATGCAAGATAAATATCATGGAAACATCTAGGTATTAATATTAAAATAACAACAATAAAAAAATCACACACACACAAGAGCACTCAAAAGTAAGTCATATGGGGCATGTTTAAATGTTATAAAAAAATGGACATGACTTCATCAAATGTCTATAAAATCAAGGAATGACATATTCAAATTTCCATAAAATATAAAATGACATATTCAAATGTCCAAGAAATAAAACATAGGCATAGGGGTTATATATAATAAAGCATATTTAAATGCTCAAAAAAACAAGACAATATTAAGGCAAAACACTTAAAGAAGTATATAAAGGAAAAACATAAAAAACCAACATAAAAATGGCATAATGTCCCATGGATAAAATATATTAGAAAAAAATGTCAATTACATAGCATATCAAGTACCATGTGCAAGATATAAGCATGGATAAAGCATGTGTAAGTATATATGTAAGCTCGAACATGAAAATGTAGAGTGATAACTGAATCATATAACCTGTGTGTATCAAGATCATAAAAAATGTATGCCTCCATTATCTTGGTGACATTATTATAGGGAAATACAAAAACCCATAAGTGTATTGTTTATCTGTTTAATCCTATATGTGTATATATGCTAGTCCTCAACATGGAACTAACCTATAGATGCCAAGGAGCCAATAGAACATGTAGGTACCAAAAATGTTTTTGGTTTTTTGAATGTTTTACTATTTTTTATTTTTAAAGTATTTTTGAAATTTTTTATGATGAGAAAAGATCATCATATGATTCCATACAATGAATGGTCATAGATATCCCGCCCCTGCCATCTTTTACATTGTTTGCATCATGATTGGCTAGGTTGAAAAGGTATATAACATGTTCCTCTTCACATTTTACATGTGTATTAGATGTAATTATATCATTTAAAATATTTATTAATTTTATTTCATTAGAAAATGAGATGCCTTATTGATTTTGGTCAATTTTTTATTCTATTTGGTATAACCAAAGTGTTCCAAGTGTAAATGTATATGGAGATTTGGTAGGCATAACACAAACCAATGTTTAAATTAATTTAGGAATATAATAAATTAGTATTTTTATGTTTCCTTATTCATATTTCCAAGTTAACTTATTTTATAAATCTTTTAAGTAAAAATCAAGACGTTGAAAATGTTTTATACTGCAAGTGGTTTTGGTATATGTAGGATCAATATGGTTATACCAACAATAATCACCACCCATGTATAAGTTAATTTTCAAATCTTGGTGATGTGTGCACTATTCTATTTGTTGTGAAGCTAATTCCTATGGAGTATCCTTAAATATAATCTTTTCATAATTAATAAGATCTTATATCTTATGTTTCAAGGTAAATCATCTGCTCATAACATGCCTAGGGCCTTGGTGATAATCACAATAAGCATTTTCATCATATCTTTTGGGTAGAGGTCAACTAATATTAACCTTAATAGGATAAGGAGAGATATAAGATGGAACTCTAATAAACATGGGAGTAATGAATCTAGGGACTTAGATATAATTGTGAATTATCTCCTCTGCCTTAGATAATATAATATGATTAGGTTTTGGTAAAGGAATAATAGTATTTTGTTATAAAGTGAGCTCTGAGTCTAGAGACTAATTTTTATTTTGTAACTTATGTAGTAGCTTTTTCATATATTTTATTAGATGTTTTAGGGTTTCATAAGTACAAGACATATGAATTTCATATTAAACACTCATATATGTGCCATCAAAGGGTGTTGGAAGGGTTTTATGATTACCTAATTTTTGTACCACAATATGATCACCTTACCATTTTAAGATGGGAGAACATGAATTTGGTTAGAGGGGTGAAATTTTTCACCCTCCTTTGGTTTTGAAATTGGAATAAAATCCTCTTTACCTTGGTGAAATTTTCTAAATATTGAAATGAGGACTAGATAAGAGAGGCATACAAACTATAGAGGAAACTCCATGTTGCATATATTTTATGAAAATCAAGGATCAACAATAGAGAAAATAAATTATAAAACCCTAGATGGGTTAGGGTTTAATGTTCAAAGATCGAGTTCACTAAATTTTTTACCCTAATTTGCATCAAGGAATCCTAATTGGGTAGATAATTCTAAGTATATATAAATGATAGGGCATAAGGGTGAATATCATATCTATAACATGCCAATTAATGTGTTAAACTTAGATATACCATACACTAAATTTATTAAACTGAAATAGGCTATACATGAAAATTAAAACTATACTAGATATATAATTGACATAAAAGATATTAGCTATCTAGTTATGATGCTAGAATAGATCTAGATCTAGTATAGGTAGAAAGTAGGAAATAAGATAATTATAGATCAATCATCAGATTCTAGATATAGTGCCTCTATTTTTTTAGATAATTATGTCAAACCTAAGATAATTGTATTGATCCTAGTGTCTAAGTTTGAAACTAGTGTCCTAAATAAAATATCTACTGAAATAAGATGTGACTACCTAGATGATTATGGGTTTAGCTTCACCTTCACTTTAGTTCATTCAAATCTAGGTTATGGATGATCATTCCTAGTGAAATGGTAAAACCCTATCTTTCCATATTTAATGTTACCTTGGGGACAAATGGTTAGTCATCTCATGGTGTCAAGCTAACTTAAAATGACCCTATTATCAAAGGGCACTACCTACATATCCAATACTCTAGAAGAGGGCCTCAGACTCATGTCGATCTCCCCTACATATTGGCTTATGTGTGAATCATGCAATGTGTGTAAATAAAATACAATAGTGACCTAGTTTGTAACTTGGAAAATATGACCTTATGACTACTCCTTTAGTAATCCACACATATAGCTAGGTTGAACCTTTGACTAATATCAAAATAGGGTAGAACAAAAAATCTTTTGGTAACTTGAGTGATTCTCAAGTGTTATTTTCTTATGATTGTTAAGTGGTGAATGAATGAGGTTTGTTATTTTATTTATATCAATCCTATCTAAGGATAACTTACATGGAATCCCTTAGGCTAGCCATTATAATACATTTAATATGTAAATTAGATGACTTTAGGGTAATGGATAGTTGTGTTGGGGTAGGATAGTAAAATCAATGCTATTGTCTATCCTAGACTTTAGTGTCTAAGGAGGAGAGAAGGCATAGACTCAAAACTTACAAAGGTGTAAGATAAATAAATTTTAATCAATATGGGCAATATGGGATGTTTATTTCATCAATATAAATTTGGTTAAACTAAGACATAGGCCAAGGGTAAAAAGATAGAGTATATGTGAGGTGATGCAAGGCATGTGTATAACTAAGATGAATAACCATGGTTTGAGTATCCATAATGACCAAGTAAAAAATACATGGGAGTGCCTATTAAATAAGCAAGGTAGATTATTTCATGAAAAAAAATATTGTTGCATGAATAACCTATAAAATAGGAGTGTCTATTTATTATTGTATAATTAACAAATCCATGCCTAAAATAGAATAACATATATAAAAATAAAACAACTGCCCAAAAAAGCTTACACACTTTACTCCAACACTTTCCCTTAAGCACATAATAGGGAGTGAAAAAGAGAAATCAAAGAGACTAAATGGGTATAAAAACTAGGCTTGATCAAGTACCTATATACAAAATCATAGTGAAATATAAAGTGTCCCTATGGTAACCAATCCATCTTATCAGATTACATGGATGTTAATTCATTATAGCCAACAAGTCAAATAGGAATTGCTACTCTATATAATGCTAACTCTATAAAAAAATAATGATCTCAAAAAGTTAGGGAAAAAGAGTCACCAAGGATGAAATATATCACCATAAGGTACCCAAAAACTAGTAACAATAGCTAAAATCAAAATAGGTGGAATAAAGGCCATCAAATACAAATGCACTCAATAGATTCAAAAGTCTCAATGTAACTCAAATCTGCATGAGTGGTTTAGATCTATTACTCGATTACAAAAAAAACAATTGACACTAGAATTCATAAGAATAACTTTTATGGAAAAAGACTATTAGCAATGTCAATAGTGAAAAAAAGGGTCCACTAAATGAATTTGATATACTTATAGAATATATAGTTCCCAAGGGTTATCAAGGAACATGACAACTGAAGAAGGGTTTGGATCATACCCCCCATTAATGATAACTAGGTGGAGTGACACAAAATGGTCTATATGAGTGGGCTAAATCCACTACTCAAACACTAACATGCTGAAATTATATTCACCATAATATCTACTCTTTATAAGGAGACCAATCTCTAAAAAAATATGAGGGAGACTATTACCTATCAAAAAATGTTTTGAAGATACAAAACAAATATCTCTAAAAAAAATCGCCCTGGTGGTGATGGGAAAGTCAAGTAACTGAAACAGTGAAAAAGTGCCCAGAAAAGAGCACACAAATGCATGAACATAGAAAATCATGAATTAAGAACCCCCCATTGCACTTTATAACTCAATATGAGTATAAAAATAATCCCCAAAACCAAGAACACTAGATGACGTAAGAAACCCAGAATGATATCAATCTGTAGAAGATACCATCAAAAAATAAGGGAGTAGTGTGCAGATAAAAAATATAAAACATGGAGGAACCATGATAGTAAAATCCTCATAAATAATGTTTATGCCACCACAATTGATATAAAATCCATCTCAAAATGAATACATATGGTGAAGGATGATGCCTGCTTGTGAGTAGGTGCAAAAGTACACAATAAGAACATGCAAAAAAACATCTAAATGTGTGTTAGGTTGATCATGTATGAAAACTATAATCTCAAGTTACTAAAGGTTGAATGACGGGTACAAAAAGTGGCACAAAAAAATAATCAATAATGTAAGACATTAGGCTCTACCAAAAATGCATATATGAGTACAAAAAGTGGAAAAAAATACAATGCATACTAAAAAATGAGACATCAAACTCTGCTAAAAAAAGTCTATGTATAAATCGCATAAAAATAAGTGAAGTGTTTTTGGGAGGGGATCTTACCACCTATGATGTTGGGCCTCACCCTCCATCTTTGATTAGTGAGAGAAGGTGTGTGTCAAAACAATAATAAATGTTCCCCTCTTTTAATTTTAATTTACACACTTTATAATTTGTCCCACTTTAAATGAAGTACCCCCCATTAAATAAGTTCCATTACAAAAATAAACACCACTTAAAAATTATGTAAAAGTGATTCCCCCACTAAAAGTTTTCAAAAAAGTTATAAAAAATGTTCAATGTGATTTTAACCCTTGACCTTTTATGGATTGAGTACTTTACCAAAAATCATTTTAACCAACCTAGATAGGTAACAATTCAAATTTAAATAAGAAAATGCATTATTTAAATTTTAAGATTGTTATTTTTTTAAAGAAAAAAATCACACCATATTGGTAAAAAGTGGGAACTATAGAATGCATCTAGGTCATGGGGGTTCATTAGTGAGGATAGGTGGAAACAAACTTTGAAAACATGGACACCTTTTACAAATAAGGCCATGATAAGGGTGGCTAGAGTTGTCGATGGAGATAAAAACCATGTGGAGAGTCCAAAGTGGCAAAGTCAATAATTTCAATTCCAATGTTGATATCGATGCCTTTCTTAGTGTCATATATTCTAAACCCAATCAATGTATATGCCAATATAAAATACACCAATGTTGATGTAACCTTCAAATGGAAATAACATGGATGATTAAAAATTGAGAGCAATCAAAGGTATCTGAAAGTAGTTGGCATAGTTATAAAAAAGTAAGATAAACAATGGGAAATAAATTGAATGACTAATGGTTTAAGAATCAATCCACAACTAGGAAGAGTTGATTTAAGATTGAGCAGGGAGGAAGGAATTATGTTGTGGCCAAATGGCAAGCAACTAATGACATTGAGTCTTCATATTAAATAATATTTAAAATATAACTATCAAATTCATACACAACCAAAAAATTCATCTTTCCAACACTTAAGGAAACCAATCAATGTCATTAGTGGTGAATCCTAGACATAGTTAGAGGATTAATTGAACATAACATCTTAATAGTCGGCCTCCAAGCCAAACAAATATGTGATAAGAAGTCATTCAAGAATGGAAGTTATGTGTAGAGCTTTTCAAAGCTGAGATGTGTATTGTTTTGGTGTGGCCTAATGATAGGAATGGAGTAGTGAGCACAGATGTAGAAAATTTTTGAAAACTTTGTATGAATAATAATACAACCTTATAATGCTTTAATGACATTGTGAAGATAAAAAATAACAAATCAAGGATACAAAAAGAAAAAAAATAGGGTTTTGGTATTATGGCCAACCATTGTTCCTATCAAACCCACATTCCATGATTACAAAACCATCACACATCTCTGTAGCTACAAAGTCACAAGATGAGAACTAATTTAGTTATTTAATAATTAATATGCAATCATTTATCAATCAACAAACATGAATCAAATATTGTATGGCCATGTAAAAAATGCAATTTAGTAAGGTTCAAAAAAACAAAATTAATCAATAAATGAACCCAAATTGAGTAATGGTTGCAATATGTAGGTATGATACCATGATGGAATGCAATATGCATTCATGTAACCATAGGTTCACTCTTGCACACCATTACCATAGTTATAATAATATAGACATTGTAAACACAAAAAATATGCATAGTGAAGTCTCTGAGTAATATATTCATAATCTCTATGTGGGTCTCAATAATGACCAAGTCAAAATTAAATATGAGTGACCATTAAATAGTCAAGATAGGTTTTTTCATGCAACAAAATATTGTTGCATGAATAACCTATAAAATAGGAGTGTCTATTTATTATTATGCATTCAACAAATACATACACAAAATAGAATTAAATCTAAAAAAATAAAATAACTCCCAAAAAAAACTTATACTCTTTACTCAAACATTTTGTAGCCTTTAACCATCCCTATCTAGCATTGGGAGAAGTTTTCTATGGATTTCATTACTAGGTTACCGTGGTCTGAGGGTAAAAATAATATCATGATAGTTGTGGATCAAATCACCAAGTATGCTCATTTTTTCCTTATCATAACCATTTTTTTCCAATACATTAGCTTCTAATTTTCTCAATATAGTTCATAAATTCTATGGTACTCCAAATATCATTATAAGTGACTGAGATCCCATATTTACTAGTAATTTTTAGAATAAATTGTTTGCATTTTTTAGCACCCAGTTAGCTCATAGCTCATCCTATCATCCTCAATCTAATGGATAAATAGATGTAGTCAAAAAATGTCTATAAGGGCATCTTCTTTTTTTTGTTTTTGACAAATGAGATAAATGGGTTCATTGGTTACCACTTGCCAGATGGTGGTATAACACTTATTTTTAAACTTCTTCCAAAATGTATCCCTTTGTGGCATTATATGGGTATCAAAACACATCCATCACTTTAGACTAAATAATGTATCCAAAGGTTATAGATATTGAGTAACATATTTATCATCAACAAGAGGTACTAGTTATTTTGTGAGAGAATTTAACAATGGAACAAAATAGAATGAATCAACAAATAGATCAGTACTATAGTGAGTGATATTTTGACATAGGTGATTAGGTTTTTGTGTGTTTGCACCCATATAAATAGATGTCTCTGAAGCAACATAAAAAGGATAAAAAGTTGTCACCTAAGTATAATGGTAATTATCATAGCTTGAAAAAAATTGGTAGTGTGACTTACAAGTTAGAATTGCTCCTATCCACTTTCATACATCTAATATTACATGTATCTCACCTAAACAAAGTAATTGGACACAAAGTTTTCACTCAGACTAAGTTACCTAAATTTAATGAAGAAGGTTGAGTCATTTTGGAGCATCAAGAGATCCCTAACATGTACACTAAGCAACTATAGACTAGAGAGATTAAGCAATATTTTATCAAATGGAATAATATAAATTCTAAAGATGTAATATGGGAGGATGAAGTGTTCTTAAAATAACATCATGGTTTTATTCAACATTAAGTGTTAGCTAAAATTTTGATACCTTAAATAAGGATAATTTGAAACATTTCATTTGCTTGATCTTAACTTTGTTGATAGTCATATTTAAGGTCTTATCATTTTCATTAATAATCTAAGATGTTAGATAACGTGCCTTATTTGGCAGATTACAAGTCATTCAAGATGGTCTAGTTAGTAGTTAGGTCAAGTCATGTTGTCTTGTCATCAAGAGAGCATTCCTTATGGTCTTCATTTTTTGTTTAGCATTGTTTAAGGTAAGTTTGACAAATTTTAGGTAATATGGAAATCAAGTCAATTTGGAGACATCTCCAAGGAGATAATTTGGTGACCCTTTTAGGAGCAACCATAGCCTAAAGCTATTCAAAATGGGTCAAGAAATCAGAAATAGTAAGTTGATCACATTGTTTTCTAAGGCTATTTAGAGAGTTTAAGGTAATTTTGATAATATTAAGGTATTTTATTACTTTAGTATTAGTATTCATTTTAATGTGAAAATGACACTTTATAGTAATGAGAAAGTTTATAGGTTTTATCTTTGGAAAAAAAAAATTTAAATCCATCTATCATCTTAATGATGACATCATGTTAATACCTGACCTTACACTTTATTTAAGGTATTTTATAATTGAATTTTAACATTGGAATGCATTTGCAATTAATATTTATCATTATCTAATGCATAAAAGAAGATTTTTCAAGATAATTTTAAGTGAAAAAGGTATGAAATGGCTTGGTATATTATTCTTTCATTATAGGTTAGAGGAAGGTGAAGGGTCACTAGGTTTAGCATATCCAATAGTTCCAAGAGGCAGAATGGTTAAACTCTTGAGAAAAGCATGATTTTTATGGTTATGTCTAGGGAGTTATGATGGTTGACAAGGTGAAAAATTCTTAGAGGTCTCCATGGTATTATTACACTCAAATCCATGTAGGAAGTGAAGCTACATATCCAAACAATATAAAAACCCACTCCACTTCTCAATCGGTCTTCTTGGCAGCTTAAGAAGGGAAACATGTTTGTATTTGGTACTTTAAAAAAAGAGAGAGTTTTAATATTATATCTTATATATATATTATGTTAACCTAATTAAATTTAACTTTGTGTCATTATTTTCCTATTTAATCCCCTTAACTTTATGAATAATCATTAAGGAGTTAAGGGGCATAAAATGAGCTTCAAACCCCACTAGGGTTGATTATCCTCAAGTGTGGAGTCATAAAGTCAAATGAATGGATGAAAATGATTTTTTATGGTATATTAATCACTATTATAACCATTTAATATCATTACCTTCCATGTTTCTTCATGATCATGTTGGGTACAGGGTCAAATAACCTTGTTTAGGCTAGCTTGGGTATGATAGTTTTATTTGCAAAGAAGTTGTGTATTTTATTATGCATGAAATTAAAAATTTAAAAGTGAAAAAAATGTATTCAAGGTATATCATACTTATATAATAATTAAATGGAATGAAAAACTTCATGATAGACAAACAATTATGCATCCACAGTCAGATCATTTAAATTAGTTATCTTGGTGAAGTGTCATGATCAAATGAATATGTATGATCATTGTTTAAAAATTTTAAGGAGATAAAATACATCAAATAACATTGGATATTATTCTCATGGTTTATTATATTTTTTGGTTCTTTCATTAAGAGTTCATAGTGTCCTTATTTAAGCTAAGATCTAAGGAGGATTGTGAACCTACAGGTCTGTAAACATGTAGGTCACCATTAACACCAAGTGTTTAGATTAATAACTTCAAATTTATCTTTAAAAAAATTCATAATATTTTTATAAACACATAAATAACCTTGAAAAATTAATATTAATTTCACCATTGGATCAAAATATCATATGCCTCAATAGATTGGTGGGTTAGATAGGACTATGGGACTCCAAAAGAAGGACTATGAAGATTCTACTTAAACATTCAAGGTATAATCATGATAATAGAGTAAATAATATATATTAAGGTAATTTAAAACATTATAATAATTCCTCCAATGAGTAAATGAGGATTAAGAAGTAAAAAACATAGTGAAAGAGGGTTTTTAGGCCAAAAGATAGTCTACAGGCTTATTATCAGGTAGAGAACAAAAGAAACTTGCTTGTAGTGATGTTGGAGGATGTAAAAAGATGTAAGGGTTAGATACAAGGATTAATTAAGGTTAAAATAGTATTAAAACACCTCTATAATTATTTATTATCTCTAAGAGGCTTCACATTTGGTTAATTACAGTCAAATAAATCCAAATACCACCTACAATCTACTTGTAGGTAATGCAATCAAAGTAAAAGTTGTATGGGTGTGTGCATAAGCTTAAATAAGTATAATAAATACCTATATTAACTGTCCAAAACTTTATAAATACCACAAAATTTAAGGATAACAAATTAAGAAAGCAAATCTCCAAATTTCATTCCTAAAGGCCTAATGTTGGCCTATAGGCTTGTTAATGTAGAATTGAGAAAGGTTGCCTTTTATGACGAGGAATAAATGGGTTGAAGGGTTATTTAAAATTAAAAATAATAATTATACATTATATCATACATTTATAATCCACCAAAATAACAATGAAGAAGAAATAAACATTTATAATCTTAATAGAGCACTTCCCAAATGGACTGCACATAGATGGTGAAGGCTAAGGTGCACTGATCACTTGAGTATGTTTGTGGTATTGGAGAGATTAAATTAAATAAATTTAGTTTTATTATTATGTTAAATTCATTAATAAACCATTATCAAGCATTTAAACCCATTAATGCTCATGATAAATCATTCTAGTTACCTCTTGGGCCTAAGCATACACCTAGTCTAAGGTTTTGGTTTACCTATGTACACAAGTTTTTATATTCTCAAACCTGACCTGGATAATTATTAGGAGATAATAAAATTTAATCAAACATTCTCTTTGATTTTAAAATGTTTAAGGGATGCGTAGATCCAAATCTCAGTTTCCTATGCCTAGAGACCTAATTAAAGGCTAATGGAGAGAGAGATAGGTAGATTAAGTATACCTAAATTGAGTGTTTGATTATGAGATTTCGTAAAAATAAGGAAGAGAGAAATGGGTACTCAAATATATGTTCTATTTCATATGAATATCTATGGAATGTTTTAGACAAGGAGCTTTATATGTTTTGAGGGTTACAAGCTAAATAAAAACCTATAGGTCTTAGCACTAATATGAGGATTATATGCAAGTTTTAAGGTGAATGAGGGTGTATATTAATTTGGGAGTTGTAATATGTAGTTACATTCATCTTCATTACATGTATACTCAAAATAATAGGGGCAAATGACCAAAATAGGCCCCTTAGGGCTAGAAAGGCTAATTTGTATGCAAACCCTACCTAAGCCTAATGGTAGGCTTATGGCCAAGTGAAGGGTAAATCCAAATGGATAATAACCTGAATGAATTTAATAATGTGTCAAAAACCTATAAAGGCTACTTAAAACTCAAGATAAGCATCAAAATGACATTTTGAGGCCTAAATCATTTTCTTGGCCTTCACACACAATCTGTATAGCTAGAGAGGCATTTTATTATAATTGGAATTGTATGAAGGAGTTTCATGGGAGATAAATATAATATTGAGTGTTAGGTTTCCTTTTCTACTCATACTCTATGGCATTATTTTAGTGGTTAAGGCCATAGCTTTTATGAATCATCGTTAAGATGATAAGCAGGTCTCAAGCTACCAAGAAGACTAAAAAGAGCCAAAAGATAGAGATTATAAGTGTGAGGGGTTCTAAAGAGTTTGAATTATCATGAAGGATATTTTATTATTATTTAAAATCTTTTGGGTACCAACATAATCCATTTTTTTCACGTGTGAAGTGGAAGAGGGTGCAAAATAGGTCTAAACTGTAAGTTTTGGGGATTTTCCTTGGGAAAGGCCTCATGAATCAAATTTGTCATAGAAGACTAATATAATGTCAGTATCCAATTGTGTAAAAGTGTTAGTAGGTTTTAAATACCAGATATACAAGATATATTCATGTGTCCATGTGTCAATATGGAGGCTTCTAATTTTCATCCAAGTGGACATAAAGAAGAGTTAATGAAGACTAAGAGTCACTCCTATGCCAACTCCATGAAGAAATCATCATCAAACAAGTTGACACATATGAATGAGGTTACAAGGATATTTATAACCCCTTTCTTATTTTTAACTAATCCTATAATAGTGACACTTATTAATTAGATCCTTTACACCTCTCTCTCTCTCTCTCTCTCTCTCTCTCTCTCTCTCTCTATCTATAAGTATGCATGATTTTGGAAATTGTATGGATCCTTCCACAATGAGTGTTATGAAGCCCTACTCTTTTGCAATACCTATGATAAATATATAGATGATTTTACCTTATTTCATGGCTACATGTAGTGTAAATAGTTTAATGATTGATTAAATTAAGTGTAGACTCAACTCACCTTGGTTTATTTTCCTGTGATTCTTGTCTCCATGTAGTTTAGCTCACTATTTTAGGTTGTAGAGAGTGTCATTAGGGGTCACATGTGGATTAGAAGTGGAAATATTATTCCATCCTAACCTTAAAATATCTTACCTCTCTACATATTAATGATGTGATAGGTACAATTTGATACTATTGCATGTATTTCGGTCTTATAGGTTGTAGTGTATATGCAATAGGTGTTAGTGATCTTGAGATTTGGTGTATCACCTCTTTAGTTAGGTTTATTTCATGTTATCTTTATCCCATTTCCCTTAAAATCTATTATTTTAGTGTTGTGAGCCTAATTGATACATCAATGGGAGCTAGCCCTATATTCTAGAGATTCAATCCACTTATTAGACCACCTATACCTTAGGATTGTCTCCATGTTACCCCAAATTGTGAAGGCTTAAACAAGCTTCCAAGGGTGAAAATTTAGGTGATAATAGTTATAACACAATTGATGGGATAGGTTTTAATACATTAAAGATTTTTTAGGGTTTTTATTTAGTATATAATCCTTTAGAGTTATGAACTCAAGCACCAATGGTGACTCCAAGTGAACCACAACTAGTATAGGTAGTCCAAGTGTGTAAAAAAAATAGAAAATTTGTATGTATCATTACTAATTTGATCAAAATACTTCTTTTACACCTTCATATCAAGATTTTAAATCTAATGATATTCATGGATTCACCCCAAGTGGACCTCAAACAGTCTAATGCCAACCTTATCAAGGCTTTCAATAGCCTTATGTGTCCTCTCCTAATGAAACTCAACATCTTTGGTAGCCTACTCATCCCCTTAGTCAACCTTGTCAAAGTCATTTTTTGATTTTATTATAGATTTATTTGACTTCAAACAAATCCTTGTAAGTTTGATAATGTAAACGAGCCAAGTTGATAAAGAGAGGGAGATTAGCTTGGTTGTCTTTGATCCTTCTAGTCAAAATGAGAACACTCAAATGATAAGGAATCTTGTGCATTCACTTAAGACTATTTGGATAACTATTAATAAATAAAGTCAATATCTACCAATAGATGATGTGATGGAGATAATAAGTATAATTAAATGTCTTGAGAATATATTGATACTTGAAAAAAGGTATAAAATGTAATGCCTTCAGCCTTGTATGCCTATCCTACTTCAAGACAACCTTATTTTACTCCAAATAAAACCCAAGTTGCAATATTTCATCAAGAAAGGCCCATGCCTATGAAATATTAATCTATGCTCACTCAAGAGCCAAAGACCATTCCTTATTAAATACCTTCTTAGACTAAGACCCCTGATTATGTCATGCCTACTCCTGAGAAAGAACTTCTTCCATGCCTATCCAAAGTCAAGAAAAGGAGAAATGTACGGAAGCCAATTCAAGATACCTCTCAAGTTATTTAAGATATTAACATACACTCCAAAATGAGGTTTCAACCATAAACAGATTTAAAGACACCTCCAAGTTTGACAAAGCAATTGAAGAATGCAAAGAAAAGAATACAACATCTTTAATTCAGATCTATTCTCCATCCCTTCAAGAGAATCATGATCAACCTATTACTTCTAAGGTCCTAAGTTGGAATGAAACTATATCAAGTTTCAATAAATCTCATAAAGTCTCTTTTCCTCCCACCCTCTCCTTTTTTCAATGAGAATTAGTTGCATTGAGGGTAGATTATGAATGATCAAATGTGAAAGAGAGTTTATCAAAGCTAGGTGATGAGGTGGCTATTCTTGAAAATGAAGATCCATTAGCTACAAATGAGTTTCAATAAGTCTATGAGGAGAGTTTATCTAATGTATATGATGAGGAGATCCTTATTATTAGTCCTCTTTGTCAAAAATGAGATAATTAGTCTTCAAAGATGATGAGAGAGATTGTCTTGATGGTGGAATGTAAGCTAACATGGAAAGAATCCCTTATCAAACTAATTTCATTAAAAATATTGAAGAAGAAGATATGGAATAGACATGGAAGAAGTTGTACCAAATTTTCATGGAATAAATTGAGTCTCTTGACAAGCATATGATTCCTCTAAAGCATAAAGGTGAATCCCAACATGAAGTTATAGAAGTTGGTAGCATCTTAGAAGGGGATGAATTAATTTTGGTATAAGAGAAACATGACGAGTTGAGTCTTTAATGGGAATAATAAATTCCATTATTTATGGATGAATAATAATACCAATCTAGCTCTCATGGATTGAGTCTTGATGAAGAGAAAAGTGACTATTCAACAATTGAGCAGATTGCAACTAAACATAAGGTAAGTTTTCTTAAAGATGCATTGGTTATTAGTCTTTTTAAACCTCATGGCCAAAAGATAGGACTTGTATAATAAAAATTATATCCATTTCCTGAGTCTTTTCAATCAAGTGAAGCATTTTATCAGCCTATTATCCCTCAAAATAATGGTAAAATTGAAATTGAGCTTGGTATGCATTCAAGTGATGAAAAAGAATATGCCTTTTGGGAAGAACTAGATTTTTTTTCTCTGGTTTGGACGGTCAATCTATATCCCATGAGGAGAGTGCTAATAATGTTTTATTGACCAATTTTCATGGTCAACAGATGCATGAGAAACCTCTTGAAGAGAACACTAGGCTAGATGACCTTGTTAAATCTCATGAGCAAGTTTAAGGAGACCTTGAAGACATGTGGAAGTCCTACATGGAAATATTCAATGAGATTAAAGAGCTTGGTATGCTATCACCTCAAGAGGAATTTTTTGATAAATATTTCAAATATATTATCAAGCCAACAAATTTGATTAGCCATCACCAAGAATTTCAAATCCATGGTGTACCAAGGTATTATGATTATGACACTCTTCAAAATGAACATGAGATAGAGTTTGATAGGCCAATATAATATGAGGATATTTATCCCTTTATAAATCAAGGTGTGGTCATATTATATCTCTCCAACATTTCCAAAGGTGGTCAACAACATGAGGTATGAATTGAAACACAAGATGAGTATGTCTACATTGGAGACATGTTTGTTGATGATCCACTTGACAAGAAATAATAATGGTCTATCAAATGCTATAGTCAAATGGTAACCTTTTTTACAATATGTCACATCTCATGGATAAAGTGATCTAAGAAGCTTTCCTAACCCTTAAGGAGGATTCTTTGTAGGTTAGTTGTGCATAGTAGTTATTTGTTTTGTTTTCTCTAAGTGATTTATAACATAGTGTGTGCCTTTCTTAGTGTATTTTCTTTTGCTTTGTTTGTTATTTCTTATCTTATTTTGTGTTTAGAGATATTCAATTGTTTCATTAATTTCAAGAGGTTTATAGTCAAGTGTCAATGTTAATATATGATTTGTGTTGAGCTAAGATGACTCCATTGCCTAATGGATGGACTAGGCAATCAGTCTAAAGTGCATAGTAGGTATATAATCCCAAGAAATCACCAAATATTTTATCCAAAATTTGGCTTCCTCAAATGAGGATCATTTAAAAAAACTCACTTACTTGATCTTAACTTTGTTGATAGTCATCTTGAATGTCTTGTCATGGTCATTAATGATCTAAGATGCTAGATAGGGTGTCTTCCTTAGAAACTTACTATTAGAGGTACAATCACTGAGGGGGGGGGTGAATTAGTGATGATAGATAATACAAACTTCATTTACAATCCTTTCAAACCCTTAACCAAATAACATTATTATTCATGAAGCATACACATCATTTATAGTAATGAATAAGAAAGATAATCAAGATCACACACATAATACAAGATCTACATGGCAAACCCTCTTAGGAAATAAAACCCACTGAAACCTATAAAATGGACTACAATCCTATAATAACAAGATCCAAATTTAGACTATCACCAACTGATCAAGGAACACCCATCCCTTAATTTAGTGAGACACCCATCCCATAAGGAGGAACCAACCCCCTAGGCAACCAAGCACCCAATCAACTACCTTGATCTTATTTCCACCTCTGATCTAATGTCTTTTACACCTGATGATGTACTTCTCTTTCTTAAACTCTTTTTCACCCTTATATCTCTCTCAAATAACCTCTAGGGCTTACTCACTTAATCAACCTCTTTTAGGCTTATTAGGTATAATGACCTATGTGTTAATATTTATCAAATTGATTAGATAAACATTGATGATATTTTACACACTCTTATGGTCCTCATTGACCTATACCTTATCTTCCAAAGGTTCTCTCCTTCACTGAATTCCATACTCTCTCAACTCTACTCTCTCTTTCAACTCATCACAAACCCTCAAACTTGCTCATACAATTAATGTATCTAAACACCTATTTTGGATCACTCTAGGCTTCTTTACACATTCTCAATCTACTCTATACTTCAATCCATCCATTGAACACACTCCCTCAGATCTCTTTCCTTCATCTCTATCTTTTGCTCTCTCAACACATGCTCATCAAGTATAGAAACCATTGCCTTGGTCTACTCTCTTTTTAGAGTCTTCATGAATATAAACTTTTAGGTCAGCCATAAAACCTTCTTTAACCCTTAATACTTTTATCATGCTAACACATAGATCAATACCATCCTCATAGGTCAGCCATAACATCTATGGGTCACACTTAAGCAACTACACCTTTCAATTAGGCCTTAGTAGCCCTTATAGGTTTCATGGAGACCTATTACGCTTTTATCACTTCATCAATAAAATTAAGAACATAATATCACTTTAAAATACATGGGTCCACTCCATATGACCTCTAAGACACCTTCAAGTAATTGCTCCTACCAAAACACTCTTCTACTAAAGCATAATTTACTCAAATAGTGATCTTGTACATAGTAACACCATGAATGAACAAATAGTCAAATTTGAAGTTGAATATATACAATTTTACAAACATTAAGACATTTTAATAAAATATTTTTGATGTACCTTGAATTCCTCTTCAACTTTGATTTTTACACCACCATGAAATTCATCTTGGATCAAAAGATATAGCTCAAAAACTACAAACTATTTTTCCTTAATTAATTTAAATATTCAAATTCCAATGGTCACTATTAAAAAACTAAACATTGGAAACTTTGTCATCATCTCATGCTCCCTAGAAACTTTGGATAAATATACACCATTGATATCCTCAGAAGTATCCTTCTCTTTACCTTGTAATGCTCACTGTTGATCTTAGATCCTTGTTTCCATGATCATGCCACTTGGAAGCTCTACATGCCTTCTACACACATTGACTATTTTAATCAATTCACTTCATCTATCTTCATCTACAAAAACATTTTCATGTTGTTGATCTTATGTCAAATCATCAAGATTGAGATACATGTCACTAACACGTGTAATCTCATGAACCTTTGACAAATTGACTTCATGCACACCATTGAATCAATAATTCCAAGATCACACACTCCATTAAATCATTATTTGGTTAGATTGAATTCCCATCATTAGATATTTGATCTAATTAAATGTTTACCATATATCTTTGATAATGCAAATTTGGCTATGAGAACTTAGTAAACTCTATTTGAGAAGCCAACTTTGCACCTTAATAAATTTTGATATGCTCCATGTCCAAACTTGAAATTTGAACCATATGATATTTTAACATAGGTTAATATATACAAATATTAATCTACTCTTGAAACCTTGACACATGTGAAATATTATGTCATCAAACTACTTACTCAGCCTTATCTATCAAGATGACTACTTGAGCTTAGACATCATATGACTATTTTGATGAATTTTTTTCACATACATAAGCACTCTAAGAATTAATTAAATCACATGGGGTCTCTAAAACATTTCCATACCATCCATATCATCCATCAATTTCCTCACTAATTCAAACACTGAAGAACCATGCAGGACTATTGAATCTCATTAAAGCACACTTTGTCATTATCATTATAGCACACATGACATCTCATCAAAATCCTTGGTTAGCTTTGATACATCATTAAAAAAAATAAAAAAATATCCCCCTTTATCATTTATGTCAAACACTAATACAAATATTATGCTCAAACTTTCTATCTTCAAGCACTTTCTCCCCCTTTGACACAATGATAAAGTCAGCTCAATTTTTGATCCTATAGACTTGAAAAGAATTCAAGGAAAAATAATATTAAAGTAAAACCTATTATATATGATTTATACTCCCCCTAAAATTATTCATACCTCTTATTACCTTGAGATTCTCAAACATGCTCCATGACTACACTCTTCTTTGATCATACATAACTTCTATTAAGACAAAACGTACATGAACATCAAAAAACTACTTGAAATTACCTTGAAAACATTAAGAGGGACTCCCCCTAAGTCACATAATATTATTAAACCTTTTATTACCTTTGTAATTTGTATAAAATGACCAAAAAGTCCACTTCTTCATACTAGCCTTGCTTAGAGGCCTTGTAGCCCTACATGAACCTTGCATAGCCCATAACTTTCTATGTATGAAATTTCATGGCTTGAAATTTCATATATGGATCATTATCATATTCACCCTCATGCATGCCAAAAATAAACACTCATCTCTTACTCTATAATATACTTATTTTATAAACCTACTAGATAATTAGTCCTCCATTTGCACAAATCCTCCTCCATAGAACCAACTATGCACTTTTAGAAGACTGTGAAATAATTTTTGAGCACCCATTTAGCCATTTAAAATTATTAAAAAGCATAAAATATAGAATCATTAGGAAAACCATTTTTCCAACATGATAAAAAAACACTAGGTTTACAAGAGAAACTTGATCAACACACCACCTTCTGTTCAATGTCCATGTCTAAAAACTTTTCTCACACATAAAGTCATCAATACACACTTATGGACCAAATTTTGAGATAAAAATCCTTTGGTAACCCATACCTCCTATACCATGGTTTTTTTTAACCTGCATACCCTTAAGCACAAATAGGGAAACCTGAGAGCAAACAAAATTCTCCTTTCACATAAAATACCTTCAAAACCTCAAATCACCTAGAACACACAATTCAAAACAACATATTAAGTAGGCTAATGAACTTGTTTCTCCCCCTTAACTAATCACATCTTCTCATGACCTTTATTGTCCTATAATATTATCCAAAACTCAACTAACATCCACTATGCTTCCTTTTGCTAATAAGTGTCTCCTTCAAGCCTAGATAGAGACACCCTAATCCATAATATCATAGAACAATGTGAAACTAGGAGTTTCCCACAACTCCTCATATTCCTTCTCCTCCTTGGTCATCTAATAATGATAGTTTTTCTTTTTAGGTTTAAGAAATGCAACATATTCATCTAATACAACATTCTCCTTCTCTTCTAAGCTTGAATTGACAATACATAGAGATAATAAATAATAATGCCATACCTCATCACTAGATATTGACAACTGATGTTCTTCACATGAAACTTGTTCAATAATATCAATATGTTCACTTAGATCTATACACACCTTAAGACTATCTTAAACTATCATCTTGGTCTTTTCCTTGAGCATGTTCTCTTCATTCACAACATGAGCAGACAATGAGAGATATTTACATTATTCAATCTTTTTAGCATTCTCCACCAAATTAAATAGACCACTTGGACTTGCAAACTCATCATGACTCACACTTTTCACTTTTGGTTTCCATGAGTTAACTAGCCTTCTTCCTTACACTCTAGGAGTCTGATTAAACTTGTTTTGACTTGATAACCTTTGCTTTTAGAACCTAGAAATGTGACCAATCTTCTCATAGTTATATCAAGCCACACCTTTTTAAGGAAACTAAACTTGCCTTACTTTATTTGGATAATGTTTTTCAAAGTGTCCCACATCATTATAATTGTAGCATTTAACCTTGATTAAACTATTTGACTGATAATTCCACTCATTCTTAGCAAGTATTCTACACTCTCTAGCCTTATGACCAACTTAATTACAAGTGTAATAATAACCATTGAATTTGGCAAACCTCATGGCATTTGGTTATTTGATCTGATTTGTCTTCATTCTACCAGTATCTTCATTCCATGATTGATTGTTGGCCCTCAAGGTCTAATTATCTTTGTTTACATTAGTCTTTACCTTATCTTGAGTTACATTCTTTTGTTCTCCTTTGTAACCGAGTCTAGTTCTATCACTAGCATGATTTTGACTATTTAGAATGTTGTTTAGATCACTTGAACTCTTTTCAAACATCACAAATGGATTCACTTACTATATTTATTTTCTAACACAACTTTTAGTGACTCATTTTAAATCACATACATTGAATACTCATCTTCTTTAGCTTTTAGGCGTGTAGATAATATTTCCAATTAACAACTGAGATGTTTTACTATATCTTCATGCTCCTTGGTGTCTTAATTCATTCTTACCTCAAACACACTAAATTTCTCTTCATAGTCCTTGATTTGAGACTTCATCTTCTTGTTAATCTTCTTCTCAATCTTTATTTATTCATGAGTATTCCTTAATTTAGTCTCACAGTCCTCCTTGTATTTTTCATTATCTGTATCACTCTAAGTAGATTCATTTTGATATGATCAACTTCCTTCCTCAGCCATGTAGATGACTTCATATTTACTATCAAACTCAAAATCAATTTCTTCACTCTCATCTAATGAGCTAATGTATTTATTGGTATAAATACTCTTCTTATTCTTGAAGAAATTCTTATTCCTGTCAAACTTTTTGAATTTTTTTGTATGAAATAAAAAATGCATCCTGTATATAAATCAATCTTGGATTAGAGAAGAGAGATCATACCTACACTTATGATTGGCGATGCACTTGTTAATCAAGAGCATGACCAATATGGGGATCTGATAGACCTAATTAAGGGATCACTTGTCACAACATATCATGCTAGGAAGGGTTCCAATGCCTAAACTCTAACACAATTACACAACCCTAATAGAGTCCTAAGGTTTAAAATGTTCACTTATTCTAATAACAAGAAATTAAATCTAATATAATGCACACCAAAGCTTTTGGCATAATGTGTGGGTTAGAAATAATAAAATAACTAAACTAAACATGTATTATAAGACATACACTCATGTCAATTTATACATAATCCTAATACATGGGATAAAAATACAGATGCAGTATATATGTACTCTTACAAAGGAGAAATAAAGTTAAGAATACTTACCTTTTAAGATGAACCTGATGAACCTCAATATCTCCCTTGGCTAAGGTGATTTGAAAGAGATTATTGTGGTATGTAAACATAACCAAGATAAATAATCTCTAGGATACACAACCTATCTAAGCATCCAAAAGACTTCTCCATAAGACAAGATATGTATCTCCAAAGAAAGTATGGAACCCTAAGCTTTATTCCTCAAGTAGAATAGTCAATAAGTGGATATTCACTCACACTTCTTCTTTAATAATTATTCTCTTTTGAAATGGTGGAAAATGAGTTTATACAGATAGGTGGATCTTAACTTAAATCATTTCAAAAAAATTGGTTGTACAGGGTCAACCTAGTGTGTTTTTAGGGACAATTCACTAGGTCTAAGTTAGGTCGGCTAAAAGGCTAATAAGATAAGAAAGTAAAAAATACCCTTAAATTATACTAGGTTGACCCAATCAACCTAGTACAACCAACTGATCAAAATGGAAATAAAGAAAGAAAAGGGTGGATAAGGCATGACAACTGAGAAGAATGGGTGGGATAATGTAGCACTAGGGAGGGGAAAAGGAGAGGGTTAACTTAGTTTTTTAGGTCAAGATGAAAAGTATTTAAGGAAAATGAATCAAAAAATGATGGAAAATGAATGAAAAATTGTTAAGAAAATAAATGACAAATGATTGGCAAATAAATTACAAATGATTGACAAAAGAATGACAAATGATAGGTAAATAAATGATAAATAATTTGAAAACACAGTAAATCATGTTGAAAAGTATGTAAAACATAAATGGAAAAAATGACTGTAGAACATACTAAATCATGTTGGGAAACATGTAAAACATTAATGATAAATGAAATATCCATGCAAAAAAAAACTTGATCAAAGATATGTAAGAAAGGGAAAAGTAAGATCATGTAAGATGGGAAAAAGTTAAAAAACATGAAAGACTAAAAATGAAATGTAATTGAAGATGTGAGACACATAGGAAGAAGAAATACATAAAGATAAACATGTATTAATGTTAAATGTCATATTTAAAATAAAATAAGTCCAAAAAAATCAAATAAGAACATGATGGATAAATGAAAATTGAAATCTCTAAAGGATGAAAACACAAACTTAGTGCTTGTTCTAAGATGTAATGTAAGAAAACATAACCACCTAATGAAATGATTAGTATGACAATGATATGGTGTGTTAAATAAATGGTGAAAGGGTGTTATTGATACTTTCTCAAACATATTTTTTTAATCTAAGGATAGATAAAACAAAAATAAAGTAATGTTAGTATGTTTTTAAGAGGTGAAGAAAAAGGAAATTAAAGAAGGGAAAATAGTTTTGGAATCACAATTTCTCTTCAAGGGGGAAAAATGAATGGGTGGAGGGGAAAATGAAGGAAAAATGAAGGAAAAATGAAGGTATAAGAACTCTTTATCAAATTCAATATACTCAAATTAGGTTTTTCAAACAAGAGAAATTTTGATCTTAAAGACTATGAAGAACTTCTCTTAGAAACACACGTATTAGGTACACAAATTAAGTATAAAGAACATCCCATGAAGGCTATATGAATGCAAATTAAAATGTACCTACTTCCCCACAATGTGTTACCCATTCTTGAAGACCCCTTACAGAGTCATCGGTCTACTATGAAGATTGGGTTCTTGTGTGAGAAATTAGATAACACCATAGAGTTCTTTTGAAATCTCTTACTCAAATCTATTGGCCTACCACACTGTAAAGGACCTCAACTCTATGTGAGGCCAACTATGGAGTTTGAGATTCTATTAGAGATAGGAGATGTGATTATAATCACATATTTTGATGTGATGTTGACTTTTTTAGATTTGTATGTTTCCTTTTATTTTAAATGATTTAGCTTTTAACTTTCTTTATGGTTTTTTAAATTCCTCCTCCATACGGATTTGGAAAATAAAACATGGGTACTAAATATGAATTTCATTTGAATAATTTGGATAAAGTTGATAAGAGAGATAACATCAAAGATTATGGGGTCTAAGAGTATAATAAATCAAGGTGAAATAAAAGTGCTATCTTGACATTGACCTTGTTTTATCTAATGTGGAGATGAAAGGAAGGGGAAATCAAGAGGAGTGACACATGGAACAGTTTGAATTAATTCAAATTGAAAAATAAAATGTGATAAAGGGAGAAAAAGGGATAAAATGATAGTAAAGTGTGATTAGTTATCATAAAAATGAGGGAAATGGAAGAAAACATGCTAACATATATTATTGTGTAAATTACATCTATTAAAAGAAGCAAAAGGTAATGTTGAGAACAAGGATCAAAAACATTTTATTATAAAATAAATGATAATATGGAAATTTTATGAGGAGGTTTAGGTCCTATCCATGATCTTATACTGTAAATCATAAAAGAGAAACCCATGACGGTGCCAGAAAGTAAAACATGAAATAATAAATGAGGAAAATAAAAAAGGATGGTATTTTTAGAGAAGGGCTAAGTCATATCCATGGTTTTATACTAAAAACTCACAAAATAAAAACCCATGGGGGTGAATTCTAAATAAGGGGTAAAATAATCATAAAGCTATGAAGGCAAAGAATGACATAAAGAGATAAAAAATGAAAGAGGGACATAAGAACCAAAGTGAAAATAAATGCCAAATGCAATGTGCAATAAAACCAAAGAATATAAAGGAAACAATGATGCTTAATAAAGAAAAATTAAAAGAAATAAAGTACACAAAAACATGAGACAAAAAGAGAAAGATCTACACTAATGTTTGTATCAAAGATGAGCATGTGAAATATAAGTCTATAAGTCTCAGAAGGTTTTTTGAAATTGAATTCGGTTATTATTATGCATTATAGAATAATAGTGGGCATCACAAGTTGCCCCAAAGAGTAAGTTTATGTAGGGATGGGCATCACAAGATGCCCAAAATTTTGAAGGGACATGTGGATGGGCATTGCAAGATTCCCCAACATGTGAGTTGGAATGAGGTAACATTGAACTATTAAAATGGTTTGCATTGTGTTGGTAGGTACATTCAGAGCTAGGCAAATGTATTGGTTTGTTAGATTTTAAGGAGGTTAAATGTGACATATGATGTGTAGGATAGGTATGAGGAGATAAAGGAGGTAAAGGAGGACCATGTATGATATGATTTAGAGTAGGAATTTGAACTAGGTACTCCTTTGGTTCATGTGGCCTAAGAGGTTGAGGTTTAATGGATGCCATAATATGTTTAAAGTTGTTCATGTTAGCTATCCTTTCCTTATTGGTGTAGGAAGAAGGATCAACTATGGTTTGAAAAAAATTGGTAGATGAGGTATAGGTATGGGATGATTGTTTTTTATCATTAGGTAGTTGATGTTGATGTGATTGTGGTTCTTGAGATTGAATTTTAGAAGCTTGAAGATAGTCCCTATAACATTGTTTTGTGAGAATATCAAGATTGAAATGTGGACCAAACAAAGAAGAAATAAGAAAATAGTGAAGATCACAAAAATACTCATGATAGTAGCATGCCACCAACAAAATTTATCAATATTGTACCATTTTGGAGGAGATTTAGAAGGATAAAATATCTTGGGTTTATAGGGTGGTAATTTTGTCATAAGTTATTTTAGACTCAAGGGAGGGTGGGTTGGGTTAAAATTATTTGAATTGGATGCTCCATTTTGAGGTTGGAGAGGCTTATATGGATCAATTTTATGAGAATATGATTTAAAAGGTGCTTTAGTAGTTGTTTTACATGGTTCAAATTAAGTCATAATAAAGTCCTACCTTTTTGCTTGGTCTAAGGCTTCTAAATTTTTAGGTGAAAAGATTCAAACTTTGTATTGAAGGGGAGGTTTTAGAGCAATGACAAGTAGTTTAAAAAGAGTGTCATAATTCATGATATGGTCAAATTTGTTATCAAGAGATTTCCATAATTTGATGAAATTATAAGCAGATTCATTAGGAAGTTGCTTGGAATTGATGATATGGCTAAGGTAATTTTCAAGAATGTCATCATGTTGGAATTCCATCACTAGAACATTGACTAAATCCTCTATTTATGAGATGGAATGTCTAGGAATTTGGTTGTACCATTCAAGTGCATCACCAACAAAGGTTTTGGCTAAGAGTTTGATGTTAGAAAAGGTGTTAGTTTGGACCCATTCCTTATAGAGATTACCAAAAGACTTAAGAAATATAGTAGGGTCTTTAGTCATATTATATGTGATAGTTTGAGAAAAGTTTCCATTGTCTATGGATGTAATAAATGGGGCTAAGGGTTCATTTTGAAGATGTTGAAGCATTTTGTTATTCATTAGAGGTTAAGGGATGATATTCCCATTGACATCTCTAAGAGGAAGAGGGACAAAATTTGGATTTGGTTGAGACATGATGACTTGAGGTGGTTGAAAAATCATGTTGTATAAATGTTGTTATATGTTCATCACTTGAGAGGTATTAGTTGTTTTCATGATGTCCATTTGTTGTATGACTTGTGCAAGCATTTGAGTAATATCAATAGGTGGATTTGAAGGTCCGGTATTAGTGTTGGTAGGAAGAGTATTGTTAGTGTTGGTGGGAGGAGGATTCTTTATAGGTGGAGGATTCTAAATATTAGTGTTAGTTGTCTTAAGTGAGGTAGAAGAAGAAGGAAGTTTGGTAAGGCCACCATTCTTGTGAGGAGTGTAAATAGTATTATCATCAAGGTTTTTGAATAATTGGGAACCATCTATATTATCAATTGGAGTGGTTTCAACCATGTTACTTTGGGAATTGATAAGACTTTGTGATCTTATTATGGGTGTAACAAGAGGATCATGAACATTAGTTGTAAGGGTATGAGTGTTGATATGAGGATTCCTAACATTATTTTTGGGAAGAGGATCAGGATGAATGAGCTCAAATACATTAAATTGTGTATTGATTGGCTTAATCTTAGGAGAAGATAAAATAAGAAATTAGATAGTTTCATCTAAAGTAATGAAATAAATGAGATTAGTATCCAAATCCTTGATTATGCAATGTTATGGACTTAGGGAAGGCTAAAAAGATGTCATCATGATGAAAAAAGACTAGTAACCACACAAGGAGAAAAAAGTGACAAAAATTAGTAAAAGGTCAACTGAGTCGATCTTTTACATCAAAAAAAAGTTGAAAAGGGTCTACATATAGTATAAAGTTGACTAGGTCAATCTTGTACAGTAAATAGAGGTTGGAAAAGGTATAGGGTCGACTAGGTTTACCTAGTACAATAGATAGGGAAGATGATAAAGTTTATAACAAATTGTGAGTTGAAACAAGATAATTTTTGTAGTTAATCTAGGAAAGTAAGAGTTAAAAGGAAATAAAAACCAAATTGGATCAATGCTAGCCAAGCCAATGAAGGCACACAAAATAAAACCTTGAACTAATGATATATAATGAAAGGTTTTGCACACACAATTAAGAAAAGAGCAAGAAATCAACTTGGAAACTAAAGAGATAAATAATTAGTCAACCTAAGATGTTTTATTAGATTATTAATATATGGTTTTTAATGTGGTTGGAAGTTGGCTATAACTAAGGTACTAAATAGCAATCTAAGGATGGTTTTAGGTAGTTTGGGATGAAAGGGATTATAGTGGTAATGATATATGCTTGGTATTAGGGCCTACCCCCTTATTTAACACATTTTAGTGATAAAGGTGTCAAGTGCTTAGCCATAATAAACCATTAAACATACTTTATACTTGACAATAGTATCAAGTCAGCTTCCCCCTTGGTGATGAAATCCAACTAGGTTGGCCTTGGGTAGATAGAATGTTAAAGTAATTATTTATATATTTTTTGATTTGGTCATGTGTGTATAAAATATAAATAGTGAGACTAAGTGATTAATTAAAAATACCCTAATTAAACTATGTGAGTTATTCTGAGCATGCAAGAAACAAGAAAAGAAAGGTGTGAACTAATTACTAATAGATATGAGGTTAATTCTAACTTGAAACAAGGTATAGTGTTGAAACTATATGCATAAAATATATAATAGAGTCAATAGGGTCAAAATTATACTCTAGAAGTAAGTTCTAAAAATGAATTGGGCTGGTAGGGTTGACCAAGTTATTTTAGATAGTACATAAAACACAAAATTGGGTTGGCAAGGTTGATCTAGTTGATTATGCAAGGGAAGTTTTAAAGATTGAAAACTATGAAGTTAAAAACAAAAAATAAAGAAGCATATAGCTATAAATGAATATTGTTGGATCAAATATTTAATTAAGGAAGATTAATGATGAATAACCTTGGAGTATGCTTGAGAAACTTGCAAACTGGGTCGACTAGATCGATCAAGCCATGTAGGAACCTATTGTAGATTGATGAAAATGTATAGGGTAAATTAGGTGGACCTAGTAATATTAATAGATGTCTAAAATTCTATAAACCTATACTATGTTGACTAGGTTGATCCAATTTCTTATTCCTAAAAACATATGCACTTAAGTTAGAAAACTAGGTCAACAAAGTCGATCTAGTATGATAAAAATATGATAAAAAGAATGAAAATAAGTGAAATAAATATTGAAAGGGTTAGTTTCACATTGGGTACACCAAAATATATACAATTATAAATTCATCATATCTATAAATCAATCCTAGATCAGAGAAGTTAGAGCATACCTACACTTTTAATTGGGGATATGCTTGTTAAGCCGGAGCATGACCAATATGGGGATCCGCTAGACCCAATTAAGGGGTCACTTGTCATAACATATTATGATAGGAAGGGTTAAAAATCCTACAATCTAACATAATCACACAATAACTCTAATGGATTCCTAAGGTTTAAAACATTCACTTATTCTAATAACAATAAAGTAAATCTAATCTAGTACACACTAAAGCTTGTGGCACAAAGTGGGGGTTAGACACAATAAAACAACTAAACTAAACATGTATTATAATACATATACTCATGTCAATGTATAAAAAATCTTAATACATGGGAGAAGAATAAAAATTCACTACCTATCTACTCTTATAAAGGAGAAATACAATTAGGAATACTTAAATTTGAAGATGAACCCACTGAGCCTTAATCTCTCCCTTGGCCAAGGTGATTCACAAGATATTATTGTGGTATGTAAG
Source organism: Torreya grandis (assembly GCA_037957365.1). Classification (NCBI taxonomy): domain Eukaryota; kingdom Viridiplantae; phylum Streptophyta; class Pinopsida; order Cupressales; family Taxaceae; genus Torreya; species Torreya grandis. The sequence goes on along the minus strand of JARHVA010004619.1, from coordinate 248,750 downwards.
GATATCCAAGATAAATCATCTCTATGATACACAACATATTAATCATCCAAAAAATGTTTCCACAATACAAGATTCATATCTCCAAAAAAATTATGGAACCCTAAGTTTTATTCCTCAAGTAGAATGGTCAATAAGCAGATGTTCACTCACACTTATTCATTAATAATTCTTCTCTTTTGAAATTATGGTAAATTATATTGTATATATAGGTGGATATTTCCCTAAATCCTTCTATAAATTTTGGCTATATAATTCTTCTCTTTTGAAATTATGGTAAATTATATTGTATATATAGGTGGATGTTTCCCTAAATCCTTCTATAAATGTTGGCTATACAAGGTCAACCCATTCAACCTAGTGTGTTTTTGGGGACAATTCACTAGGTCTGAGCTAGGTTGGCTAAAAAGCTAACAAGCTAAGAAAGTGAAAAATACCCCTAAATTATACTGGGTCAAGCGAATTAACCTAATACATCTGACTAACTAAAAGGTAATTAAATCAATAAAATGATGGATAAGGCATGATAGCTGAGAAGAAAGGGTAGGACTGAGGAGAATAAGCTTAAGTTAAATGGTTTTAGGAGATAAGTGTGTAGATGGAAAGTGGAAAAAAGAATAATAATCTTATGAAGCATCGATAGTATACCCACCCCTTTCCCAGTGCACCCCTTAACACATGTACTTAGAGAGGTTAAGACTCGATAGGTTCCTACAAGATACAAAGTGTCAATAATCAATAAAAGTTTGAAAATATTATGTGTATACACTTTTCTTCCTCTTATTAGATCTTAATGTCTTCTTGACTTCATCTTGGATTTCACCATGCTCTTCATCATCATTATTTTTATGATTATGAGGGCACTTGTTAGAAAAGTGTCCTAATTCTCCACAATTGAAACATTTGAAGGGTAGCTGACCCTTATACTTCCCTGAGTCTATTTTCAATTTACTTGTAAATAAAGCTATTAGTTCATCATTAGATAACTCACCATACTTGAATTCCTTACCTTGAGTTCTTTTCTTATTTGAATTCATTTCTATCTTGAATTTTTCTTCCCCTTTGGTATTTTTTCATCATTGAATCTCATCTCATAGGAGTAAGGATGCCATGCAATTCATCCACCTTTATCTAACTAAGATCATGACTTTCTTCTACAACAAACACTTTAGAATAAAACTTGAGGGAGAGAGACCTTAATACCTTTTTTACTATATTAGATTCTTCAAGATTCTCTCTAAGACCTCTAATAATGTTCACAATCTCATCAAATCTCTATAAAAAGGATGCCACATAATCTTTTTCCTTCATCTTGAGACTCTCAAATTGTCTATGGTGAGTCTACAACTTGGCCAACTTGACCTTTGAATCCACTTCATAAATGATTTGAAATTTGTCCTATATATCTTTTATATATTTATAATGAACTAACTTGGTGTACTCAGTCTCTAAAATACCATAGGTGATAGCATTCATTACCTTAGAATTGATCACACACAGCTTTTTATTAACTGCACTTGTTGGAGGGGTTGGGGGGCTGAATATCCATCCAAAATAGATTGTCAAATGTCAAACCCTATTGACTTGATGTAGGTATTCATCCTTTCACTCTAAAAAACATAATTAGACCCATTGAACATCATTGATTTATTTATATAAAAACCCTACAATTATTGACTTGCCATATTATACCTTGGATCACCTTCAAGTGGTTAAACTTGTAATGAAGGTCCTACTTTGATATCAATTATTAGAGGTACAATCACTGAGGGGGGGGGTGAATTAGTAATGCTAGATAATCCAAACTTCATTCCAATCCTTTCAAACCCTTAAATAAATAACATTATTATTCATGAAGCATACACATCATTTATAGAAATGAATAAGAAAGATAAGCAAGATCACACATGTAACAAAATATCTACGTGGGAAATATTCTTAGGGAATAATATCGACTAGAACTTGAAAATTAGGCTACAACCCTATAATAACAAGATCCAAATTTAGACTAGTACCAACTGATCAAAGAACACTCATCCCTTAATTTAGTGAGACACCCATCCCACAAGGAATAACCAACCCCCTTAGAAACTAAGCACCCACTCAACTACCTTGATCTGATCTCCACCTCTAATTTGATGTTTTCTACACTTGATGCTAGAATTCTTTTGCTTTCACTCTTCCTCACCCTTTTATCTCTCTCAAACAACCTCTAGAGCTTACTCACTCAATTAGCCTCTTCTAGGTTTAATAGGTCTAATGACCTATGTGTTTATCTTTATCAACTTGATCAAATAAACATGTTTGATATTTATCACACTCTGATGGTTTTCACTGACCTATACCTTCTATTCCAAAGGTTATCTCATTCTCTCCATTCCACACTTGCTCAAATCTACTCTCTCTTTAAACTCATCACACACCCTCAAACTTGCTCATAAAAGTAATGCATCCAAACACCCATTTTGTATCACTCTAGGCTTCTTCACTCATCCTCAATTTATTATGTACTTTTTTCCATCCACTAAACACAATCCCTCTAATCTTTTTCCTTCATCTCTATCTTCTTCTCTTTCAACACATGCTCATCAAGTCTAGAAACCATTGTCTTGGTCTCCACTCTTTATAGAGTCTTCATGAATATCAACTTCTAGGTTAGCCACAAAACTTGACTTAAACCTTTTAGAATTATATCATTCTAACACATAACTCAATACAATCCTCACAGGTTGGCCATAACATCTATGGGTCACACTTAAGTAGCTACACATTTCAATTAGGCCTTAGTATCCCTTATAGGTCTCATGGAGACCTATTAACCTTTCAACACTTCATCAAGAAAATTAAGAACGTAATATCACTTTTAAATACATGGGTCCACTCCATATGACCTCTAAGACACCTTAAAGTGATTACTCCTACCAAAACACTCTTTTGCTAAATCACAATTTACTCAAATAGTGGTCTTGTACATAGTAGCACCATGAATGAATAAATGGTCAACTTTTAATATCAATATATATAATTTTAGAAACATTCAGACCTTATAATAAACTATTTTTGATGTGCCTTTAATTCTTCTTCAACTTTGATTTTAACACCACCATCAAATTCATCTTGGATAAAAAAATATAGCTAAAAAACTATAGACTAGTTAATGATTTAAATTCCAATGGTCACTATTCAAACTCTAAACATTAGACACTTTATCATCATCTCATTATCCTTGAAAACTTTGGAGAAATACACACCATTTATCTCCTTATAAGTATGCTAGTCTTTACCTTTCAATGCTCATTGTTGATCTTAGATCCTCGCTTCTATGATCATGCCACTTGGCAGCTTTGCATGCCTTCTATGAAAATTTACTATTTGACTCAATGCACTCCATTGATATCCATTTATATGAACATTTTCATGTCATTGATATTATTCAAATCATCAATATTGAGACACATGTTGCTATCACAAGCAATATCAGTAACCTTTAACAAATTGACTTCATGCATGGCATTAGATTAGTACTGACAAGATCACACACTCTGTTAGATCATTATCTGGTCATATTAAATTATCACCATTAAATCTGTGACCTAATTAAATTCTCACCATATATCTTTGATACTACTAATTTGGTTAAGTATGGGAACTTAGTAAACTATGTCTGAGAATCCAACTTTTCACCTTAATAACTTTTGCTACGCTCCATGTCTAGACCTAAAATTTGAACCATATGATCTTCTCACATAGGTGAATACACACACACACACATACATATATACATGTATATATACATACACACACACACACACACACACACACACACACACACACACATATATATGCATACATATATATACATACATACATACATACATACATACATACATACATACATATATATATATATATATATATATATATATATATATATATATATATATATTTATGTTCACTTTCATAAGCACTCTAATCAATCATTAGATTCCATAAGGTCTCTAAAAAATTTCCATACCATCAATATCATCCATCAATTTCCTCACTAATTCAAACATTGAAGAACCATGTAGGAACACTGAAGCTCATTGAATCATACTTTATCATTGTCATTCTAGCACACATGACACTTCATCAACATGATTGGTCACCTCGGAGACATCATTGACAAACCTCAAACACTTGCAAGTCATTTAAGATGGTATAGTTGCAATCTAGGTCAAGCCATGTCATATTTTCATCAAGAGGGCATTCCTTATGGTCTTTATTTTGTGCTTAGAATTGTTTAAGGTAAGTTTAGCAAAGCTAAGGTAAGATGGAAATCTAATTAACTTAGAGACATGCCCAAGGAGACAAGGTGGTGACCCTTATAAGAGAAATGATGGCCTAAATTTGGTTGAAATGGGTCAAGGAACTATAAATAGTAGTTGATCACATTATTTTTAAGGTTATTTGGAGAGTTTAAGGTAATATTGATAAGATTAAGGTATTTTATTACTTTAGTCTTATTATGTATTGCAATGTGATAATGACACTTGCTAGTCATGATCATCTATAAATGTTTGTATTTTTAAAAGGGTTTTATAAATCCATACAACATCTTGGTGATTACATCATGCCCACACCAAACCATACACTTTATCTAAGGTCTTTTATAGCTGGCTTTCAACATTAGAATGCATATGTAACTACTATTTATCATTTTCTAATGCATAAAAGAAGAGTTTTCAAGAGAATTTTAGGTAATAAAGGGTATAAAACATATTTTCATCTTATTATATGTCTATATAGTTTATAATAATGTTAAGGGTCATTGAGTTCAACATCTACAATAGTTTTAAGATGTAGAATGGTCAGACTCTTGAGAAAAGCATGATTTTGATGGTTATGTGTAGGGAGTTTCTGATGGTTGAAAAGCTATAAACTATTCCATATTTCCCCATGGTATTATTATACCCAAAAACATGTATTAAGTGAATCTAAACATAAAAAATGTGCAAAAACCCACTCCACTTCTCCATCAATCTTCTTGGCAGCTCAAGAAGGGCAATCAATTTACATTTGATACTTTCAAGAGAGAGAGAGAGAGAGAGAGAGAGAGTTGGAATCTGATATATTATCCATATTATGGTACCATAATTACCTTCCAATTTATGTAATTGGTTTATTTATTAATCCCCTTAACTTTATGAACAATCGTTAAGAAGTTAAAGGGTAGAAAATGAGCTTCAAACCTCACTAGGGTCAGTTTTCCTCAAGTGAGGAGTTTTGAGGTTAGATAAATGGATGAAAATGATTTGGGATAATATTTTAATCACTATTATAACCATTTAATATCATTTCCTTCCATTTTTATTCATGATCATGTTGGGTGTAGGGTCAAATAACCCTGTTTTGGCTATCTTGGGTATGACAATTTTGTTTATAGAAAAGCTATGTATTATATATTACATGAAATGAAACTTCCAAATTTAATAAAATTTATTAAATTTCCATCATAATCATCTAATAATTCAATGGGATGACAAAATTCATGATATATAAGAAACTATTCATCATAGTTAGACTGTTTGAACTAGCTATCTTGGTGAAGTGCCATGATCAGATGCAGATGTATAATCATTATTAAATAATTTTCAAGAGATAAAATAAATAATATAAAATTTTATATTATGATAAAGAGGTATAAAATTTATGGTTCTTGCTTTCAGATTTCATAGTGTCCTTCTTTTAGCTAAGATCCAATGAGGACTATAAGCCTACAAGTTTGCAGACTTATAGGTCACCATTAACACCATGTGTTTGGCTTAATAAATTAAAATTCATCTGATCAAAAATTCATATGAGTTTTATAAACATATAAACACCTATGAAAACTTAGGCTTCATTCCACCATTATCTCAAAGGACTATATGCCTCAATGGACTAGTGGGTTAAATAGGACTCTGGGAGTCCAAAAGAAGGATTATGCAGATTCGACTTGCACATTCAAGTTATAATAATTATAATAGAGTAAATAATAAATATTAATGAAATTTAACACATTTTAAAAATTCATATAATGATTAAATTAGGCTTAATAAGGAAGAAACATAGTGTAAGAGGGTTTATAGGCCAAAAGATAGTCTACAGGCTTATTAACTAGTAGAGAACAAAAGAAACATGCTTGTACTAGTGTTGGAAGATATGGGAAGATTTAAGGGTTAGATAAAAGGATTAATGAAGGTTAATATAGTATTAAAAAACCATAATAAGTTTTTTCTAGATTTTAAAGGCTTCACATTTAGTTAATTGTAGTCAAGCAAATCCAAATAACCACCTACAGCCTCACTTGGAGGCAATGCAATCAAAGTAAAAGTTGTATGGGGGTGTGAATAAGTTTTTATAAGGTTAATAAATAAATATATTAATTATAAAATAATTTATAAATACCACCAAATTCTATGAGAACAAATTAAGAAGTTAAATCTCCAAATTGCAGTCATAGAGGCCTAATCTAACCTACAGGCCTATCAAGACAGAAATGAGAAAGGTTGCCTTTTATGATGAGTAAAAAATGGATTAAATTGTTTTTTAGAGTTTTAAATAATAATGATACATTAATTAATCCATTTAAAATCCACTAAAATACCAATGAGGAATAAAAATACATCTATAGTCTTAATAGAGCACTCCCCAAATAAACTGCACATAGATGGTGAAGGCTAAAGTGCACTAATCACTTAAGTATGGATGTGGTATTGGGGAGATTAAATTAAATTATTTTAGTTGTATTATTATTATAAAGGCCTTAATGAACCATTATCAAGTATTGAAACTCATTATTGTTGATGAGAAATCATTCTAGTTACCTCTTAAGCTTGAACATACACCTAGTCTAGGGTTTTAGCCATTTATTTTTTTACCTATCTACATAAGGTTTCAAACCCTAAAATATGAATTGGATAATTATTAGGATTTCATAAAATTTAATCAAACATTCTCTTGGATTTTAAAACATGTGATGGATTTGTAGATCTAAATCTCAATTTCTTATGCCTAGAGACCTAATTAAAGGCTAATAGAGAGAGACAAGCAAATTAAGTATAGCTACATTGAGTGTTTGATTATGAGATTTAGTATAGATAAATAAGAGATAATTGGGTACTAATATATATATTTGTTTTTCTAGGAATTTTTTTGGAATGTTCTAGATAAGGAGCTTTATATGTTTTGAGGCTATAAGCTGAGACAGATACCTATAGGTCTAAGCACTAATATGAGGATTTTATGCATTTTTTGAAGTGTATGAGGGTGTAAATTACTTTTTTAGTTGTAATTTTAAGTTACATGTATATTAATGAGGTCTAGACTCATAATAATAGGGGATAAATGACCAAAATAGGCCACTTAGGGCCTGCAAGGTTAATTTGCATGCAAACCTTACGTAGGCCTAGTGGAAGGATTATGGCCAAGTGGGGGGTAAATCCAAAGGTATAATAACATAAATTAATATTATATTATATAAAAAAACATATAAAGTCTACTCATAACTCAATCCAAGAATCAAAATGACATTTTGAGACCTAAATCATTTTCTCGGCCTTCACACACAATCTGCATGGCCAGAGAGGCATTTGCTTCTACATGGAATTGTATGAAGGAGTTGAATAGGAGATAAAACTCATAATCACAATTAGGTTATATTTTATACTCATAATATATGGAATTATTTCAGTTTTTAAGGCCCTATCATCTATGAATCATCGTTAAGATGATAAGTAGGTCTCACGCTGCCAAAAAGACTAGAAAGAGCCCGATGACTGAGATTGTAAATGTGAGGGGTTATAATGAGTTTAAATTATCATGAAGGAAATTGTATTATTATTTAAAATATTATATTAAAATTTATAATCCATTTTTTTGCATGTGTGAAGTGGAAGAGGGTGAAAAATAGGTCTAAAAATACAAGTTTTAGGGATTTTCCATGGGAAAGGACTTATGAATCAAATTTGGCATAGAATGACTAATAAAATGTTAGTATCCAAGTGTGTATAATTGTAAATAAGGTTTAAATAACACATATTAAGTAGATATTCAAGTGTTCACGTGTTAATATGGATGCTTATAACTTCCATCCAAGTGGAGGCAAGGAAGAGTTAATGAAGACCAAGAGTCACTCCTACACCATCTCCATGAAGAAATCATCATCAAGAAAGTTAACACATATGAAGGAGGTATAAAATATATTTATAACTCCTTTATTTTTTTTAACTAATCCTAGAACACTAATACTTGTCAATGAGTTCCTCTATGCATGTCTCTCTCTCCTTTATTAGTTTCTCTATAAGTATGTATGAATTTCGAAATTGTATGGATCCTTCCACCATGAGTATGGTGAATCCATTTTTTTTTTTTAATACCTATGATAAATATTTAGCTATTTTTTCCTTATTTCATGGCTACATAGAGTGTAAATATTTTAATGATTGATGAAATAAAGTATACACTCATCTCACCTTGATTTATTATCTTATTCTTCTTACCTCCATGCAATTTATCTCACTATTATAGGTTTTAGAGATTGTCATCGGTGGTCACTTGTGGATTATAAGTTTAAATAATATTCCCTCTTGACCCCATAATATCTTACCTCTCTACAATTACTAATGTGATAGGTGAAATTTGAGAGTATTTAATGTCTTTTAGTCTTATAAGTCATATTGCATATGAAATAGGTGTTAGTGATCTTAAGATTTGGTGAATCACCTCATTAGTTAGGTTTATTTCATGTTATCCATCTCCATTTCCCCTTACAAGCTATTAATGTAGTTTTTTTATCCTAATTAATACATCAAGGGGAGGTAGTCTTATAGTCTAGAGGTTAAATCTACCTATTAGGCCACCCATATCCTAAGATTGTCTCCATGTTACCCCAAATTATGAAGGATTAAACAACCTTATAAGGGTAAAAATTTGGGTGATAACATTAAGGATAACATTGTTATAAAGGTATGTGCATGCTATGACCTTAACCTATAGTATGTCTATGGATATGTGTGGTGGAATTATGGCTTACATACTTTCATATTATCTAATTACATTTCTCTATGTTCTTAGTATGGTCATCCTATGGAGTAACCGTGACTAATTAGAGTATATATAAGATGTAGTGGTTAGTATTTTATAATCATATTAAAAACTCTATTCTCATTGCATTTTTTTGGAGGTTACCCCCTTGAAGTGGATCAGTCATAATATTCAAGTATTTTTAGATTATATTTTGTGATTATGTATAACCTTAGTCTTACTATAGGTTCTTATTATATTATTTAGATATTTTAATGTGTATATTTGTTGTGTTTGCAATGTATATGTTATTATAACTATGGTAATTGTGTGCAGGATTGAACCTATGGTTGAATGAATGAATATTGTATTCCATCACAAAACACATGGGGTCTTAATGGTTTCAACTTTATTTTTTTAACATAACATGCTTTCATACACACATTTATAAACATCACCCTTAAGTACTTTCCAAAATAAATATTTCTTAATTATATGATATGATTTAAAAAATGCAGAGTGACCTCCAAGTGGATGATGAAGTTATTAAATAATTTTATACTTGAGGAGAGAATGCTTACAGAGATATAATTAATATCTATACCATAATGCATTCCCATTCCATGTAATTTTTTAGATTCATTAGAACCCTGCAAAATATGTTAAATTAATCCCTTTGTAGCACTACCATTCTCCCAATCTAATCTTGATTCTTCTATCCAATCTACCTACCACATGATCATGGTGCATAATAATGCCTCAACTAATTCATCCTATTGAGAGAGGGAATATACCACCACATTCTCTTTTCCTTTATTATTAACTATTTCAAAATCATAGCCTAACATTTTAGTCACCCATTTTTATTATTATCTATATGATAATACTTTTTTCAAAAACTATTCAAATTTAATGATCAATCTTTACTTGAAAGTGATGACCCATTAGGTAAGGTCTCCATTACTTGACCTCATGAAAAATAGCCATCATATTTTGATCATAAATCAATTTGAGCCTATATTTTCCCTTCAGTTGGATACTTTCAAATGCTAGTGATTTATCTTCTTACATAAGTACAACTTGAATTCCATATCCTGATGTGTCACACTCAATAACAAAAGTTTAAAAAAAAATCAATAGTGGCCAAAACTAGAGTTATGCACATAGCCATTTTCAATTACTTAAACACCTTGGTAGCAAAATCCATCTAATAAAAGGAGTCTTTATTAAACAAAGAGGTGAGTGGGGATTAAATGCTACCATAATTTTTGACAAACTTATGATAATAACCAATTAGACCTAGAAATCCTCAAAGGTTCTTGAGGGTCTTGGGAACCTGCTACTCTATCATCACTTGGATGTTTTTAGGATCAAATTTCACTCCATGTAAAACAAGATGACCTAATTAATCTATTTTTTGGACACCAAAAATAATTTTGGAAGGTTTAACATAAAGGTGATGTTGTTTTAGAACTAAAGTACATGTTTCACATGCTTCAATTGGTCTTCCCAAATTTTACTATAGATGAGGATATCATCAAAACACACCAATACAAACTTTCTCAAAAATGACCTAAAAATAGTATTCATAAAATTATAGAATGTATATGGTGTATTTTTGAGGCCAAAATTCATGACCATAAATTCAACATTGCCTTCATGAGTTTTGAAAGTTATTTTAGGTATGTCCTCATTATGGATTTGAATCTCATGATACCCAAACCAAAGGTCTAGATTGGTAAAGTAAATAGCACCATGTGATTCATATAGTAAATTATAAATTACTAGAATATGAAACTTATCTTTGATGGTGTACTTATTGAGTTTTATATAGTCTGGGCACATCATCCAAGTGTCATCCTTATTATGCACCATGACCATAGGGGAGGAATATTCACTTTGACCATGTCAGAATATTATTGCCTTCAACATATCATGTATGATATTTTAAATTTCACTCTTATAGGCATAGGGATATTATAGGGTCTGATGTTGGGTGGTATAATTTCTAAAATGAACCTGATGGCACAATCATCTATGCAACTTGGAGGAAGTCATTTTGGCATGTCACCAAAAATGACATATGGACATCCATCACCCTTTGAAAATTAAGATGTGTATAATCCTTGGTTGGTTTCCCTTTTATAGAAAATAAGCATGCCATAAATCCCCCAACACATTTTCTAAGAATCTTCATCATCTGATGGGAACTAACCAATTTTGGAGATTTAGACTATAATCCATGCAATTAAAAGGTTATGCCTTTTGAATTAAATCTCATGAATAGTTCCTATAAATTCATCTCAATATTTCCCAAAGTGGTGAGCCACTACACTCCCAAAATAATGTCAACTCCTCACATGTGAATAATAAACATAGGGGAATTTAATAAGGAGTCTCCCATAGAAAACTTAATGCTATGACATTTTCTATAACAATTGACAGTACCACCATCTAAAATCATGACCTAAAATTATGGAGTTGGGTAAATGAAATAGTTTAAATGAGTATCCAATTTAATATTGAATAAGTAATGTGTACTACCAGAGTCAATTAACATAGTCAACTTCTATTTATTTATGAAACCCACCACCTTAAGAGTTTTAAGATTATTAATGCCTAAAAGTACATGACATGAAATGTTAAGTTGAGAATCTTCATATTCAACCTTAGGTTCTTCCAAACCTTCCCTTGAATACTCATCATATTCTTCCTCCTCATTAGCACATTAAATGTAAAATAAACTATTTTCATCACATCAATTTCCTTTTCTCCATTTTTATCATAGTCAAAACACAAACCTTTTGAACATTTTTCTTCAATTTTTTGAGGTGTCAATCTAGTAGGTTATAAAAATTATGGTGTTGGGAAGGTGAATTCATGAACATTAATGAAATTTATTTATTTGATCAAATATTTTTCCTCATCCATGCATGCCCTTGGTATGGATGTAAATACATTAGTTGGATGAAATATGTGAACCTCTAATCGGAAGTTATCTTTGAGGCCACCCAAAAATAGGTCAATCATATTTTCCTCATTAATGTTTTCACATATAAGGAGAGAGTTTGAAATTGATGAATGCAATCCTTTAGACTCCTAGTTTGGTGTAACTTGGATAATTGTTTGAAGTAGTTTTTAGAGACATTATTACAATAGGGATATACAAATCCTTAAAAAATACCAACCATGAAATTGGGACACCCTTATTTTTATTTTGAGCACACAACCAATGATATCAAATGAGGTGTTCATGTTACAGATATAGAGAGGCCATGACCAAATCATTTAAATAGGGAATATAATGTAGATCAAATGAATTTTAAATTTGAGTAATCCATGTGAGTGGATAATTACCATCAAATTTGTGTAAGTCCACTTTTGAAAATAATAAATTTGTACTAGGATTGAAATTGTGATTATTGGGAAGAGGAGAACCAAAATAGAGTGGCAGAGGGTTATTTTTCAAAGCAGGAGTTGAAAAGTTGGATAATCACCTAGTTATTTATTGAAATTGATCTTGAAAGCCATTCAAGTCCCCTCTCAACCCCATGAGGTCCCATTTAAGCACATCAAGATCATTTTTGTACACCATTCCATGCAACTCTAACTTAATTTGTTGAACTGCCTCCAAAATACTTAGATTAGAAGTTTCAAAATCCATGTGATTTTTTTGAGGAATTTTAGGCATTTCTTTCCCTTTCCCACATCTATGAGTGTTATTCCTAGCCATACATGAACCCTATAAGGGTTATAACCTTGAAAAAATGTATTAATAAATGATATCATTGTAATTGGCCTAGCAAGATGAATCTAATGACTATTAATGTGAACAAGGGTTAATTTTTTTAGCCTAAAAAAATTTACCAGTAGAATGTACCATTATAATCATCTTGCAGAGACAAATCCAATGACTAATAATTTGTATAAGGTAATAAATTTTTAGACTTTTTTTCCTTTTTGTTAAAAAAATCCATGAGCAAAATTGTGGTGACAAAAAAAATCAATTATTCCTAGATCATAAGTTATGTTTTTTTTGACCTTTTAGTGTTTAGGATGCCAAATCTAAAAAAATTACAATAAATAAACTTTCCAGAATCAAAGTTATGATACCACTTTTAATGAAATTACTTAGATTGTTTATAATAATATAATAATATATCATAGAATTAAGAATGTAATAAGTATATTCAGAACAACAATTGGCAAAAGAGGAGAATACTTAAATATTATGACTGATCCTCTTTGAATAGGCAACCTCCAAAATAATCTGATAAGAATAAAATTCACAATATGATGATAAAATAATAACCAATACCTCCTATATATACTATACTTAGCCATGGTTATTCCATAGGCAAACCATACTAATAACATAGAGAAATGCAATATGATAATGTGAAGGTATGTAATCCACAATTCACCAACACATACCCTTAGACACACTATAGGTTTAGGGAATATCATTATTGACACAATATGTTCAATGTGTCAAAATGAAATTTCATGCCTAAATATAATGGATGTCAATCATTAAGTGGCTACATAGTGACTACACAACCATGCCAACCCCAATTTATTTAATAGGCCTATAGGCTCTCAAACAAGCCTATAACTCTAAAAAAACTTATCATTCCCCATGGCCAAAATTTATAGAATGGATTATTAAATAAAATTAGGTGGGTTTAAGTAACCACTAATTTGAATAATTCACTGAAACTATCAATGAGGTTTAAAGAGGACCCCAAATGATTTTTGCCAATCATAAGGCTTATTTCACACCTAAAGTCACAATTTAAATATATTTTCAAGTTGACTTAATTTTTTATAAAATTAATTATTAATTAAAACACATACTCTTCATGTGACCTCAAAAGGTTCTAAATTTTATTTGGTTAGCTCTCTTAGGATGGAACAATCCATCTTAACTTTTAGATCCTTCTAATCTCAAACATTAGATTCAGTTAAAGATGAAAAAACCATAAAAATACATAAGGAGCTAAATAAGGTTTAAAATCACTATTTATAATTCAATCTCATATTTTTTAATAGAGGAAGAAGGTTTTTGAGGATGACTTGTCCATAGTCACCCCTCTTCTCCTTCCTCATCCTAGGATGACTATTATTAATAGAGTCCCCAAGCTAATATTATTTTTATATTTAATTTAAATTTTAAAATATAATTTAAAATCATGCCCATGTTTTTTTTATATATACCAATATCTTTTAAAATTCTCCAACTATACCAATCTCTTGTAGTTTTTAAAAAGGTCTTTGGGAGCTTCAAGATCCATCACAACCATTAATGACCACTAGTAAGGTTAAAGAGGAAATTACTTTCTATTTTTTAGTTTTAGGATTTGAATTTTAGTTTAGAAATTAGGGGTGATAAATTTAATGTGTATTTAATTTTGGTTAAATCCATTCTAGGGTTTATAGGAGCCCACAAATGTTAAAAAAAGGTTAATAAAGACCTATATTGGACAAAAAGGCCACATCTTAAAAAATATGCACTTTCAGGCATTAAAAATTATTCCACATATAATTTGGTCAAAATTTGGTGGGATTAATTTTAAATTAACCCCACCTATTAGTATCTAATTTTCCATAATCAATTGTATAAAATAGTTCATGTATAGGTGAATTAGTTCTAGTTATAGAATAGTGTGCATAGTCATTGACTTAAAAAATGACATATTCTTAGAAAGAAATTTTATATTAAATAAAAAATTGTATAATATTACATTAAAAATTTAATTTGGGAGGTATTTGACTTTTTTTGACAATCCCATAGTTAAAATATGTAGTGTGTCATTGTGTGGCTTATAAGTCAAGTAGTTTCATAAACCACTCGACTCCCACAATGATCACTACCATTAAAATATACTAAAAAAATAATCACCAATAAAAAATGAACATATACTTAAGGTATATTCTCCTCACCATTTGGTCACATGTGTTATAATCAACATATTAGTTAGGTACCCTAAAAGGGGCTTGCAAATCCTTAAACTACCCTATAGGTACCTAGAATTTTGAAAAATCACAATGTGTAAATATCAAGCCCTAAAAGCATAAAATGAAATACAATAGGTTATAAAAACTGAAAAAAAAAATAGTGTAAAATTGGCTTAGTCAATTTTATTCCTTTTTTTAAATGCACAAAAAATCCATGAAGGTAAATTAAATTGTAAAAGAAACTAGGTAATTTTAGTAGTTTTGACTTAAAAATTCATAACAATTAAACTGCATATCCTAGAATTAAACCATAAAATTAAGTAGAACCATAATAAACTTATTTTCCATTAAAATTTAAATTTGGGAATAATGTATTTTTAAATTATATATAGATTATTTAAAATAACTATCCCTCTTGGCCTTAATAGGAGTCTATTCAAATGAGAAATATAAAGTAAGATCTTAACTTTGTTTCTTGATATAATATATGAAATATTGAATGAAATTATTCATACCATTTTAAAATTTTAATAAAGCATAAAAATTATATTTAATTACATTTACTCTTTATTATTAAAATTAGTGCATTAATAAATATATTATGTTAAATCTCATAGTCATTACATCATATTTTTCCTTTCATCTATTTCACATTTATTAAAATTTAATATTACATGCAATGGATTCAAATTAGACAATAATCATTTACATTTGTAAATCCATGAAAGAAATATAGATTGCAAAAAAGTTCCCAAGTGTAACCAGGAGGCCAATGTAAGGAGGGAATTTCCTCCCATCCTATTGTCATCATTAGGTGATTTACATAGACATACCCAAGTCACAGATTCCCAACTCTATCATGTATATTACCATCCAATTTTTATAATTTAAAAAAAAAATGTTTGGTTCATTTTGAAATTAAGGGTATACTAGGCATTACCTCCAGTTTAATGCCTCGTCTTATGAACTAGTAAACACCTCCTACATTTTTCTAAACATTTACATCTATAAAAATGAAAATAAATTCCAATGAGACATACTTAAATAATTTTAAATAATAAACATAACCCTATTGGACATGTTTTCACAAATAACTTTTAAAGAATGAATGGAGTATGGATTTGGGAAAATAACTCACCCTTGACCATCTTACCATAAAAACTCAATCATATGTGGGAATCATAACACCACATTTTAAATACTTAAAAACTAACATTAAAAAACACAAGCTAAAAGGGGACAATTTTTTTTTAAAAATCCTTATAAGGTCAACAAAATACATGGTTATAGGTCCAAACCATAGATAAATCAAGAGAAGGATTGCATTCCAAAATGCCTTGTCCATCCATAATATATATATTTTTAAATTTCAAGGTGTTAAAATGGATTGTTTTAAAATAAAAACATTAAATAATAAGGTTTCAAAATATGTCATAACTCAAGTTATATATTATCTATCACCTACCATTCCTCTAAGACATAGCTCCCAACTAGTCCCCATATCATAAGGCATCTTCTTAGTTCCTCCATACTTAAGCTCAAACTCCTTTTTAAAAATGGAAAAAACATTATGCACAAGAGTGGATTCCTTTTTAATTATATAAAAATCCATTAATCCTTGGTCAATGGGAAGGTGAAATTTGTGTCATTTTAAGGCTTTTTCTCTCACAAAAGTATGTTAAGGATTTTAGTTCATCTTACATTACCCATGTTCCTTATTACATGACATCAGGGAAACTATGGATCACCCATAATAAATAAAGTATTACCCTATTTCAATGCCATTAATGATCAAATGGATTGTTCTAAAATTATTTTTAGGCTCTTATAAAAACTCTCATGTATCCCCTTTGGTGCTATATTTTTAGCACAAAATATCACAAAATCACTTGATGTGACCTTATAACATGATTTTCAATTCCATTTGAGTTTTATAGGTGGAAACGTAATGTTGGATATATTTTCATCCTGATAACCTTATAAAGAGTTAAATAAATATCTAAGGTATAAGAAAAGAGGGAATGAATAGTGTTATTTAGTCTATAATTTATAAAATTAAAATAGGTGACTAGAACACATATACAAAAATAAAAAACTTAGTGTTAGATAGGGACACATCACATCTAGAAAATGGTAAAATACATGACCAATGTATTCTAATATCCCTTTCTTGGACACCTATAATTCTTCACATAAAATTTCTATATCCTAGGATAGCTTAAGTAACTAAATTTGAAACAATCTTAAGTAACATGTACAAACATGCATTATATACACATAAGATATATTATCTCAACATACTAACATAAATATATTTGTAATCTCAAATTAAATGAAAATTAAGTATTAAATAAACTAATATGCTAATGTAACATGCATATCAATAATAAAATGGAAATCAACTATCACTAGCATCTAAATCACACTCTTGTAATCAAAACTTAAAAACATCGAGTACCTAACCCACCATCTCAGTAGTAATATAATAAACATATAATAATATAAAATAAAGTGTCTCATGTCTCAAATAATATAAATAACACATCACAACAAGACATGTGAAATTTAACAAAAATGTCCAATATAATTAACAATATGAGAAATTGGACCTCGTATGTTTCCAATTGGGTTGGTCATATGGATGACAAGTAGTGAAATCCCTATAGTATTATTTTTTATTAATTATAAATTTATATTATCTATAGTCAGTCTAATTTTAGTAATTAATATTATATTATTTATAATATATGCTTTTATAATATGGTATAGTTTTTGCTTATAATTAAAACCACAACTATTGCACCTACCTAGTAATATTTTTAGAAAACCTATTGGGGCACTTAGGAGACCCAAGGGTGGGGTGACCTAAAAGAAACCATAATTATAATTTCATCATATTATATAAGGAAGGGTGATGTAAGATATTATATATTTTCATGTAATCATACATCAACTAAAAACATTAGTAACTATTAATAATAAATTAAGGTGAAGTCTTTTTTTTATTTTAATGGTCTACGATATATTTTTAAGTATCAATATTCTTATTTTAGTCACCAAAAGTTGTATTTATTTTCCATAATATTATATTGGGTGGATCTATCATTGGTGACTCTTGGTAAATTTTTATATCACCACACCAACATGGAAGTAACCTGTATTGTGCATATGGATTTATTTTGTTTCATAGCTTCAATAGACAAAATTTTGGATCTCAATCCTTAATATAAATTCATTGAACTTAATGTTATTCATTCAGAAACATTTCATGGATAAGTGGTAACATGTGTGGCATAAATCTTGTTATTGAATTGAAATATGTAAAAGAGTTTGTGATGTGTTATGGTGCATCAAATATGTGATGTCTTATTTTGGTATGCATTACTATCAAGACTTGTGTGTATTGAATGATTGTAGTGCATATTTATGTGTCAAGAGAATTTAATATTTATGGCCTTAGTGTTTTATTGAAATAAATTAATAAAAATGGGTGGATTGTGTATATATATTAACACATCTTCTTCATTTTAAGAGGAAATTTATTATATATTTGGAAATAGCTTCAAGAGTGGTTGCTTTGACTATTGTGATATATATTTGAGTGTATATCTAGTAGAGAATATTGGAGATAAGTCACTTGGGTAACATTGTAATGTTAGTTTTTTGTTTTTAAGCTTACATCAAATATAACATTGAGTTTTGTTAGTTTATTTTTTATTTTTTTGTAACTTGGGTAAATATGTTTGTTCTAAATCAAATGCAACATTGAGTTCTTGTTATGGAAAATCATTCAAGGTGAGATTTTCAATCCTATCTTGAATTTATTCAAGATAATTGTCTAATTGTGGTGAGGTTACATGTGAACTTCTAGTGAATATTTTCCCAACTTCATCAGGTTTCACATCTTTTAATGTTTGATTTTCCCACTTAGTCATATATTTATGTGTTTTAGGTGCTTCAAATTCATCATATAAAGTTTCATCACTTTTTACCCTCTATTTTAGTGTCCCTTTTTCATTGTATAATGAAATTTCTTCTCTCCTTTAAGAGGAGTTTCAATCTCATGTATAGGATACAATATAAAATCAATGGATTCTCAACTCTGTGTCCCCCACTCATTATTTGAAACACACATATCAATTTCTCTATAGACATAAAACTTTGAATAATTTTCAAGTAAACTCAACTACCAATAAATATTCTCTTTTTCCTTTGTAGTCTCGCAAATGAAAACTTATATTATGACAATGAACTTATTCTCTTTCTCATTTTATAGTTTGTATGCCTTAGAGGATTAAGAATATACTAGGTGGATGAATTTTTGACTCATGTGGTCCAACTATTTTTATTGTCCTTTCTAATAAATGCATAATAAGGGGATTAAAAAATATAAATATGTCACACTAAATTAAGATGATCACACCACATCTCATACTATGTCTTGGATTCAAGAGTTGATGGTGATTTTTTATAGAGGTATATTATTATTTTAGTTGTTTCAACACAAAAGTGTAGATTTACCCCTTTATAGTACAACATAACATGAACCATATTCATTACATTTATGTTTTTCCTTTCTATAACTCCATTTTTTTATGGAGTGTGAGGATCTATGAGATGGTGTTTGATCTTATTTTTCTCAAGATAGGATTCCAACTTCTTCGAAGTGTATTCACCATTGTTAGCCAAAATTTAGCTACCATAGACTAGGTTCACAAATAAATTGAATTGTCATGTTTTATATCTTTTTTCACATCCCTTCCATTCCTTGTGAGGTCTTCAAATGGTCTTTCTAAGTTGTTATGATCATATTTTAAGGTTATTTTGACAAATTTAAGGTAATAACTTATGTTTATCTTATAATAGTCTATTCATAAAGTGATATGAAAAGGTGGATTCAAATGATGTCAAAGGTTAAAAAGTGTCTCTCAAATTCATCTCATGTTTTTAACACCTTGCATGAACACTTTATACTTTTTGGAGAAATTAAGGTTATTTTGTAAAGTATAAGTAAATGTCATGAAATAGAAAGGAGTATATGGCCAAGTCTAACACATGTCAAATATGACCAAGATGAAATATACATAACATAAACTTATAAAATATTTTGAAGTAGTTATCCAAATTTCATATATGTCATGGATGTTAGATCATATCATTTTTGTAGCTTTAACATCTAAAAGAGAGAAATTCACTCTTAATAAGGTAGTTTTAGGCACTTGTACAGACTTGGAGGATCCATACTCAGATAAAAATATCTTTATAGTGTCTCTCCACATTTATAAAGTCATATCCATGAATATCAAGCTTTTAAAGGTCCTGATAAACCAAAATTTTCTTTAAAACCTCCATCAGCTTCTTGGTAGACTAACAATGATCAACTTCATGTACTTGGTACAGATAGAGGACATAGAGTGATGACCTAATATTTTGGGCATAGGAATGGGGTATAATGAAATTTATATTTGTGTCATAGGTTTTTATATTGGTGTCCCATCACTTATGAACAATCTTTAAGACCATTAGGTGGTCTTAAACCCTATATAAAACCCATAGACTTGGTTTTACATAAGTTTAATGAAATTTGGAGAATTTTGGAATAAGATGAGCATTTTTTAATGTCTATATGGGTATTAAAAACCATATCATATCTTTATCCATCATGTTAACATGTGTGAATAGTTAAATATCAAGAGAAACCTTCATGAGAGATAAGTTGCAAGTTTGCATTCAAGGTCTCAAGGTTCTTATAGGATGAAATGGCATAAGATGAGTATATGGAAAGTTGAAATGGATTATTTTAGACATGTAAATATATTTTATTTCCCTCTCAAATATCTCACACCATTTGGTCACTCCATACTATATCCTCTAAGTAGCATTCATGTTTCCAGCCTAATGATTGTGTTATGAGCTTGCCTATACAAAGTCAACAAAAGGTGATAAATATGCATTTTTAGTGTGGTATGTTGGATATTAACTAATTATGTAGATTATGTAATAGTGTAGGAGTCTTCTTAGGGTTATGATGATAAAAATATGCCTCATGGGAGGATTAAAGCATAAAATGCAGACCTACAACAGATATAGTCATGTAGGTCTCTTTTTCATAATAAACACAATAAATATGTTTTAAGAGGTTGAAGTTTGAATACCTATGTGATGATATTTCAAGAAATATATCCTAAATATCATGGTTCCTAGTCTCTTTTATTTGGTTATTAGTCAAAGAGATATATGGAATCATTGATTGCTTAATGAACTATGTCAAAGAGGTGACTGTGTGAGTTTTAAGAGAGGTTTTAGAATTAGTGAAAGATAAAAATTGTTTGAAGAGACATAAAAATATATTTTTTATCCTGTTAATAATATAAAATCCCTCTAAACACATTGAATTCTTGAGATAATTAAGGTTAATCCATCTTTCACTCAAGAAGATCATATGGACTGAATTGGACTATGTTGACCTAGAGGAGGATGGTGAGTTTCCATTAAAGTGTTTCAAGTGTCTTGATTATATTAAAGTGATTGTAAAAAAATCAAGATAGATATAAATTAAATTACACATGTAATCATGGGTTAAATTGATCTCAAGAATGAGCAAACATAGTGAAAATAAGAGTCTAGGCCTAATGGACTAAGTATAGACCTATTGGTAGGAAAAGTCACCAACATGAATTATGTTTGAGGAAAAATAAGGTATATATGGCCATAATAGGATAAAAATAGACATGTGTATCATGAAAAAATCATTTAAACCCACTCAAATCTCATGAGGAAAAGATATATCTTTAGAATATGATCAAGATGATCAAATGGTGTTACATAAGAAAAGTTAGGTTTTTGAAGGCATTCTTTAGGTTTTGATGAAAAGAAAACATTAAAAAATGGTCTTCAAGTTATATAATTATATTTTAGAGAATAAGGATTAGAGTATCATGTTTCCATGGTAAAAAAAGGAGTAAATGTAGACCTACATGTTTACAGACTTGTAGGTCCACATTCTGCACTCCAAACATAAGAAGGTAGGGTGTCTAAAGCTCTAATAGATAGATGTGGATACCTAACACCTTAGAATAAATAAAGTGATTAGGATATGAACTTGGAGAGGTCTTACAGGTGGATAAATACTAGAAATTCCTCAAAAGAGGAAAAACATAGTTAGAGGGTTCATAATTATTGGGATAGGCTTGTAGTCTCTCAAGAGCCTTTGAAGACCCCAGGGTAAGAATCAAATATTTAGGCCACTATAGGAGTATACAGAGGGTTATATTAGAATGAATATTATGGTAAATAAGCTTTTAGTCCACCATGATCACATACATGTGGTCTTATGTATGAAAACTCAATCAAGGCCTATAAAGCCTTAAACCCCTCATAAGCCTTTTAGACCTCTAATTTCTCTCTTAGGGAAAGAATGAGTTTATCAGATAGATGAAGGCACTAATAAGTTTAATAGTGGTATAAAAGACCCTATAGGGTCATCCCTAGGTAGATAAAGACAATAAAAGTGACAAATTAGCCTAAAAGGCCTTCTTGAGCTCTTCTAGGTACAAATTATAACTCAAAATAGATGTTCTTTTTCTTAGTGTTACCTTGACCTTGTGCATGGAATCTAATATTTTTAAATAAAGGTAAAGAGGTATCCATAATTGGCATTAGGAATTATTTTAAATCTTTAACCTATATGAACCATTGTTAAGACTACTAAACACTCTTAAATTTCCTAGTTGAAACCCAAAGATCACTTTCTTGATCTCAAAAATATACAAACAAGATGCATGGGATCTTGATCACTTATGGGTAGTCAAATAAAATTATTCACTTGGATTTTGTTGCATGGTGTTAGGGTTTAAATCCCTAGGTTTTATGAATAATCATTAAGAAATTAAACCACTCTAAACCTTGGTAAAACACTAATAAGAAATTGATGGGAGAGAAAATGGAAATTTTACATCCTAATGAATTGAATTAACCATGAAAAAAATTGAAAATTATTTTTCATTCTTGGGAGGTCTTCACCAAGAAATTTATTTGTACTTGTACCTATACAAATGTAGTAAATGTTATGTTTTGTAACTTTTTTTCTCAAAATAGGGGTTTTGATCTCCTAAATAGATGTAAGATATTGGAAAAGGTGCATTTAAGTGATTTATATCTCTTTAGGTCAAAAAATATATACATGTGACATTGGAAGTGATCTTATAGGTTTGTTTCTTGAAGGCAATATGAGAATGCTTGTGAAAGACTAGGGTTTTTGGCCAGTTCTTAGTTCACCCACCTATACAAAGTTACAAACCCCAAAATATGACATGAAAAATTATTTATAGGTGATAAATTTGAATAAAAAACTTAGATTTTTACACATGTGGGAGATCAAAAGAGCCAAAACTTAGTTTCTAGGCCTAGAGACCTAATTAAGGCTAATTGGAGAGAGAAATAGGTGGAGTAAGTTTTCTTGTACTTAGTGTGTGCTCATGAAATTTTGTACATAATTTTAATGGAATAATTAATACTCAAATCCATGCTTATTTTTTCAATAAAATATATACATTTTATTATACAAGGAACTTTGTCTATTTTGAGGGATATAAGGAAATGAAGGCAAGTGAGAGGTTTGGGTATGAAATGGAGTGATAGAAAGTATATAAAGAAATAATATAGGTAGATACAAGTTTATAAGGTTATTATAATTTATTAATGAAGATAAATCATAGTCATCAAGCTGGAAACCAAATTCTAAGCAATTGAGGCCAAAGATAGTTAGTGAAGATCGCATGCTTTTGAGGACAAAAGGAGAAGTTACAAAATTTATAGGAGAGTAGAATAGAATAATTTAAATAGTTACACATGTTAGTTTAAATAATTTTAACTAACCTTATATGTGTATATGTTTAGTCTCAAAAGGGAGGAGTTATATTTAAGAACTCAAAATTGTCGAAGTAACCTCCTACATCAATTTGAAGAAGGACATCATTGAGCAAGTGTACACATGTTAATTAGAACCTTTAGGACTATTTTATTGCTTAATTTACTATATTTAAACTTTTTACATGATGGATGACACTTTTTCATGATCTTCTATGCCTCTTATCTCTCTCTCTCTCTCTCTCTCTCTCTCTCTCTCTCTCTCTCTCACACACACACACACACACACACACACACACACACACACACACACACACACACACACACATTTTCCTATATATGCAGCATTTTATGGCTTTGAAAACTATCTTCACATTGGTTATGGTGAATTCATACCATAATTAAGTCTTGTACTTGCCTAATATAATAAATTAAAGATGGATATTATATCTTCATATTGAAAATAGTGATCTTAAGTAGGTTGTTATGATGAATGCTTAGTGATAGTATAAGTGCTTATTTATATTTGTCTTCCTTATTCATGCCTCTATGTAAGTTTTTCTTGTTTCACAAGTCATAATAAGTGATATAACTAGTTTGATTAGTTATAAATATAAAACATTATTGTTTTCTATTATCACATCTTGGTTTATCATCTTAATCTCTTGAAGCACTAACCTTCATTTTGAAGCACTAGTGTGATAAGGATTGTTTTAGAATAACATAATCATATTATAACTTAGTATTTCATAGTGCATTATTATCAATTTGAGGACCTCATGTTTTGTGCATCACCTCTAAGTTATTTTTTAGTTTTATTATTCATATTTACCTTTTCCAATTCAATCAAGTAGTATATTTGTTAGTTTAGGTGTTGTGTTACATCTTGATTCTCTCACTAAACTAATTTACTTAATTATCTATGGATTAATGTGGTAGTTAATTTGATTCATTACTTTTTAACTAAATTGTAAGTCATATTTTGTTATGGGATAGATGTGTATTAATTAGATGAGTTCATTATTATGAGTTTATTAATTATGAATTCTATTGATTATGTTACATTTATTGTTAATAAAATTGTTTTATGATATACATATTATTATGTATTGACTAACTACCTTATTATCATCAGTTGGATGTAAGAGAGTTCATTCCTCAGAGCATGAAGGAGGGAGAGCATCATCAGAGAGGGTGATGTATATGGAGATGGCGAAGGATGATAAAGGAAATTGTTAATACCCATGCACACACCACATTAGGTTTTGAAATGTTATATGCATTGTGTGTTTGGATTGATAAAGTTAGTACATTTTGAAAGTGAATTATAGTAGATATTATAACTTGTGTTTTTTAATGTTAGTAAATATATGGTATAAATTTTGTATGAGTTTGCATTCTGTATTACACATACACTTAATGCTTAATATTGTAGTATGATTATATAAGTTTATTTTACTCATGTTTATGTATGATTATGGGAGTGTAAATCTTATAGATAACATCTAATTACTATTTTATATAGACTAGAAAATGTCTTGATAAAATTTTAGAATGTTAAGTTTTCTATGATTGATATTCAAGAATATCAATATATGTCAATCTATTATAATAATAAAATACATATATAGCCTATATAAAATAGTAAAGAACACAAAAAATTATCTTGTCATAATTAGAAGTAATACTTGTTTTGTCTATCATAAAGGGATAATTACCTTTATTTTATAATTATGGAGGTTTAAATATCCTAAAAATCTATCCTATAATCTAAGCCTAGTCTTTGATTGACATGCATATACTACATAAATTTTTAAAAAGTGTTAGTTATCATTTTATATAATGATAAAAGTGGACTTATTTAGTGGTATACTCAGGTTTGAAATGTAGTTGGTCATTAAAATTTTGAATTTAATAAATAAATAATAATTATGGAAATGAAGGAAAGACTTGAGTAAAAAATTATGGCTTTTCTAGTTTGTTAACTAAGATATTACTGAGTTTAAGAGAAAATAGGGATTATGCATGAATTGCTAATTAGGAGTTATTAAATGCATGTAAATTCCAAATGGTATGGGATAGATAAGGAGAATAATGATAAGAGGAGAACCATAGAGAAGGATGAGGATGATGAGGAGAAGAGGAAAATCATTAATGGATTATTCATTTTCAAATTTGGGAGTGAATAAGAGGTTGGTAATTTAAATTCTATGTATGGTTTTAAAAGAGAAAAGGGGTTTAAAAAATGAATAAAAATTGTATGGCATACAGGCTTAGCCCTATGGATGGCTCAGTTATACACAAAGCTAATATGTTATCCTATAAATCCTATGTCTATAAATTAGTTCTATTTAAACTTAAAACCTTAGAGAATAAACAAGGTCAGTTTTGCTTAGATTATGTGATGCCCTAGTTCAAGATGGAAATATGGCTGTTTGTTTTTGATATGTATAATTTTGACTGTGCTTTAAAAACCCTAAATATATATAAGTAAAACTCTCCCAAAAGGACATATATATATATATATATATGTATGTATGTATGTGTATATATATATATATATATGTATATCTATGTGTGTGTATACACACACACACACACATGTACATATACATACACACACACACACACTCATACACACACACACACACACACACACACACACACACACACACACACACACACACACACACACACACACACACACACACACACACACACACACACACCTAAAAATAATATGCAGGTTACTGAGTATTTATCATTGCCTGAGACAAAAGATTGCATATAGATTTATAAGAGATTAAATAATAGACTGTCGATTGGGTTAGATTTTTAAGTCAATTGTGAAACTTTGACAATTAAAAACATAGAAGATAAAAATGAAAAAGAGTAATTCCTTTATTAATCTATGTCTACAAACATATAAGTGGATTATGGATTAAGGAAATAAGTTTGTGTATGTGTATTTATATGAGGTATTTATATCCTAAAAAATGTTAAAATAACTTATGTGTTTATATACAGGTATAATAAATATACCTATTACAAATTGATGTCAGATAGTATATATATGCTTAAGCCATTAACCTTGAACACTATAAATAGATTTATATAAATACTATGATTCTGAAATAGAGAAACCATTTTTAAATGATTGTGTTATTATCATTAAAATTAGAGTATAATACATAGTGAATGTAGGAATATTAAATGAAACCTTGTCTATTATATATGAAAAAATTAAGGTAATTTGGATAAAGTATGGAAGTCACAAAAATAAGTGAACTGTATCATGTTTACAAAAGAATAAAGTATTGGAGTTAATTGATAGGAAGGATAGATGAAATGAGCTTTTAATTGTCTTTCAAAACAAAAAACATAGGTTTCGAACATTATATATCATATACTTATTATTGACTATGTTAAAAGAAATCCTAAAACAACTACTTATATATGGATATACATAAATAAGTTGACTGCGTCTATTGAATTAATATTGTGAAACAAATATATATATTTATTATATATGTATTTATTTGTTTTTATTTATTTAAAATCTAGGGTATGAATATGTTTTTATTTATACATGAAGAAAATATTATAAATTTGAATGGGTAGCATGTCTATATTTATAGAATGGGTAGCGTGCCTATATTTATAGAATAGGTAGCATGTCTATATTTATAGTATGTGACTGAGCATATAAGTCATGAAATCCCTAAGGATTGGGAACTATAACTATATATGCATAGCCTAATTTAAAGAATGAATGAATAAGTGTTTATTTATGAGTTTATAAAAATCATCATATAAATTATGAATGTTGGTTATATTGAGCAATATGAACTATATATTATGAAAATGATAAATTTTTACATTAGCATTTACTTAAGGAAAGTAGATTCTTTGGAAAGACTTGTATTTTGCCTATTAAATAAAGAAACTTGTTTTTCATAAATATGATTTATGTGATAAATAATATAGATAAGGTTCATTCATATGTTTGATGGACTAAATGTATATATAGTAATTAACATGTGTTTTTATTTGATAGTATGAATAATTACATGAATATGTTGGTTATAATAAATGTTAAAACATATAAAGCACTTTTTGTTCTAACCAAGAAGTGATACAAACTTCATCAACTTAGTTAGCAGCATCAATGCCAAATGAAGGCAATCCAATAAAGTGGTGTGTATGAAATTTATTGATCTTAGAGATCAATAGATATTTGAAAAATTTGGCCAAAGTAATGTTAGATAGACATTTCCATTTCATATGTATGATTTATGTGTTTATATGCTATCATGTTATAATGTATTTTTATTTATGATACACATCATGTATTATAAATCTTATAACACATTGGTACTAACATGTCTCTCTAGATTCTCGTACCATCACTATCTACCCATATGTGAAGGGAGGTATATTCCTTATTTGGGGAATTATATGGGGAATTAATGGTTCATGGTTGGTGTTTAAAAGTTCTTGGATGATTCTCTCCCTTGCCATAGTAGTACTTATTTGGAGACTACACTTGAGATTATTAGAGATACATGAGTTAGAGTAACTCGAACATTGTGGAGCATTATATCTATCATTATATTTATGATGATGCATCATGCCTATTATAAATGTAATTAATTAATTATTATAAATTAAAAATATTGGTTGATTATTGTACAAACCATGACTAGATTTTAATATGATTACTTTCCTTATACAGTTATGATTGTTACATAAGTTGCTAGTGATCAGTAAATGTTATTGTTAAATCTTTACTTTTGTTTAATATGCTTAGTTAGTATGTTGAAGATCACTAAGTATATTATCTTGGTGTAATATAATGAAAGAATAAGTGTTGAATAAATATTTTATAAAATATTTTATTATTCTAGTAAATCTATGTAGGGATGTTACATTATGGTATCAAAACTGTGGCCCAAACTCTAGGACTTAATGAGTCCTATAACATTTTTGTTACCACAATGAAGAATAGTGTGAGAAAGAACATTGGGTGAGGGTATTTTGAATGTTAAAGATAATAACCCTCCATTTGATCCTAACCAATTTTTTACTAAACAAGTATAGAAGTTAGATTATATTTTTGTAACCATGAATGAGACTAGAGATAGAGTCATAGGGCTAAAATAGAAAATTCATGGAAATGAGGAATAAGCCCAATAAGATGATATTGAATAGCATATTTCTGAGTAAAAAATCCCTCTAGAGTAGAGACATGATGAAGTGCCTTAATATACGAGAGCACGTGTAGCCATAGAGTTGGAAAGGGATATGACAAATGTGAATCCACCAAAATTTGATGGAACCATTATGGGAGATAAAGATATAACATGGTTGAATAAAATGGAAAAGAATTTTGAGATTCAAATCTACTTTAAGGTCACCAAGGTCATTTGGGGAGCTTATCAATTGGATGAAGAAGTAGTTATGTAGTGGGCCAACAAGAATTTGGAAATGAAACTAAACTTGACCACCACTAAGCAGTTTTTGACACTATTTAGATCATGATGGCTTCCATAATTATATTTTGATCAAAATATTATGGATTTTTAGAATATAAATCAAGGAGACTTGTCAATGAATGAGTACTAAGAATAGTTAACCAAATGTATAAAATATGTACCTCAATATCAGGTAAATGAAAGGTTCAAGATTATGAATTTTATCATGGGATTAAAACCCTAGATTGGTGAAGTGGACATTCATATACCATCTACCATGGATTAAGTTTTTGATA
Source organism: Torreya grandis (assembly GCA_037957365.1). Classification (NCBI taxonomy): domain Eukaryota; kingdom Viridiplantae; phylum Streptophyta; class Pinopsida; order Cupressales; family Taxaceae; genus Torreya; species Torreya grandis. The sequence continues at coordinate 219,112 of JARHVA010004619.1, read as the reverse complement.
AATTATTCAAGCAAGAGTAAGAGTTGAAATCTCTTTCTCAGGTTAGGGAAAAGTTTAAGAAAAAGTTTGGAAGTTCAAAACCAAATTCAAGAAGAAGAATTAAAAGCAGAGAAGTTGAGACTCCAAGAGTCAATTCAAGAATCAAAATACTAGATTCAATAGTGGTTCAGGTAACACTAAACTAGATAATGGTTCTAAAGTTAGTTTCAAGGAAAACTAATAATATAATAGGAAGGGACCACCAAGAGGTTACTTCATCTATGGAGATGACCATTTTCTGCATGAATTTACCCATGATAAGCTGAGGAATAAAAGTTTATCCCCTTAATAAGGAAATTTTTAGAAATGTATTCATGTGGTGATTGATAATAGACAAGATGAATTCCAAGCTTCACCCATATAACTATCAGGTATTTTGTTTGAACATCTAGTTTCCATTTTGATAGATAATAGGGATATGAAATGTTTTATAGTTTATAGGATTCTAAATAATTTTTTTGGGAAAGATGATGTAATAGAAAATGCATGGTCGGTATAATATGGGAATGACTCTAAATTCTAGGTTGAAAAGTGTTTAATAGAAGAAAAAATTAGATTACCAAAATTTACAATGGTTGTGGATCTTTATGTAACACCACTAGGGTCATATGATGTGATCATAGGGGTCAACTCGCTTGCAAAGCATAAATCCAAAGTTGAATATTATCTAAAAATAGTGGAGTGTCTTGATGATTCTTGAAATAAGACACTAATTTAGGGTGAGATAAGAGAGTTAAGTCTTAGGAAAATTTTTGTAATGCAACTTAGGAAAGCTCAAGGTAAATGATGTCAAGCATTTATCATTAAGATAAATGAAATGGAAGAAACTAAGGAACCATAAATTGAAGATTATCCTTTCCTTAGGAATTTTCATGATGTGTTTCTAGAAGAATTTATAGGATTACCTCCTAAATGGGAATTTTATTTCTCTATTGATATCAAACCTGGATCATAACCTCAGTCTAAGGCTTTGTATATAATGACAACCAATGAGTTAGTGGAGTTAAAGGCACAAATTCATGAATTATTTTCTAAAAGTTTGATCAGACCAAGTGTGTCACCATAGGGTGCACCAATTGTCTTCATTAATAAGGATGTCATTCCTTAAATTTGTATTGATTATAAAATGTTGAATAAAGTGACCATCAAGAACAAGTATCCATTAACATGAGTAAATGATATTTTTGATAAAATGTGAGGAGAAATGGTAATTTATAAGATTGATATTATATATTTATATCATTAGTTAAGGATAAAAGATGAATATATTCCAAAGATGACATGTAAAACTTGTTATGAGAATTATGAGTTTACAATGTTACCATTTGGGTTGATGAATGCACCTACAACATTCATGAATCTAATGAATAATGTGTTTAGAGATTACCTAGATCATTTTGTTTTGGTCTTGTTAGATGACATTATTATATATTCTAAGGATGAAGAAGAGCATCTTCAATATTTGGAACTAGTTTTATAACATCTGTGAAAGCATAAGTTGTATGAAAAATTATCCAAATGTGCATTTTTTCAAAAGAAAGTGCAATATATAGAACATATTATTTTAGTAGATGGTATTCATATTGATCTAGATAAGATAAGAGCCATTATGGAGTGGTTTTCACTAAGGAATGTGCTCAAGGTTAGGATTTTCATGGGATTAATGGGCTATTATAGGAAATTTATCTCAATTTTTTCCAAGATAGCTAATCTGATTAACTCTTTACAACATAAGAATCAAAGTTTATTATGGTTAGATAAGTGTGAAGTAGATTTTTAGGAATTAAAAAGAACGCTTAATTCAACACTAGTGTTAAGAGTTCATAATTCCAATGGTCAATTTTTAGTGATCACATATGTGTCTAAGGATGGACTAGGATGAGCCCTTATGCATGATGGTGTAATAATAGTTTATGAGTCAATTAAGCTAAAGCCTTATGAGGTAAATTATGCCCCTCATGATATTAAACTTGAAAAAATTGTTCATTATTTGCAAATTTGGAGACATTATTTTTGTGGAAAATTGTTTGAGCTCAAGATTAATAACTTGGGACTCAAATCCATTTTTACCCAAAAAATTTAAATGCTCATTAGAGGCACTGGTTAGATTTTTTTTTCTAACTATGAATTTGATATCAATTAAATCAAAGGTAAAGAAAACATAGTATCTAATGATTTGATTTGTATAAGGTACAAATCAACTATGGTTACTATCAAGAGTACTTTTAGGGATCATGCGATCAATTTCCCACTACGAGACAAATTCTATGACCAAGTTAGGAAATATTTGATTAAGAATGCTCATAATCCTAGGTATAAAGGATACAACTTAGAGAGTGATGGTATTCTGAGCTGTAATGGAAGGATGTATGTGCCATATAGGGAGAATTTGAGGAACACAGTGCTAAAGAAACTACACAATGCCATATATTTAAGACCCCCAGGAGTAACCAAGCTTATGGTAGATATTAGACCACTTTATTTCTAGAAGGGAATCAATAAAGATGAAATAGACTTTATGTCATGTTGTTTAAAATGTTAGTGAGTGAAATTTAAACGTGTACATCTAGCTAGATTGTTATATCCACTTGACATACCAGAATGGAAATGGAAGGTGATAAATATGGACTTTGTCTAAGGATTACCATTATCTCTAAATAGGCATGACATGATCTTGGTTGTAGTTGAAAAACTAACCAAGGTAGCATATTTTATCCCAAGCAATTTGATAGATGATGCACCAACTCTTGTGAAGAGATTCATAAAGTAAGTGTATTTATTGCATGGTTTTATAGAGAAGATCAATTATATCATGATCTGAGATGAATTTTAGATTTTGGTTAACTTTGAATTCAATTTTGGGTATATAACTAAATTTTATCATTGCATATCACCCATAAATTGATGATCAAATTGAGTGAGTTAATTAGGTGTTAGCTAATCTTTGTATGTATTTCATGGATCAACAATACAAATGGGAATAATACCTTCTATTGGTTGAGTTTGCCTATAATAACTCATACCAATCTAATTTAAAGATGACACCATTTGAATCACTTTATGGGAGAAAGCGTATGACACCAATCATTTTGGATAGGTTAGAAGATAGGGTAGCCTTTGACCCTAAAATGCTTTTAGAAATGGAAAATCAAGTTAAAACAATCAAGCAAAGATTGGCCTAGGCCAATGATAGGTAAAATAATTATGTTGGTCTGAAGAGAATAAATTTGTATTTTATAGTAGGTGATAAAGTATTTTTATAGGTTAAGCCAGAAAAGAGCTTTATTAAATTTAGTAGTCAACAAAACTTTCACTGAGATATGTGAGACCTTTCAAGGTTTTAGAAGTGGTTAATCCTTTAGCATATAGGCTTACATTTACACCATAAATAACTCTATTGAATAATGTCATCCATGTATATTATCTTAAAAAGTATATAGTTGATCCTTTGCATCTGTTGGATTGGAATGTGATCCTAAGGTGGTCATGGTAGCACCAATCAGAGTAATTGACACTTGTAGACTTTGTGTAATAGAGAAGTGCCATAGTTCAAGGTCTTAGAAACCAATACTTTGAAGATAATACTAGTTGGGAGGACTATGATGAGTTTTATAGAGTATTTCCTCATTTATTTACTTGATTTGATGTTAGATACTATGTTATATTCTACTAAAATCTATTTGTTATTCATAACTATTGTTTGAATAAATGTCATCAGGATGATGATTAGTTTTAGGGGGGAAAGATGTTACATCTAATTCTCTCACTAAACTAATTTATCTAATTATCCATGGATTAATATGGTAGTTAATTTGATTCATTACTTTTTAATTAAATTATAATTCATATGATGTTATGGGACATATGTGCGTTACTTAGATTTCATGAGTTCATTATTATGAGTTGACTAATTATGAATTTTATAGATAATGATTACATTACATTTGTTATTAATAACTTTGATTTTATGATATACATATCATGGTGTCTTTGACTAACTACCTTTTCATGAGTTTGATGTAGGAGAGTTCATCCCTCAGAGCATGATGGAGGGAAAACATCATTGTAGAGGGTGACGTAGATGGAGATGGCGAGGGATGAAAAAGGAAATTGATAAAATCCATGAACACACCACATTAGGTTTTTAAATGTTATATGCATTATGTGTTTGGTTTGATAAAGTTAACATATTTTAAAAGTGAATTGTAATAGATATTATAACTTGCATATTTTAATGTTAGTACATATATATGGTATAAATTCTATATGAATTTGCATTTTGTATTACATGCAGACTTAGTATTTAAGATTATAGTATGATTATATAATATTATTTTACTCATTTTTGTGTATGAATATAACCTAGGTCTTCCTATATGTGTATAACCTATATTTATAGAATAGGTAGTGTGACTATATTTATAGTATGTGACTGGGCACATAAGTCATGAAATATTGAAGGATTGGGAACTATAACTATAGACATGTAGCCTAAGTTCAATAATGAATGAATAAATGTTTGTTTATGAGTTTAAAAAATCATTATATAAATTATGAATGTTGGTTATATTAAGTAGTATGAACTATATATTATTAAAATGATAAATATATACATTAGTATTTACTTAAGGAAAGTAGATTCTTTGGAAAAACATTTATTCTACCCGTTTGATAAATAAACTTGCTTTTCATAAATATTGTTTATGTGATGAATAATTTAAATAAGGTTCATTCATATATTTGATGGACTAAATGTATGTATAGTAATTATTTATATAATTACCATGTGTTTGTATTTGATACTAGAAATAATTATATGAACCTATTGGTTATAACAAATTTTAAACCAAATCTAGCATTGTTGGTTCTTACTAAGTAGTGAGATGGACTTCACCAACTTAGTTAGCATCATCAATGCCAGATGAAGGTAATCTGATAAAGTGGTGTATATTAAATTGATTGAAATAGCTATTTGAAAAATTTGGCTAAAGTAATGTTAGATATACATTATGATTTCATATGTATGATTTATATGTTTGTGTGGTATCATGTTAAAACATATTTTTCTTTATGATACACTTCATGTAGTAGAAATATTACAACACATAGGTACTATCATGTATCTCTAGATTCTTACACCATCACTATCTACCAATCTATGAAGGGAGGTGTTGATGCCTCTAAATGTATCATAGTGGTTCTTATTATTCAAAGAACACTTCTCATTTTATAATTATAGGAATTTAGAACATGAGTAACAGGTTGTGGTAACTTAATGTTAGTTGTGGTGAAATAACAGTAGAGCAATGTTTATGTGTTCCAAAAAATTTATAATAATTGATGGTTGAGAGACATCATGGTATAATTATTTATAAATTATAAGTATCTTTGATAATGCTAGTGAATTATGATCAAAACTTAAACTAAAAATTAATCTAAATGGATATTTATAATGAAATCTAAGCTATAATGATATAGTTTAAAGAAGTAAAAGGGAAGGGTAAGGAAGAAAGAAAACAAGTGATTGTTGATCCTTGACTCAAATATCATGACGAAGCTTCAATTAAAACTAAAATTGCATTTGCCATTATATAGTGAAAAATAGAGAAAGCTAAGATCTCACCACACACCAGGCAAATTTCTAAGGATAATATAGAATTATACAAGTAATAACTATATTTTGCTATAAAGAATTATTACCAAACTCAAATAACATAAGCACATATGAATGAAAAACAAATGAAATGAAGCATATTCATGATGCTTCAACTAATTTAGCATAAGCAAAAATTATCAACCTTGAATCACAAATTCAAATTCATAATTCAAAGAAACTATTCAAATTCAAGCTTGAGAACCAATAATTGAGAGAAAGCTATATTAACAATTGACACATCAAATTTGGTCAATATTTTTATAATTCCTTGAATTTATTAATTAATCTAAGTTTAAAATTTTTATCAAAAATATCTCTCTTAATAAGATGGTAATACATGCCTTTTATAGAAATATTAGGCAATATATTGGTCAGTTACAAGATACAAAAGTTACAAAAGATAAGGACAACTATCCTTCTTCAAAAATTTATAAAATACATTTGATTTTATACATTAGAATGACTTAGAGGAAAATATGGTAACAAACTATCATATGCCTTTTATAAAATAATATTCCTATTTTAAATATTACAATGTTTTTACAAAAAAGAATATTAATTAATTGGTGGGCCTATTGTTGAAGGGTCCTCTTATTGCTCTTATAGAAGATATATAGCTCTCTGATGTTGTTCTTTGACGAGATCTAAATCCAAAGATGGCTTTATGATTTAAGCATCTTCTTGGTATGCTAAGTCCTCAAAGTCCATATCATCCCTTTCCATAGCTTCTTTGATGATTCTAGCTTCTACAATATTTTATTTAGTAGTGAAGATCATGCCCAAAATCTTACTATTGCCACTGCCTGATTTGCCCTAGAGTTTGCCCTTTACTTCTTTTATCACCAAAGTAAATCTATGTTTATACTCTACATCATCAATAATTCCTATGGCTTTAGTCTTTTTAGGATTTACCAACATGGTGCCAAGGAACTACTTAATTTTGGCAATTAGCTCTTCATCATCCTTTAAAAGCCTATCCAAACCTACTAAATAAACACTTAAGCTATGGATATTATCAACCATTATCCTTAGTATAGAATTTATGTAGGCTAGGCTAATGGTTTTGAACTCAGGAATCTTATTCCTAATCAATATTTTTATAAGATCTCTTATTTTGGCCTCTCCATCTTGCCACTCTATTACCAGCCCGTTAGCCACTTCACTTTGTTGGCTTAATCCATCTTGCCTTAAATTTACAGATTTTAAAGAATCAAACATAACAAAGAGGGATGCTTAAAACATGTTTATTATAGACTTAGGCACTGATAAAATGGCTTGGGTCTCTAATTTATCCTTTTCTTTCTCCAAATTGTGAATCCTTTGTTTCATGTCCCTAATGTCAGCTCTAACTTGGGCTGAGTGGGCCTCTAATAGGCTCTCAATATCTTCCTCATGAATGGGTTGTTCACTAGGATACTACCCTTTAATTGGAGTTAATCCTATAAAAGGTTCAACCTTTTGGAGCATGAATTCCTCTATCCCCATCATGGCCTTTCTTGTTTTTACCCTTTCTAATCTAGCTGTATCTAGATTGAACTACATAGTGGTAGATGACTATGTGTATTTTGGAGGTTTTGGGACCTCTACCCTTATGCTACTTGATGCTCTTAGAACATCCATATTCTTATCATCTAACCCTATGATGATAACTATTCTTCTTTCCTCTTTATCCTTCATCAAATCCCTTATCCATGGATTTATATCTTCATGCACATCAACATTGATGGATTGGGTCAGAGCCCATGAATGGGACAAGGAAGGGATATTTTACAACTTCCCATAGATAAACCAATCAAGGATGATTGGTCCATGAATGGGTTACTCCTCACTAAACAAATTGATCTCATTTATGGGATGAGTGAGAGTCAACTTTGGCCTTTTCTATCCAATAGGGACAATTGCTAATTTTAATTTCCTCTTCCTAGGTTGGGAGACTAAAACCAGACCTAGGGTAACTTCCTTTCCCTTATCTTCTTGCTCAGCTCCCTCTTCTTGAACCTGAGCTTCTTTAACCTATACTTCTTCCTCCTTAGATCCATATGCCTCAATAAGGACCTTGAGGGCATCATCTACTATTTCATCAGGCTCAAGGGTAATCATATCTAAGTGATCAACTAGGGATGGTGGTCTTTGAGAGAGAGTAGAGGATTAAAGTCCCTCCCCAGGTCTCTCCTCCAACTTTTCCTTACTATTACCTTTTAAAATTTGTGTTGGGGGATATGGTATTTCCATATAGGTTTTTTATTGAGGTGTCTTAGAAGGTCCAAGTAGAAAATGATACTATAAAGGATGCATTTACCATATCTCCCCTGGTGTTTTGTCATCACTAGTTAATTTATGCACTAACTTGAGGTTAGTTTTCTATAATCTAGCCAAAACTTTCTCAAAATTATGGGCCTTAATGTGGAGGGTATCATAAGGACACAACTGATGCTCATAGAATAGCTTGGACAACTATTTATTCTTTAGATGTGGGCCCACTACATTTTTAGGATCCCAATGCCTGAGGCCATCCAATTGAAATATAAAGGATTCCCTGTGCCTAGCTATGATGTCCACCTACTTCTAATATTACAAAACTATTCTTCTAATTATCAGAGGAAAGGGATGGAGGAGGCCCTTCCTTTTCTCCTTGTAGACTCTACCAACACCATTAAGGAGTTGGGATGCAATTTCTTATTCTACTAGCTTATTGGGAACATAAATGGGTAACCTGTAGGGTTGGGTTAGAATTAACTCAATTCTAATTACAATATAATATGGGTAAAACCAGATATCTCCCATTAACTCCACATAATTCTTAATCAAAGGGCTCACACTAGGCATATGATACCTTGTAATGGTTTCTACTAAAGCAAGATAGATACAGTCATATATGATTTACATGTGGTGTCTATACTTAAAGATGTGAAACTTTGAGTAGTGGTGGGAGATGGTGGTTCTGCCCTTAGGAGACTAGTTTTTGACATTAGGGACCTGGTGGAAGCTAGTAGGGCATCTAACAAATAAGACATCATAAAAAAATATTTGCTTGTCTCCCTCTTTATGGTAGTAAATTACTTCATGAGGTGGATACTAATCATATTTCCAATTGGAGGAATGAGCTCTTTCTCTACCATAAAGTAGACATAAGACACCCAACTCTTACTAACATCTATGGTTACAAGGGCTCTAGATATTCTATTTAATATGATCATTATTACCCTAATTCCTTCCCTAAATTAGATAATTGGGATCCTTCCCTCAAAGTCCCAAAACACATGGTTTCCCTGGAGCAACCATGACATGAGGATGGTATCTAGGTCATTTTTATTAGTCCAATCCTTGATTATGGGTAAATACATATGGGGCTTTAACAATATCTAATACCTCTCAAAGGCCAATAGGGAAATGTAAGCATCTCTCCTAGAGATTCCCTCATGGATAATCTAATCATTATCAATTCTACAATCAATAAAAATTGGATCAAGGACATCAATACAATGGATTACCTCTAGTTTAGTAGTAACATGATGGAGGCCAACTAGTTGAATGATAACCATGTCATAGTACTTCTTACTAATAATGACAATCCTCTACTCTTTTGTAATGGGTTTCATTTCTTCTATGGTCTAGAAGAGCCCAGACCAATTCTTGTTGCCATTATTTAGGGTTGTAGTGTCCAGTTCAGTATCTTTAAAAACTTTTCCTTTGCTATCTATTGACAAATACAACTTTGTGTCATATCTTAATTTTTGCTTCTAAGATTTTATGGCTTGTGCACTTAAAAATTATCCACAAATGGATTATAATTGATCTCTATGATAATTCTTTTATTCTCAAAACATAATTAAGATTCTCTCATATTTACTACTATCAATTGGGTTTTTTTAGGGTCACTTTTATGAAAGGTTTAGGGATTTAAAGCTTTAATGGTGGTAGCTCATTTATAATTTGGCTTATATATGCTTTAGATTTGATTTGGACCTTTTCCTTTATACATTTGCATTTTTAGGCACACAAGATATTCTCTTTTGTCATTTTTGCTTACATAGTGCTTATGTGACAATGATCTGGGACCTTTCACAACATTTTTCATAAACTCCTTTGAAGCACTAGCCATTATAATTTAAAAATTCCCTTTTATTTTATGTTGTTAGATTAAAATCCTTGGATCCATGTGGGATATTGATTGTGATCTGGGCCCTTGCCTATCATTAGTCCATTTTGGTACTAATCCCCATGGTTATGCCACTTGGCACCTCCACAGGCCTTCTGAGCTCTAGTATCTTTGTCATTCATACTTTGAATGTGTGTTCTCCATGTGTCAAGCTCATGGGATATCTGAGCCTCATTGAAAATTTATCAATGTCTTTGTACCATTGGATCATCATCCCATGACAAAACATGAATCATATAATTTACAAAGATGCACATGATTTAAGTTAGTGAATTAATAAGGTAGGGACTTAGCTTTAAACATTTTAGGCTAAGGTTTATTTTGTGTTTATTAAACATAGAATAAACTTTATGCTAAAGTGTTTATGCCTAAGTTTTTTGGGGATTTATATAAAAGGGGAACATGGCTAAATATTTTAAGCCAAAGTTTACATTGTGTTTAATAAATACAACACATACTTTGAGACAAAATACTTATGTTAAGTTCTTAGAATACGTTCGAGGGGGTCAAAATGATGTAAGGATCAAAATGCTAAATTTTGGACATAGAGATTTATTGTATTAATAAACACAATAAGATCTTTGGTTAAAAGCATTTGGGCTAAGTTTCATGTCACAAAGACCCTTTTAAAGAAAATAATACTTAGTATAAATATTTATCCTAAGGTTTATGACATTCAAACAAATGTAATGGGGACCTTAGGACATAGAATTAAACTAACATCCTTTCTAAAAATATTTTGATTTATGAGACCATTTCAATATTTGTATTTAAAATATTTAAAGTGTTTGATCATCCTTCAAGGGCTTACATTCATCTATAAGGAAATTCATGAGCCTTTTAGCAACATTTTGGAGTCCATCCTAGTCCTAAGCAAAATAATTCATTAGCTTAAATTAGCTGGTATCATGGTCATTAAATACATCCTCACAAATGTCAAATGATATTCATGTGAATGTCAAATTTAGGCTTATAAAGTTATTAGTTTTGGTGGGATTAAATTTGGTGGTTGTGTGGACATCAAATTATGGTCATGATAATGTCAATTTTAAGCTTGTCAAACTCCCGTGACCCAATTTAAGAGTGCCACTTGGAAGTTTTACAGTGATTCTTGGGACCTTAGACTCAATCTGTTCCATTGGATCAAGAATCATGACAAAGTGAGAGCCATCTGATCATGATCTAGAAGCTTGTTGATGATTGGTCCCTTATGACATGTGAGACCCTTTAGTTTAAATTTTTGAATGCGGGAGTGTCATATTGTAACTCCATAGAGCTCATAGGGCTTTGAATTTTTAATGATGTCTTTGCTCCAACTAATTTTTGGTTTGTAAAGAAGTGGGAACTGTTGATCATGATCTAAGTATTCGAATGTGATTGGTCCAAATGAAAAGTGCTCAATTTTGTCAATATTCCCTTGCCTCATCTGATTAAAAGGTCATGAGAAATCATAGATCACTGGATCCTTCAAGATGTGAGGTATTTAAGTTAGACCCAGGATGAAATAATACTTAGGCTAAATTATTTAGGCTAAGGTTTTATTTGTATTAATAAATATGAATGGAACCTTAACATATAAACTTAGACTAAGTAGGAAATACTAAAAGGAACCACAAATTAAACATAAAAGGATCTTGTAAACATGAATATTAGGCTCGAGAGATAAAAACCTAGGATAAAGTATTAATACTAAGGTCTTGTTCATGTCAATAAATCTGATCAAGGCTTTAGGATTAAGGATTTAGGATAAAGATATAACAAATAGGATCATGATATAAAAGGGATTTTGATAGGAAAATCAAAAGGGACCCTTAGCATAAAACTAGACCATGTTATAAAATAAATAGGACCTTAGCAACATAATATTAAACCATTTTAGAGATATAAGAAACATAAGGGGAAAAAATATAAAGAGAGACCAATGCATATATTTTTTAGGCTAAGGTTTGTTTTTTTTAAAAAGCATGAACAAGTCTCAACATAAAAATATGGCTTAAGTTCAAAACAAGTTTTAAAGTATTCCTACCAATTTTCTCCCACCAAATTCAAATTCAAACATGGGCCAAGGATTTATGCCAATATTTTAGAATATGAATTCACTAGCTAGCAAGGGCTCCATGAAACCTGTAACTTAAAGACATGAAGACCAATCATTAACAATGTTAGGAAAGCTTAAAGCAAAACATAACTCAATAAGCCAATATTATCAAAAGTGGATGATCTTCAAATTCTAATAATGTTCAAAATAGGCCATGCTTTTAGGGCTAAGTTTCAAAATATCTCAAAGGTCCTAATTTTCAAAAATGGTAAACTAAATTAAACTAAACTAAACCACGACTCAGGTTTAGAACTAAACTAAACCTATATAAACTAAACTAAACTAAGAAAACAAGATAATTAATCTCCCCCTACCCCCTCAAAGGGGGGATATAACAAGGTAAGGTTTAGGAGAGGGAAGGTAAGGTTTAAGAGAGGGACTAAACTAAACTAGACTACACTACACTAAACTAAACCTATATACAACTAAACTAAACCTAACCTCTATAAACTAAACTAAACTAAACTAAACAACTAGAAACTTATAGGGATATAACAAGGTAAGGTTTAGGAGAGGGAAGGTAGGGTTTAGGAGAGGGACTAAACTAAACTAAAATACACTAAACTAAACTAAATTAAACTAAACCTATATACAACTGAACTAAACTAAACAAATGGAAACTTATAGGGGAAACATATCAATATTTTATAACCTAGATACTCTAGTTTAGACAAAAAACTAAGTCATCCACTCCATTTGATCAATTCCATTATCTAGATAATTTTATGGTTGAAATAAACCTTGCACTTTAAAAATTAGCATAAAATATTAAGACATAGCCATTCTGTGTATCTGCTTTGATTCCACTTACTATTTACAATGGGATTCAGGGGACAACTTTTGGATTTCATATCTTTAATAATTAACACTAAATTGGAGTATGCTTATATATTCATTAACATCCATGCTTATAGTTCAAGGAAGGATTGGGCATTGCTCAAATACTAGAAATGCATCCATAACCCTGATAGATATGCCTTTGGCTCCACTCATGGCCTTGTTCCATTGCTAGTCAGACATCCATAGCCTCGATGGAGATTACCAACATCACCTATGCTTAAAAATATTTTGATTTTGAATTTCCTTCTCATTTTTTTATATTTTAAAACTTTTATACTTTTAGTAAGGTTGGAAACTAGGGTAGCCAAGTTTAAGGATTTGGATAGGTGTTTGATCTTTAGAGAACTACACATGGTTGTAACTATTATCCCAGGCAAGGATGTTTGTTAAGTGAAATCATGACTACGCTTTAACAAATTAATCTTTCATCATACAAGTGTAAATATTCTTAAAACCAAATTTAGGTCAAGATAATGTCTAAGTTCTCATAAAATAGTTAATCTACTCATCAAGCTTTACAAGTTTCTTCAAATCACAACATTAAGATCATATTTTAGATTCATGGTCAACATATATATCAGGTTCATACCCACATTCTTTGGTTTGGAATTTCAAGCAAGCTAAATAAACTTTGATCTTAGGTTTGTCCAAAAGGACTTATTAGAATCAAGGAAATGGGCAACAAAAGCAAACATGCAATAAAAAGTAGCAAAATAAGAAATGAAGTGAAGCAAGTAAATATGTACAAGCTTATATACAAACAAGGGACAATAAAGAAAGAACTAAAATAAAATAAATATCCTACCTATACTAATTCTAACCATCTTATAATTTACTCCATAAAGACCTTAAAAAGAGCAATAGAGAAATAATGCTTGCTGTACTACTGATTGGTAGGTAGTGTGAACTCTACTCCTTGTATATCCTTGAGCTTGAAGGTGTTGTTTCCCAATGTATCTACAATATGATATAGGCCAATCCATAAGGGTGTTAATTTTTCATGCTTTCCCTTAGGCTCAGATGCTTTGTCCCAAATCAAAAACAAGACACCTTGTCTAAATACCTTGATCTTTGATCTTTTGTCAAACCACCTCTTCATTAGGGTTTAATGTTTGCTAAAATTATAAAAGGCTTTCTCACTTGCATTTTCCATTTGAATGATTTCTAACAAGATTGAATTTGCAAGCTCCTAGCCTTCTTTCATGTACTCTTACATGAATTTGTACATGGGTAACTTGAGAGTGATAGGAAAGATTGGTTCTTAGCCATAAATCAATAGAAATGGTGATGCTTTTAAATATTATTTGATCCTGATCCTATCTACCCATAAGGCATATTTGAGTAGATTTTACCAAGTCTTGGGGTCGTTCATAGTATACTTTTTGATTGCTTTCATTAGGTTCTTATTAGTAGAATTAGAGACTCCATTTCGATGGGGATAATAGTTGGATGAAAACTTCAAAAAAATGTCATTATCATACACGCATTTAATAATCTCTATGGATGTAAATGCAAACCATTATCACACACTAGAGAGACTAGAGTTCAAAATCTAGTATAGATGTTCTCTTCTAGGAAATTGATCACTTCTTCCTTCATGCATTATTTGGTGGCTATAGCTTCAACCCACCTTGTGTAATAATCTATGGTAATAAATATGAATTTGTGACCTTCAGATGAATTAGGGTTGATTGCCCTCACAAATTCTAACCCCCATTATTTAAAGGGTTTATCAACCATAACTAGTTATAAAAGCATTGTTGATTTAGGCTCCTTGGTGCTAAAGATTTGGAAAGAATGACATTCCCACACATGTTTGTGAGAATCCTTAAAAATAATTGGCCAATAATATCCATCTTTGAGGATATTATGGGTTGTATTCTTCCCAAATGGGTGTCCATTTCCAAGCTTCTCATAAAAGGTGCTCATGATTTGGGTAGCTTCCTCTTCTAAGACACACCTCAGGTAGACCCCTTCAAAGTTGTTTATATATAAGACCCCATCTTTGATAAAATAAAGGGATACCTTGAGCCTTAGAGCCCTCTTTTACTCCCTTATCATTATTATAAGATAGGTACCATTAATTAGTAAATGAATGATGGAATCATACCAATAAATAGCTTGAATTTATGCTGATCCACTTGAATAATACTTAACCTAGGGTTGTATTAACAATCATTTGAATTAGACCTTGTCACCTTACCAATTTTTCCATTTTAATTTCTCTATCATATTCCTAAATAATTGACATCCATTTACCTCTACATTCTCCCAACTCATTCTGGCTTAGCATAAGTTGGTGGTAGGATTAGGTAGAATAGTATGCACCTTATTTCTAAGGATGTAATGCCTAAATTTATTTAATGCCTTAACTATTGAATATTCTTGTTTATAAATAAATGAATAGTTTAATTCAACATTTGTAAAGTTATTACTCATAAAATCTATTGGGTGATCACATACATCAACTTTTTGAATTGAAATTGTAGCCATAGTATATTCAGATGCAAAAGAATAGAGATAAATGTCCTTTGAAAAGTCAGGATTTATCAAGAATAGAGCTTGGCTAATGGCTTTGAATACCTTCATAGATTCTTCATTCCATGAGACCTTGGCATCTTTCTTCAGCATGTCTTTTAATGGCTTGACAATCTCTACAAATCCATAAATGAAATTTATTACAAAATTTATCTTACCAAAGAATGGCTTTAGCTCTTTCTACCATTTGGAGGCTCTATTCTAGATATAGCCTCTACTCTTTTAGGATCTATAAATATCCCATCCTTAGTTATGACATGAACCAAAATTTTGTATTTAGTAACACAAAAGATAGTTTTCTTAGGTTTTGAGGAGATTCCATACCTTCTGCATCTCTCAAAAACTTGTTGTAAGTACATAAAGTGATCTTTCATGTTTTTTTAAATTTTTTTTAGATCATCCATATATATACTGATGCACTTACCTATCAGACCTTAAAAGGCATGGTCCATGGCCCTTTGAAAAGTAGATCCTACATTGATTATCCCAAAGGGCATTCCATTGTAGGTGAAGGTTACCCATTTTTTGGTGAAGGATATTTTCATCCTATCTTCCTTGTCAACCAACAACTAGTTATGACCTAAAAAGCTATAAAAAAGACATCATGGTTTAACCTGAAACAATTTGTATAACCTAGTCAATAAAAGGAAGATGATAGTTATACTTTTTAGATGCTTTGTCTAAAGTTTTTAAGTCAATGCATATCATAATCTCACCATTATTATTCTTAATTTACACTAAATTAGCCACCCAAGTAGAGTGTTTGATGGGAAATATAATTATAGCATCAAATAATCTCTTGACCTCTTTAAAGATAATTGGTTCTATGATAGGGTTCATAGGTATTTTATTTTGTTTGAAGGGATTAGAAATTTTTGTAAGGGGTATAGTATGTGTGATGACACTTGGATCAAATATATTTAAGTCATTTTAGGACCATGTTATGACATCCTTATACTTGGTTAATAGCTTTCTAGCCTTCTTATTCTCAACATGGGTGCAGGATTTTCCCACATTAACTAGTAGGGGTTGATCTTAGGGGCCAAGATTCATTGGATTATAGTCTTTCCCACTTACCATGGGAATATTATAAACCTAAACCAGTTTGTCTTAGTAAAATAGCATTTCTAAGGTAATCATGCTTTTGGTAATTTGATTTTCATTTGACTGAATGAATTTACCATCAAAATTATCCTTTTCAAATACATTTTCATTAGTTACATCAATGATTTGAGCCTCAAATAATCTATAGTTAGTTATGAAATCTAATATATGTTGATAATCACTAAAGAACTAAAAATTATTAACATTATCTAGCACTAAAGGACAAGGTATCAACTCAATGTTGAAGTTAGGTGAGTCTTGTTTGGGAATGAGATTGGTTGTAGTAGATGCAAAATCATCAGTAGCTTGGATCTCTTCTCTTAGGATGGATAAAATGCTAAAAACATAAAATAATTCAATTAGATCCTAGACCCTACACTTATAAATCCTAAGGTATGAGATCTTTCATTGATATTTTATTCTCACTTGATTGATTACTAGTTTAGAGTCACCATAGACTAGTATTTCTTTAAATTTATTATTTACAATAAATTACAAAACTAGGATAAGGGCCTCATATTCAGATAGATTATTAGTTTAAGGGAATTAGAGTCTATAAGAATCATGGTATTCATTACCAATAGGATCAATTATGACAACACCAACTCCAAATACAACCTTACACCTAACACCATCAAAATGTAACTTCCATAGTGTAGGAATAACATGAGTAATTTTATGATCACATACCTCAATAGTATCTAAGCTGAAAACCCCTAAGTCTAAGTCAATTATGTTGACCCTTTCATTGATAAAATTATACTTAGTAATCATATGCTTTATCCTTGGCTCTCTTTCAACCCTGATCTGATTTGGCACTCCCTTTCAAGGTAGCCACAAATGTGAGCAATATGTGGACATGTAGCCATTCAAAGCCTTGGTCCATTATGTGCTTAATAAGATCTCATAAACATTAATAATATCAAAAACTTTAATATCAATAAAATATTACACTCTAAGCTTAAAAGCTAATTATATATGAACATTTAAAACTTCCCCAATTATGTTGACTCTAGATCTATCTAACTGAGTTACAACTCTATCAGACTTAATAGGAGTCAAGACAAGTTATTTGTAAATACATGTTAGCATGATATTGGTAGATGATCTAGAATATAATAAACAATTATGTAAATTCTTACCAATCATCCTAACAATGAGCAGGAAAGGAGGAAACTCTACCTTGGCATTGTGTATAGTCACATTATCATGGTTAGCCTTGGGTGGTTTGTTATATTTATTTAACAATGATTCTAGTAGGAGGTCCCTTTGTTCTATAATCTATGTCAGTTCATGCAAAATGATTTTAGTTTTTATCTTCTTCATATCCTTAACAATGTTATATCTAATTTTATTAGAAGAATTAGGAATATCAATGTTGGGTTTAGAGGCACTCCCTTTGGGTGGATCTAGATTATTGATTGAAGAAGTGTCTAGAGGAGTTACAAAGTTAGTTGGAGGCATTGAGGTAGTCAAGGGATGCCTTTTCTCTCTATTAATCATGGGATAATTCTTATTCAAGAATTTTTGGAAGGCCTAGATCTCTTCAGGAATCTCATTGGGTTCATTTTGCTCTTGAAAAGGGAAATCAAATGTCTCAACCATAAAGGCTTGATCAAATGATTTGGATCCAGAGGTACTTGCACCACTATCCTTATTAGGGACTACTTCAAATGTGTCCAAATATTCTTGGAAAGATTAAAAATCTTTGTGAAACTCTATACAATCAATCTCACCATGCTTGGTTATACAATACACTTTGTAATAATCAAGCAAAGCAATGTCAGTAAGATTAATGTCCATAGTCTTATTTCTATAAGATGGTTCATTAGCCTTATTATTATGGAAACTATCATTTTAAAACCTATTGTTTGGCCTATTAAACATTTGAAATGAGAAGTTCCTATAAGAGTTTTCTCTAATATTACCTACTTGTTTTTGCAACTAAAGGAAATTTGTGCTTAATTTTTGGACCATTTTTAAGATAGACTCATTCTCATTCTTGGGAGTTTCAAAATCGTGCACTAGGTTATTGTTAGTACTAGTAGTTGACACTAAATATATTTGATCATTTTCATTGAAGCCATTATTAGGATGACTCAATAATCCTAAGTTCTGATTAGGAGTAGCATGACTCAAGGGAAATTAATATAGATTTGGGAGTTGGTTCAAGGCTAGAATATTCTTGTTATTTTTGGGGAAGATGTTTAGAATGGGCATATGTGGGTTGATATTTGGGACTAAGTAGGCTATTTTTCCTTGGGGCTACATTTGATGATTGATAATCATTGATTCATAATAAGTCTTAGGTAATGAAATTATAGTGGGAATAGATCTCTTCAAGAATACAAAAGTCATGGGATCTACTACATATTTGTAGATTTCTAGAGTTAAAACATCATCAGGCTTATAAGGTTCTATGTTCATACTATAAATTTTATTAAAATTGACATTAAAGGGCCTTATGGGCTCGCTTGCATCTCTCCTAATGGTGGTGAACTAGTGGTAAATGACACATGGACTGACAATTTTACCAAATTATTCTATGAAAACATTAGTAAAACCATCCCAACTAGTAATACAATTGTCAAGAAAATTCAAAAACTATTCATAAGTAGCATCTTTAAAATTAAAGGGAAATAACCTACATGTTACATCCTCATGCACAACATTTAGAAACTTTAAGGTAAATTTAAAGATTTACTGTGCTCTTCAACAGTTATAATACCAGTTGGATTAAATGTAGGCAAATACTTTTTAGGGTTACATGAGAGATCACGTACCATACTTGGTATGTTGATTGAAGAGTCTCCCAATCAAGCCATACTTGGATGAAGGTTAAAGGAAAAGGTACCTTAAAAAGGTGAAGTTGGTAAATATTTGGATCTCCTACATCTACCTTTATCACACCTAGATCTTATATGGAATTCAAGTTCAATCAAAGGTTTCCTCATCTCTGAGTGTGATCTAGTTTGAATATTTGGAAATTCTATCTTGAATATTAAATATCCTATTTGAAATATGATGTATCAATTTAATCTTTATAACAAAACAAGGATTAAATCTACACATTAAGCTCATTTTGCAAAGATTGTGTAAAGAATAGTAAAGGATGTAAGTCTTTGACTAAACCAGCTCAAAGATGTGTCCAATTGTGTAAATATGATCTATATTTATAATTCTAAGCTCAAATAAACTCAAATATATGAAATATATGCCAAAATTTTATCAGAACAAGCCATCCTAACCTCAAATACTATGGATTTTCAAGTTTCAAGCTATTTTTACCAAAAACAAGCATTGAACCTCAAAGAACTGTGATCTTTGTCTAAGGAACCACAAATATAGGTCAAAGACCATAAATATAAATTATCTTTACACTTTTAAGACAATTATTACTCAAAATCACAAAGATAACATCGATCTTAGATTAAAATAGACTAAGATAAGCAAAGATCCAACCAATTCATGGAGATGGCCCTCCTTTTAGTGCTAGTGGAATGATCTCTTATTAATGTCTATAAATGTATCATAGAGGTTCTTAGTGTTCAAAGAATACTTCTCATTTAGAATTATAAGAATTTAGAGCATGAGTAGCAGGTTATGGCAACTTAATGTTACTTCTGGTGAAAGAATGGTAAAGAAATGTTTATATGTTCCAAAAAATTTATAATAATTAATGTTGGGAGCCATCATGGTCCAATTATTTGTAAATTGTAAGTATATTTGATAATGATAGTGAATTATGATCAAATCATAAAATATAGATTAATCTAAATGGATATTTATAATGAAATCTAAGCTATAGTGATCTGGTTTAAAGAAAAAGCAAAAGGGAAGGGTAAAGCAGGAAAAAAAGTAATTACTAATCCTTGACTCAAATATAATGACAAAGATTCAATTACAACTAAACCTAAATTTACTAGTATATGGTGTAAAATAGTAAAAGCTCAGATCTCACCACGCACTAGGCAAATTTCTAAGGATAATATAGAATTATACAAGTAAGATCTAGATTTTGCTTTAAAGAATTGTTACCAAACTCAAATAGCATAGGTACATTTGAATATAGAACAAATGAAATGAATCATATTTAAGACCCTTAAACTAATTTAGAATATGCATAAATTAGTAACCCTATATCACTAATGCAAATTTAGAATTCAAATAAACTATTCAAATTCAAACTTTAGAACCAATAATTGAGAGAAAACTATATTAATAATTGACACATCAAATTTAGACAATCTTTGTAGAATTCCTTGACTATATTAATTACTCCAAGTATATAATTTTTTATCAAAAATCTCTCTCTTTACATGATGGTAATACATGCCTTTTATAGAAATATTAGGTAGTATATCAATCAGTTATAAGATACAAAATGTACAAAAGATGAGGACAATTGTCCTTCTTCAAAATGTTATAGAATACATTTGCTTTTCTACATTAGACTAATTTAGAGACAAATATGTTAATAGACTAGCATATTCCTTTTACAAATGAATATTCCTATTTCAAATATTACAATGGTTTTACAAAAAAGAATATTAATTAATTGGTGGGCCTATTACTAAAGGGTCCTCTTTTGGCTCTTGTAGAAGCTCCATATCTCTCTGATGCTTTTCTTTGATAAGCTCTAAATCCATAGCTAGCTTCAGAAGGCAAGCATCTTTTTGGTCTACTAAGTCCTCAAAGTCCCTATCATCCCTTTCCATAGCTTATTTTATGTTTCTAGCTTCTGTAATATTTACTTTAATAGTGAATATCATGCCTAAAATCCTATTATTATCACTACTAAGTTGCCCTATGTTTTACCCTTTAATTCATCACCGAAGTGACTCTATGTTTATAATTTACATCATCAATAATTCCTAGGGTTGTAGTCTTTGTAGGATTTGCCAACATGGTGCCAAGGAGATGCTTAATTTTGGTAATTAGTTCTTCATCATCCTTTAAAATCCTAGCCAAACCTATTGACCAAACACTTAACCTATGGATCTTATCTACCATTATCCCTAGTATAACATTTAGGTGGGATGGGCTAATGGTTTTAAACTTAAGAATTTTATTTATAATAAATATGCTAATAAGATCTCTTATTTTGCCCTCTCCATCCTACCACTCTATTACCAATCCTTTAGCCACTTCACTTTGTTGGCTTAATACATCTTTCCTTAGCTTTATTGATTTTAAATAATCAAACATATCAAATAAGGATGCTTCAAACATGTTTATTATAGCTTCAAACATTGATCAAATGGCTTGGGTCTCTAAGTTCTCCTTTTTCCTCCAAATTTTGAATCCTTTGTTTCATTCCCTTGATGCCAAATCTGACTTGGACTAAATGGGCCTTTGTTAGGCTCTCAATATCTTCCTTATGGATGGGTTGTTCACTGAGCTATGGCCCTTCAACTAGAGTTAATACTGTAAAATGTTCAACCTTTTGGAACATGAATTCCTCTATCCCCACCATGTCCTTTCTTATTGTTACCCTTTCTAATCGAGCTGTCTCTAGATTGAACTTCATGGTGGTAGATGATTCTATGTATTTTGGAGGTTCTAAGACCTTTACCCCTATGCTTCTTGATGCTCCTAAAGCATCCATATTTTTTTCATCTAATCCTATGATGGTCACTATTATTCTTTCCTCTTGCTCCTTCATCAAATCCCTTATCCATGGTTTAATGTCTTCATGAAAATCAACATTGATGGATTGGGTCAAAGCCCATGAATGGGATAAGGAAAGGATCTTTTACAACTTCCCATAGACAAACTAATTAGGGATGATTGGTCCATGAATGGGGTAATCCTCAATGAAAAAATTGATCTCACTTGTGGGATGAATGAGAGTCAACTTTGGCCTTTTCTATCCAATAGGGACAATTTCCAATTCAAATTTCCTCTTCCTAGGTTGGGCCACTAGGACCAGATCTAGGGTAACTTCCTTTCCCTTATCTTCTTACTCAACTCCCTCTACTTGAACTTGATCTTCTTTAACCTATGCTTCTTATTTATTAAATCTATATGCCTTAGCAAGGATTTTGAGGGCATCCTCTACTATTTCATCAATCTCAAGGGAAATTATATCCAAGTGCTCAACTGGGGATGGTGGTCTTTGAGGGATATTTGAGGATGAAGTTCACTCACCAAGTCTCTCCTCTAACTTTTCCTTGCTAGTAATTTATACACTTTGTGCTTGGGGCTATGTTATTTCCATCTAGGGTTGTTTTTAAGGTGGCCTAAAAGGTATAGGAAACAAATGATACTATAGAGGATGTATTTTCCATATCTCCCTTGGTGGTTTGTCATCACATGTCAATATATGCACTAGCTTAAGGTTGGATTTCTAAAATCTAGCCAATACTTCCTCAAAATTATAAGCTTTAATGTGGAGGGTATCATAAGGACCCAACTAATGCTCATAGAATATCTTGGATATTTTTTTGTTCTTCAGATTTGGACTCATTACATTATTATGATCCTAATTCCTGAGGTCATCCAATTGAAACACAAATGACTCCCTATACCTGGCCATGGTGTCCACCTGCTTCCAATCTTGTAAACTATTATTCCAGTTATCAAAGGAAAGGGATAGAGGAGGCCCTTCCTTTTCTCCTTGTAGACTCCATCAATACCATTAAAGAGTTGGGATGCATTTTCTTATTCTACTAGCTTGTTGAGAACATAAATGGACAACTTGAAGGGTTGGGTTAGAATTCCCTTAATTTTGATTATAGTGCAATTTGGGTAAAACTAGATATCTCCCATAAAATCCACATAATTATTAATCAAATGGATCACCTTGGGCATAAAATACCCTATAATGGCTTCTACCAAAGTAGGATATACATATTCATAGATTATTTTCATGTGGTGTCTATACTTAAAGATGTGCAGCTTTGAGTAGTGGTGGGAGATGGTGGTTTTGCACTTAGAAGACTAATTTTTGACATTGGGGACCTTGGTGGAAGCTATTAGGGCATCTATAAAATAAGACATCATAAAAATCTATTTGATTTTCTTCATCTTTATGGTAGTAAATTACTTCACTAGGTGGATACTAATCATATCCCAATTAGAGGAACGAGCTCTTTCTCTACCATAAAGTAGACATAAGACACCCATCTCTTATTAATATATGTGATTGTAGGAGCTCTAGATATTATATTTAATAGGGTCATGATCACCCTATTTCCCTCCCTAAACTAGACAATTGGGATCCTTCCCTCAAAGTTTTGGAATACATGGTTTCCCTGGAGCAACTATGCCCTCTAGATGGTATTTAGGTCATTTTTACTAGTCCAATCTTTGATTGTGGGTAAATCCACATGGGGATTTATTAGTTTATAATACCTCTCAAATGAAAATGGGGTAATTCAAGTGGAATTCCTAGACCTTCTTCATTGATAATCCAATCATTATCAATTCTATAATCAATAAAAATGGAATCAAGGACATCAATGCAATGGAGTACCTCTAGTTTAAAAACATCATGATGGAGGCCAACTAGTAGAATTGAAAGTAGGTCATAGTACCTCATGATAACAATAGTAATCCTCTACTCCTCCTTGGTGATGGATTTCATCTCCTCTATGCTCTAGAAGATCTTAGACTAATTCTTATTTCCATTATTTAGGGCTATAATGTCTAGTTTAGTATCTTTGAAAACTCTTCATTCACTATCTGTGGATAAATACAACTCTATCTCATCTATTAATTATTACCTATAGTATGTCATGGATTTTTTAATTATAAATTTTCCACAAATGGATTGTAATTAATCTTTTTTCTAACTCTTTTATGCTCAAAACATAATTAAGCTTCTCTCAAATTTACAACAATCAACTGGGTTCATTTAGGGTCACTTTTATGTAAGGTTTAGGGATTCAAATATTTAATGATGGTATTTCATTTGGAATTTGGCTCATATATGCTTTATATTTGATTTAAAACTTTCCATTTATACATTTTCATTCTTAGGCACGCAAGATCTTTTCTTTTATCATTTTACTTGTATGGCACTTATGTGACATCAATATGGAACTTTTCATGACATTTTTCATAAATGCCTTTGAATCACCATCTATTAGAATTTAAAAATTCCCTTTTGTGTCATTTCATTGCATTAAAATCCTTGGATCAATGTGGTTTTTTGATTGTGATTTGGGCCCTTGCTTGTCATTGGTTTTTTTTGGTCCTAAGCCCCATGGTTGTGCCACTTGGCACCTCCATGAGCCTTTCGAGCTATAGTATCTTTGTCAGTCATACTTTAAATGTGCATTCATCACGTGTTGAGCTTGTGAGATATTATATCATCATTGAAAATTCATTATCATCTTCAAACCATTGTATCATCCTCCTATAATGAAGTGTGAATTGTAAGATTTGCAAAGATGCATGGGTTTTAAGTTAGTGCATTATTAAGGTAGGGATTTAGGTTTAAACATTTAAGGATAAGGTTTATTTTATTTTTTTAAACATAAAATATGATTTAGGGGGTCAAAATTATGTAAGGATCAAAATGCTAAATTTTGGACATAGAGTTTTATTATATTAATAAACACAATAAGATCTTTGGTTAAACGCATTTGGGCTAAGTTTCATGTCACAAATACCCTTTTAACAAAAAAAAGACTTAGTATAAGTATTTATCCTAAGGTTTAAAAAATTCAAACAAATGTAATGGGGACCTTAGGATATAAACTTAAACTAACTTCCTTTCTACAAATATTTAGACTTATGACACCATTTAAATATTTGTAGTTTAAAGATTTTAAGTGTTGGATCATCCTCTGAGGGATTCCATTCATCTATAAGGAAATTCATGATCCTTTTAGCAACATTTTGGAGTCCATCTTGGTCCTAGGAAAAATAATTCATTAGCTAAAATTAGATGGTCTTATGGTCATCAAATACATCCTCATGGACATCAAATGATAGTCGCATGAATGTCAAATTTAGGATCATGAAGTTATTAGTTTTGGTGGGCTTAAATTTTGCAATCATGTGAACATTAAATACATCCTCACAAATGTCAAATGATGGTCACATGAACATCAAGTATAAGCTCATCAAACTCTTGTGACCTAATTCAAGAGTACCATTTGGTGGTTTTGGAGGGATTCCTAGGACCTTGAACTCAATTCACTCCATTGGATCAATAATTATGATGAAGTTAGAGCCATCTGATAATGATCTAGGATTTTTCTAATGATTGGTTCCTTTTGAAATATGGGACCCTTTGATTTTAATATTTAAATGTGGGAGTGCCTCATGGTAAATCCATGGAGCTCCTGATGTTTTTACTTTCAATGATGTCTTTACTCTATCCAATCTTTAATCCATAATGAAGTGAGAACTATTGATCATGATCCAAGTGTTTGAACATGATTGGTCAGAATGACTAAGTGCTCAGGTTTGTCAAGATTCCCTTGCATCATCTAATTAAAAGGCCATGAGGAAGCATGGATCATTGGATCCTAAAATATGCAAGGTATTTAAGTTATACCTTAGATGAAATAATACTTAGGCTAAATAATTTAGGTTAAGGTTTCATTCATATTAATAAATATGAATGGGGCCTTAACATATAGACTTAGACTAAGTAGGAAATAAAAAAAGAACCATGAATTAAACATAAAAATATCTTGTAAACATGAATATTAGGATTGAAAGATAAAAACCTAGGCTAAATTATTAAGACTAAGGTCTCATTCATGTTAATAAACATGATCGGGACCTTAGGGTTAAGGCTTTAAGCTAAATCTATAATAAAGAAGATCATGCTATAAAAGGGATTCTGATAGGAAAATCAAAAGGGACCCTTAGCATCAAACTAGACCACATTAGAAAATAAAGAGGACCCTACCAACATAATATTGAAAAATGTTAGAGATATAGTAAACATAAGGGGAAAATATATAAAGAGGGACCAAGGCATATAATTTTTAGGCTAAGGTTTGGTTGTGTTAAAAATAATGACCAATTCTTAACATAAAAATATGACATAAGTTAAAAACAAGTTTTAAAGTATTCCCACCAATTTTCTCTTACCAAATTCAAATTCAAACTTTGGCCAAGGGTTTATGCCAATATTTTAGAACATGAATCCACTAGTAAGCACTCAATGAAACTTGTAACTTAAAGATAATATGACAAATCATTAGAAATTTTAGGCAAGCTTAAAGAAAAACACAACTCAGTAAGCCAATATTATCAAAAGTGGATGATATTCAAATTTTAATAATGTTCAAAATAGGCCATTCTTTCAGGGCTAAGTTTCAAAATATCTCAAGTGTCCCAATTTTCAAAAATGGGGGTATGTTGACCTCAATAGGAGGGCAATTCCTTATTTTAGGGATTGTGTGGGGGATCAATGTTCTGTGGTTGGTGTGGAAAAGTTCTTGGATGATTCTCTCCCTCCCCACTATAATACTTACTTAGAGACCACACTTGAGATTATCATAGATACATGATTAAGAGTGACTTGAGCTTCATAGATAATTGTATATATAATTTTATTTATGATGATGCATCATGCCTATTGGAAATGTAATTAATTAATTATTATACATTAATAATAGTGGAAATCTTATTGTACCATCCATAGCTATATTTTAATATGATTACTTTCCTTATGTATTTATGATTGTTACATAAGTTTTTAGTGATCAATAAATGTTATTGCTACATGTTTACTTATGTTTAATATGCTTAGTTAGTATGTTGAAGATCACTAATTAGATTTCCATGGTGTAACCTAATGAAATAATAAGCTTGAGTAAATATTTCTTAAAAAAATTATTGCATTATTCTATTAAATCCTTATGGGGATGTTACATGTTATAATTGGGATCTATCCCAAAATCTATAGGTTTTATCCCCTTGAAAGGTCACCCATAACATAGGATCAATTCCATTGCATAGATCAAGTTGAGAAGGCTTGAATCACCCTTTCAAGGGTGAAAATTTGAGCTATAACAGTTTGATCATGCTCAATGGGACCCAAAGACAAAGGAGTTATCCAAGATTGATGTTGGTCTTGGAAAAAGTATGGTTGTAGCAACCTTATTAATGCAATATCTATCAACTCCAAAATGTTTTAAACTCTTAGTTGCTGACTAGTGAGCCAAAATTCATATCAAAGGTGACTACAAGATCAAAAGTGATAGGTGTTCCCTTTAATTTTTTTGAATTACCTTTATATTCATACAAAAGGAATAGGTTTACTCATACTCTCCCTTATAACAAGTCACCTAGAAGAAATCCCTCTATTCTCTTTTATCCAACTTCTCCTAAGGTTGATAACATGGAAATAATTCTACCATTTATTACTTTAAATGGTGTTTTTCCTTTAAATATTCAATAATATGATGACATACTAGTGGCTAAACTCAAGAGTTTCCCTTATTTTAGTGGAGAAACTACTCTTGCTCCCATTGAGCACATTAGGGACATGGAAATTTTTTGAAACATCCATAACATAACATAAGAGAATTTGGTAATAAGGTTGTTGGAAATTAGTTTCAAATGTAAGGATTTGTAATGGTATTAGACCCTAATTCCATTAACTCATGGGATGAATTGGGAGAGAAATTGAGCAAATGATTTGAAGATAAGAGTGACCATTTGTCATTGGCCAAGCAGTTGACCACCATAAAGAGAGATCCTCAATAATTCAATAAATATTTCAATTTTAGGCTCCAAAATACATGGGATAGGATCCCATTTCTTATAAGATGCACTCTAAACTATGCATTCTTATATTACCTTAAGGATTTGAATAGTGATATAGTGATTATGATTTAATATATGGGTAGGAATACCTTACCATATGCATTTGAGATTACTATTAGGGATGATAAAAATATGATCAAATCTATAAAAAATACTCTAAGGCCCCATATACCTTTATTTCTTGACATTCAACCCCCTACGCTAAATCTTGTTCCAATTCCTATCATAACAAGTCATGAGTTGGTTGCCCCTAGTCAAACAAGCAATCCAAGGGATGTAGAAGGCCTACTTAAGACTCCTTCAAAAAAAGTCATGAAAATGGAGAGGCAAAAAAATTATTTTTATAAGCCCTCTCAATGGAACCAATCTCATCATCCCTATCAATCAAATAGGCCACCCTTCTAAGGAAATGCTCAAGGCCAAGGTCATATCACTAATATTAGACCATATACAAGATTCAATCCAAATTTGTCCTCCACTTAAAGATCCTTGGTACCCATTAAAAAAATCTAATGCAAGATTAAGAATTTAATTATCAATGGAATCAATCTCATGAACAATCTATCAATCAATATGGAGGGTTGAAGCAAGCTTGTGTGGCTTAAGAAAGAACTTTTCCTTCTCTAACACAAGATGAAGTTTCTAATCAGGTTATGGTTGTTGGAGAGAAAGGTTATTCAAGTGATACACTTGTAAATTTTTAAGAAGAGGAATGTTGTGTATTAAATCAAATGGGTATCTCAAAGAGGGTGGTAGATAGTTCTATTGCAAAAAACACTAGGCCTAAAATAAGGGTTGTTAAAGAGGTATAAGAGATTAGAAAAGGCTCAAATTCAATTACCTCTATGAATCAAGGGATAATATATAATAATGTACCTCCTAAGGTTTAATAATCTCAAATAAATCATAATTATAAGATCACCTTTGCACACCAAAAAAATCAAGACCTAAGTGATGTCATTATTCCTAGAGGACAAACAAAGATTGGTGCATTTTCTCTCAATATAGTGGATCAAATGAAAAATATTCATGTAAGTATGCTTATGTGGAACACTTTTTCCATTATTGGGAAAAGAGATATGCTTCAAGAGGAGATATCTAAGCTCAATTAATCATTATTAGTAGTAAGAAAGGGTACTAATGTGTTCACAAATACATCCAAGCCTAGTGAGTCACAACAAGGTAAAGTGAACAAGCTTCCTCCCTTATATGGTTTAGTGATCATTGGTGATTTTTAGTACATAATTGTATGATAGATAATGGGGTTAGTAGATAAAATAGGCCTTAAATATGAACCTCATGTTAAAGGTGTACTAAAACTAGATGGATCAATGACTAAGATGGTGTTATCAAGGGTTAGTATATAAATATTCATGTTTGTCCTAATTTTTCCATTGCTTAAGATGTGGTTTTTGTTGACTTTCCACCATAATTTTCCCTTTGATTATTAAGGGACTTCACATTAAATATTTGTGGTTACTTATCATCACATTGGTCGTATATGGCTTTTAGGACAATATATGTCATCAAAGTTGCTATAAGATCAAAACCTATCTCAAGGTTTCACATTGAGACATACAAACCAAATGTTACTAATGATAATTGTGCTATCATTAATGAGGAATATTAGCCTAGTGACCAATAACCAATTGTTCCTCTTGAAGACGTTTTAGATCTCTTCCTTGATGAAATGGGGGAATAAAATCACGAGTTTGACCTATATAAATGTGTTGAAGAGGCCGGTCTTGGGGTCTATTATATACATAAAGAAGATACAACCATACCTTCTCTTTATAAGCCTAATGATGGTAGTGATGGTTTTTGGAATTTTTTTTTTGGATAGATAAGGAATAATGATGCCAATACAGGTATGATGTTTGTTTCTCCATCAAATGAAATGTAATATCTATCCATTAGATTTCAATTTATTTTTTTAGTTAATATAGATAAATATTATTAGACGTACAATCACTGAGAGTAGGGGTGAATTAGTGAGCCTAGATAATGCAACTTCAATTTCAATCCTTTCATAATTTTAATCAATTACCACAAGAATTCATGAAGCATACACATCATTCATAGTAATGTATAAGAGAGACAATGCAAGATCAAGCACATAACACATGATATATTGGGGAAACCCTCATGGGGGAGAACACCCACTAGAACCTACAATTGGACTACTATCCTATAATAATAAGAACCAATTTAGACTAGATAAAACTATTCAAGTAAATACCATCCCTTATTTTAGTGAGACTATAATCCCACAAGGATCTACCACACCTATCTATCTGAGCTACCATAATAACTATACATTTAGAAAATTTCACCTTGCAAGGAGGATGTAACCCCATAGATGTTGAGCTACCACAATAACACCTATGAACACCTCCACCTTTGAACTAATGTCTTCAACACCTAATTATGGACCTATGATTATCATTCTTCACCTTTACTCACACTCAACCTATAAGATCACTATTATAACATCAAAAACATGACGCACAAGTCATACACATAGTCCTCAATCTTATATGATCATCAAATCATATACTAGGCATACACCCTTTCCTTCACTCCATAAAACTATCCTCTCAATGTAAATTCCACATATAAGTATTTTTCAAATCTAGAAACTATCACATTTGGTTTTACTATTTATAGAGTATTCATGATCATCACCATTTTGGTCAGCCAATAGGCATGCATTAACCCTTAAGGCATCTATTTCATTGAGATATAACTCAATACCATACACATAGGTCATTGATATTAGTAATGGGTCCCCTTAAGCAACTGCACCTTTCAATTAGGCCCTTCTAGCTCTTATAGGTCTCATGGAGACTTATTCACCCATTTAGTACATCATCAATCAAAATAAGAACATAGGACCACTTCCAAATGCATAGATCCACTCCACATAACCCATTTTTCATTTAAAAATTCTTATATTCATCATTTCACTCTTATATGCAAGATTAATTAACTCAAACAATAGCCTTCTTCATAAGGACACCATGAATGAACACATAGTCAACTTATTAAGCATTGTTCATACTCAAGATAGATTGATCATACCTATAAAATCCATAAAAATTAACCTAATGGAGTATAATACACTCTCCAATATCTAAGTCAACATGAAACACCCAAACAACATCCACACAATCTCAATTATCCTTCTTGGGTCACCTACAGTCCATGGCCAAACACACAGTCAAATTTGGATCATAATATCTTTGACTATAAATACTTTCATATCTTTAAATATATATTTAAAAATGTGCCTTTGATTCATATACATATTTTATTTTTACACCATGATCAAATTCTACATAAATCAAAAGTTATAGCTCATAAACTAGGCACTGGTCTTTCCTTTATTAAATTCAAATATTTGAATTCAAATGGTCATAGTTAAACTTCAGTCACCATGATAGCATCTCATATCCTTAATTCTAAGATTAATCACACACCATTTAACTTATTCTAAATTTAAATCATATTCTTACACTACCTAAATGTTAAACTTTAAACACTTGGCCTCATATCGTGCAATCTTGCAATCTTGATCACACATGCTCCGTCGATCTATTCGAGTTTGTCCTTGCTTTAAAAATGCTATAAAACTATCACTTTGACCTATTAATTATAACACACACCATTTATATCAATTATTATGAATACTCACTCACTTTTAATCCTTGTAATAATATTTATCTTTATTCCTACTCAATGTTAAACATTGAACACTTGGCACCATCTCACTACATCCTGACATCTTGGAATAAACATGCTCCATTGATCTTATTTTAAGGAGCTCGATATTTAAATATTTTAAACATTAGAAAAATTGAAATAATCTCACTCAATACACACCATTATATCAATTTGTATGATCTCCCATGAATTGTTGGATCTTCATTTGGTCCTGATCTTTAACGTCATGCAAAATAGACTATGAGAACCATTGTAATCTGCATGGAAGGCCAACTTTGGACCTAAATAATTTTTTTACGCTTAGATGCATGATATAAAATTTAAAAAATATGATATACTCACATAAGATAATCCAAACATATATAAAAATTATACTATAACCCTCATGTGTGTAATATATAATTCCATTAATCTACTCACTCATATTTTTCTACCATAGAGTCAACTATGTTAAGAATTGCTTGGAAGGCCAACTTTGAACATGCATATCTTTTGTCATGATTCATCACATAACATAAAATTTAGTGAATATCAATAAATAATAAAAATAAATAAACCCATATGATTAACTTATCCTAACACCTTCACATGTGCAAAATATAACACCATCAAAATACCTACTTAGCCTTTCTTTCCACATTATAAATTTGACTATAGGAAAACATTGTCAGACTACCTAGGAGCCCAACTTTGCACTTGCATATATTATGTTGTGATTCATATAATGACTTGAAATTTAGTGCATATAAACTAGAAACAAATTTTATCATAACCATATGACCAAGTCCCCTGACTTATCCACATGTGGTAATGGTGATCTTAACAAACTACCTACTCAGATTATCTACCACTAGACCCAAAATGTCTAGTTGAAAGTAATGATCAACTAGATGAAATCCAATAATGAACACAATCACTCAAATCATTATTTAATTTTTATGGGACCCATTTCACATGCTCAAATCACCATACTCATCCCTAAACATATCTAACCATGCCAAAACTAAAGATCAACCAAGTTTCCTTCAAGAATACTAAGACAAGCACATTGCACACTTTATCATTGTCACTTAGAATATCAAGGCACTTCATCCACTCACATATAAACCTCCATGAAATCACCATGACATCATTTAAAACTATCCAACAATCTCCCCCTTTTTCATTGATGTCAACACCCATCAATATACAAAATACAACTCACCTTCCTTATGTCTCTTCAACCACTCTCACAATAGAAAATTTCTCCCCCTTTGACACAATCATAAAGTGGCAATAAATTGATCCTGAGAACCTAAAAATAATACTAATAAGATATTACCATCTTATAAAGATAGTATAAACTACCCCTTACGTTGAGCCTACCTCTTCTTGCCTTAACAACATCCTTCTTGCTACATGCCAATAATATTCTTCAACCAAGCACTTCAACCAAAGAATATATAACACAAAAAAACACTAAAGTATAATGGAGATCACAAAGAAAAATTTGAGAGGGATTCCCCCTAATATTTCTGAGCCATTCCACCTCTTAAGCATCTTCAAATCTCCACACACCATGATAAATAACCATAAAGGCTTACTATCCTTCTCTCTTAAGCCACCTTAGGGACCACCAAAAAAGATTCATGCCACTCAAAAAATATGAAACATGTTATGAACCAACTAATTAACTCAACTTAACACACTAATACCTTTCTCTTTTTGGAGAAATTGACAAAAACATCACATCTTCATTACTAGGCCTATCTAGACTACTTGTAGCCCTACCTAGAACTTGTAGAGCCCAAAAATTTTAGTAGACACAACTTCAAGATTTGAAAATTCATATATTTATCACTCTCATATTTCCCCTCAAGCACACCAACTTCCATCACCTATCTCATCCTATGCAACATACTTACTTCACAAACCTACTAGCCAATTAGGCCTCCAAATTGACAAAAACTTGAATAACTTGAAAAAAATCTTAAAATATCTATAAATATTGATTTGAGAACCCATTTGTCCCATTCAACTTATTAAGGATCCTCATACTTCAACTCATAAGATAGACCACTTTTCTAGCATATCTTAAAACCTTAAAAACTCAAAACAAACAAGGACAACAAACCTCCTTATTTTCACCACACACCTCTAAAACTTATTTCACACTTGGAGACACCCATCACACACTTCTAGACCAAAAATTAATCTTCCACACCTTTGGGAACCCATACATCCTATAACTCATTTTAGGCTTGCTTAGCCTTAAGCCAAAATTGAGAAAACTAAGAGTACTTAAAAATATCCAATTTGACTTCAACATACGTTTAGACCACAAAACACACCTAGATCACATCACAAAGAAGTGCATATACATTTTTGAGAAACAAACTCTTCTTGACATTTCATCAAACTCATTAAGCCACCTAGAAAGACCCATTCTGACCCTACACTATAACTTCTTCACAAACATCTGGAGTAAGCTCATGAACTTGTTTCTCCCCCTTAAATAATGACCTTATAAGATCAAAAAAAGTCTCTATACATATTTGAATTATTATCTTATGCACACAAAATTTCTTCTTCATAAGAAAGATATCTTCTAAGAACCATAGGTAGAGACACCCTACTTCACAATATCCTAGAACAATGTGAAACTAGGAGTTACCCATAACTCCTCATATTCCTTATCTTCCTTGGTCATCTGATACTTATAGTTCTTATTATTAGGATTAAGATAAGTGACATGCTCATCCACTAAAATAATATCCTCTATGATTGGATTGACAATACATGGAGATAACATATATTCATGACATACCTTTTCATCTATATAATCTTCCTTATAGCTTGGAACCTTATCCCTAGGTTCTAATAATTGATGTTATTTAAATGATAATTACTCAACAATAACAACATGTTCACTTGGATCCATACTCACTTTAGAACTAGCCTCAACCAATACCTTGGTCCTCTCCTTGAGCTTGATCTCTTTATCTATAACATGAGTAGACAATGAGAGCCCTTGGCACTCTTCAACATATATAACATTCTCCACCATATCAAATAGATTACTTGGACTTGTAGTCTCATCATGACTCATACTTACCACTTTTGGTTTCCATGAGTTGACTTGCTTTCTTTCATGTACTCTAGGATCTTGATTGAACTCATTTTGACTTTATGAACTTTGTTTGTAGAACCTATAAATGTGACCAATCTTCTCATTGTTGTAGCAAACAATACTCCTTGAAGTAAACCCATTTTGTCTTACCATTTTTGGAATAAAACTTGAAATGTGTCCTTTTTCATGACAAATGAAACAACCTCCTCCTTTTAAATAGGACTCAACTTATCTAATCTTATGTGGACAATGCTTTGCAAAGTGTCCCACATCAAGACAATTGAAGCACTTAACTTTATTCACACTTTTTGACTTATGACCCCCATAATAGTTCCATGAAAAATCATTTCTAGTGGGTCTCTTTCATTCTCTAGCTTTATGCCCAAATTGATTACATGTGAAATAACAACCATTAAAACCTAGATATGCCATGGCATTTGGCTATCTGATAAAATTTGTCTTCATTATAAAACCACCTTCATTCTTTTTTTGATGTTTTGTATTCAATTTATGATTTTACTTATTCACATTAGTGTTCATCTTATCTTGAGTTACATTCTTTTGTTCTTCTTCATATCCAAGACTAGTTTTATCACTAGCATGATTTTGACTACTTAGAATATTATCTAGATCACTTGAGCTCTTTTCAAATCTCAAAAATGAATTTACCTTACTATATGTCTTCTCTAACTTAGCTTTCAATGACTCATTTTCAATTACATACCTTGAACATTAATCTTCTTTAGCTCTCAGGCTTGTAGATAGGATTTCTAATTGACAACTAAGATGATTGACTATATCTTCATGATCCTTGGAGTCTTCATTCTTTTTTACCTCATATACATGAAATTAATCCTCATAGTCTTTGAGTTGAGACTTCGTCTTCTTGTTAATATTTTTCTCAATCTTTAGTTCTTCAAGATTATTTTTCAATGTAGTCTCATAGTCCACCTCATCTTCATCATCATCTAAATCACTCCAAGTAGACTCCTTTTGATATGAGAAACTTCCTTCCTTAGCCATGAAGAGAGCTTCATCTTCAATAGGACCATCATCTTCATGATCACACTCTGAGTCTGATGAGCTATAGTCTTTATTGGTGTAGAGACTCTTCTTGTTTTTGAAGAAAATTTTCTTGTTATCATACTTTTTAAAACCTTTCTTCCTCTTATTAGCCATATATATCTTTTTGTCTTCATCATTCTCTTCATCATCATGCTTATGAGGGTACTTTATATCAAAATTTCCTATCTCTCCATAATTGAATCATTTAAAGGGTAGTTTACCCTTATACTTGCCTAAACTTGTTTTCAATTTTCTTGTAAACAAAGCAATTAGTTCATCCTCATCAATATCAAAAATGTCATCCTCATTGGGTTTATTACCTTGGAACTTTTTCTAAGGATTCATATATATCTTTAATGGTATTTCGTTTTTAGTGGTATATCATCATTCTTCCTCATCTCATAGGTAGTAAAGATGCCATGCAATTCATCCAATTTCAGCTGAGTAAGATTATGACTTTATTCTACAGTAGATAATTTAGGATCAAACTTGAGAGAGAGGGACCTTAATACCTTTTTAAATATATTAGCTTATTCAAGTTTCTCTCCAAGACCTCTGATGATGTTAACAATTTCATCAACTCTCTACTAAAAAGATGCCACAAAATATTCTTCCTTCATCTTGAGACTTTCAAATTGCCTTTTGTGAGTTTGCAACTTAAAAAGCTTGACCTTTCAATCTCCTTCATAAATGATCTATATTTTGTCCCATATCTCCTTAGAATATTTACAATGGATTAACTTAGTGAACTCAGTCTCTATAATACCATAAGCGATCCAAGGGATTTACACCCCATGATTCCAATCAATAATGGCAATATTTAATTATTGTTGTGAATGTAGGTGGGGCATTGTCTAGCCAATAATACCACACCTCCACCCACAACATTTATAATTAATTTTTAAAAATTTCTACCAATAAAATATATTTTAATATATTTACCAATAAATATATTTTTATTAAAATATTTAATTAAATATTTATATATTTTAATATGTTTATTAAAAATTAATAAATATATTTTAATATATTTTTAATTAAATATTTATTCCCATTAAAATTAAAATTAAATAAAAAATCCATGCCATTTTATAAATATTATCTTTAAAATAAAGGTGACAATCTTTATTAAAAGATACATATTTAAATCTTTATTTAAAAAAAAATCATACATCTCCTATTAAAACTCCAAGCATATCAAGTCTTTCTTTTAAAGAATCTTGATGAGGACACTTGTCATTATATTAGCATGGAGTTTCATCATAGTGCAAAAGTTAAAAAAATGCATGGTAATCTTTTCATGGAGTTCATGTGGATGGCATTGAATTGTATTATAGCACCAAACTTTTTTAATACATGAAGCTTCCATATTATGGCATGGCAATCACATGTTTGAAGTGAACTCAATTCTTATTTTAATTTTGATCTTTGAATCTTGATTTAAAAAAGAATTACAAATCTTTATTATGGCATTTCTTTATTCTTGATCTTGGCGTCAACTATACAAGTGGAATGCAGTAAAGAAAGAAGACACATGTCATTATTAAAGAGTTCGATATTGATTGCAATGCATTGTTTTTGGGAATAATTATTACGACTACTACATGGGAAAATATGTGGTAATAAAATTTCTTAAAACTTCTCAAAGATTATTGATAGGTGTTGTATGCAAAAACATTGATGATGAAGGGTTTATAGTTGGCAAAGATTATTTAATAGATTATGTGGGTAAGTTTAATTATTTACTATTTATGATAACATGGATCAGATTTGGCACTAATTATATTCTATTTTACATGCTTATCTATATGCCAATGATGTTGAATTCTATTTTGGGGGATTTTGGTTTTGATTAGTTCTAGAGCAAAACTGAATATAGGTACTAGTAAATCTTAGAGAGCCAATGCCATGTTGTCAAAATGGGAAAAATCTTAATTCAGGGAAACTGTTAGTACCTTGGGGAATTTTTTTATTTCCCAACCAATGCCAAGTAGCATTGAGAAATATATAACTATTGGTTATTTTTATAGAGGAGTAAGAGGATTTTGGTAGAGAAGAAGTGGATTTACACAGAGGAAATTGTAGACAGAGATATCTGGATACAAAGGTAGAAAAACCTCTAAGAGGTTTATTTTGTTGCACATTTAGATATTTGATATAGAAATAAATTATTTACTTAGAGAGTTTTTTTTGTAATCAGTCTCAAAGAGTTTTAATAAGATCAGAACACTCATAGAGTGGACCTAGGGATGTAGCCATTTAGTGAACCCTATAAACAAATCTTCTATGTTATATTTTATTTTTAATTTCCTCTTTGTGATAAAAAATTCTTTCAATTTTATTTTATTAAATTATGGAAGTTTTATAAATTAATTTTTTAGATTTAGTAAAAGGGGAAATTATAAATTAAAATATTCTATTTTAATTTAAATTCGATCCAAGTAAACTATAAAAGTTTTTATAACTTGGATTTTTGGATCAGTTTGGTATTAGAACCTATGAGCAATGACATTAACACATTATCTAGTAATTACAATAGTCTTTTATGTTAACCAGGTCTCAATCAAGATGTAGTGAAGGGGAACTTGCAGAGTTTGATCCTAAAATTAGTGCAAGATGTGCAAGCCATCAATCAGGGATGGGAGTAGACATGTCTAAGGTAGAATTTTAGTGTGCTTTACTCAACCTGAAAAATATGGTTGAATAAATATATGAGGAACACATAAAGGGGAAAGAATAAAAAGAAGATCAATATAAAAGAGAATAAATTCATCTTTCACCTTCATCTTCTAAGAAGGCCTCCTCTTCTGTAGATGGTAAAACTATCCCGTATTTGAAATTATATGTTAAATTTGATTTGCCAATTTATAATGGTGAGATAAGTGTATGAAAATTGGATAATTGGGTCAAGAATATTGAGATATATCATAGGATTTAGAACATTCTCAATGAGGAAGCCAAGAT
This sequence comes from Torreya grandis, assembly GCA_037957365.1. Lineage (NCBI taxonomy): Eukaryota > Viridiplantae > Streptophyta > Pinopsida > Cupressales > Taxaceae > Torreya > Torreya grandis. Next base: position 180,078 of record JARHVA010004619.1, on the reverse strand, counting down.
TTTGTTGGATATTCTCCGTATGAGTGGCACATCACTCAGCTGGTGGGAGAGTAAGATTCAAGAAGATCTCAAGAAACCTGGTAAGGTAATTTATTCTTGGAATGATTTTTTTTTAAACTAAGAAATAAATTTTATCCTTTGGGTTATATGCAAAAATATACTATGGATTGGAAGAGTTTAAGATAGAATAAAGGTTAGATTATGCAGGATTATACTCAAGAGTTTAGAAAGAAGGATTTAATGTTGGGCATTCCTTTGTATAGTTTAGAAACATTACTAAAGTATATTTGATGTTTGCATATTTATTTGGGACATACTATTCTCATGTTTAATCCCTCTAACCTTGATGAAGTCTATGTGAAAGCTACTCATATGGAAGCTAGAGGTAAGATGACCAAGGAAGGCTATGAAAAGAAATCTCATAAGCTAGTTGAAAATAGAGGAAAAGGTAAAGGGTAAGGGTAAGTCTACTTACACTTTTAAGAAAGAGGAAGGAAAACCTTTCTATAATCACTGAAAGAAGAATCATGATGAGGCTAAGTGTTGAAAACTCCATCTAGAAATCAAGCCAAAGAGGTTCTAGAATAAAAAGGAAAAGAAGGCTATTTTTGTAATCTAGCAAGACTTGGGATTAGATTTTGGTGATAAAACAAAAGTGACTGCTTTGGGTTTTCAAGGTTTAACTTCTTCCTCTTCTAACCCTAAAACTTTTTTTATTACTTTATCTTTTAAAACTAAATATAAACATGCTAAAAGAAAAAGAAATGAGATTTTCCACATAAGAGTCATATCTAAGAATACTAAAATAGATGCTCTTTTTGATAGTTGATCACAAGATAATCTTATTTCTGAAGAAGTTGTTAAATTTTAAGACTCAAAACTAAACCATATCCCTTAGGATGGGTGTATGATGATGCAAAATTATAGGTCACAAAAACATGCACCTTGAGGTTTGTTATTACTTCTAAATTTATTGATGAAGTAGAGCTATATGTAGTTCTTTTAGATATTTGTGGAATTATTTTGGGAAGTCATTAGAAAGGTAATATTTTATAGAGAAGAGAAAAAATATGTGATGGTAAATGATGGGATTGAATACATAGTAAGATCCCATCATGTCAAAACCAATTTGACTCTTATATCTATAGGACAAATGAAAAGACTTGTAAAATCAAGTAAAAGTTTTGTTCTCATGATGTGAAAGCCAAGGATAGTGAAAAATCCAAGGCTTTAGAGGGTTGTGATCCTAAATGTTAATTTGAAAAAGAAAAGATTATTTCTAACTACAATGGTGTTTTTCAATAACCACAAGGTTTACCCCCTAAGAGGGAAATCCAACCTGAGATTCAATTACAAAATGATGCCTCTCTCCCTAATATTGGCATGTATAGGTTGTTAGTATTAGAAAATGAAGAAATAAAGAATCAAGTGATGGAGTTATTTCAGAAAGGAGTCATTCGGACAAGTACCTCTCCATGCGGTTTACCTATTCTCTTAGTACCAAAGAAAGATGGTGTATGGTGGATATGCGTGGAATTATGAGCTTTGAATAAAATCATGGTTAAAAACTACTACCCTCTTCCTCATATTGATGATTGTTAGATCAATTGAAAAATTCAAAGTATTTTACTAAGTTATATTTGATAAGTGGTTATCACCAAATAAGAATAAGTGATGGTGATAGTTGGAAAACTGCTTTCAAAACTAAGCAAGATCTATTTGAGTGGCTTGTTATGCCTTTTAGGATTTGTAATTCACCTACCACATTTATGGGGGTTATGAATGATGTGTTAAGACCATTTCTTGATGATTTTGTAATTATGTACTTAGATGACATTGTAATCTTTAGTAACACATGGGAAGATCATCTTAAACACATCAAAAAAGTCTTAGATACTTGAAAAAGGAGAAACTATTATTAAATATGTCAAAATGTGAATTTGCAAAAACATTTTTGGCTTATTTAGGCTATGTTGTAGGGAATGGCTCATTAAAAATAGACCCTGAAAAATTTTCAACCATGGTAAATTGGCCAAGGCTTAATAATGCAATAGAAGTTAGAAGTTTTCTTAGAGCAGTTTAATTTTGGAGAAAATTTATTTCTAACTTATCTTACATTTCACCTCTTTTACATACTTTAACAAGTGTTAAGCAGGTATTTCAATGGGGAGAAAAGCATGAAAAATATTTAAATACCTTGAAAGAAAAGATAAGAATAACCCCAATTCTTGCACTTCCTAATTTAAGACAATATTTTGAAATAGAAACTGATGTTAGTGGGTATGCAATGGGGGAAATGTTAATGCAAAACCAAAAATTGGTTTGTTTTCATTTGAAAACCTTTAAAATTGAAATTAAAAATTATCCTACTTCTGATAAAGAGTTGTATGCTTTGGTGTAGAGTGTGAAAAAGTGGAAACACTATTTGATGGGCAAAGAGACAATCATCTGTATGAATCATCAACCTTTGAAATACCTTCAATCACAATCCGAGATACAATAATCATGAAACTTATGATGGATGGGATTTTTATAGCAATTAAATATTTTTATAAGGTACAAAATGGGAACACATAATAAGGTTATAGATATGATTTCTAGACCTCCTATTATAACATTTACTATTTTAAAACATAGTTCTTTTGATAATGAAAGTTATAAGGAACAATATGCTATAAATGTTGATTTTAAGGATGTCTATGAAGATTTGATAAATGGTAAATCAATAAAAGAATTTGACTATCATGTGCATAATGGAATGTTATATCATCTTTGGAAAAATATGTATTCCATATGATGAAAGAGTTCACATGATTAGAGAAGAACACACTTCTCTTGTTTCAAGTCATTTTGGCATTGGTAAAATAGTTGCATAATTAAGATATTTCTATTAGCCCCGTATGATAGAAAAATATATCTAAATATATCAAAGGTTGTATTATTTATTCCATAAGTAAACCTAGTAACCAAAAGTTAGGATTGTATACACCTCTTCTTGTTCCTAACCATCTTTGGGAAAGTATTTCTATGGATTTTTTAGGAGGCTTACCTATGTCATGAAGAAAACATGATTATCTGTATGTGGTTGTGGATAGGTTTCACAAAATGTGTATTTTGGTTTCTTGTACTAAATAGGTTACAGGTGAGGATACTACACATTTATTCTTCAAGAATGTTTGGATCCACTTTGGGTTACCCACTTCTATTATATCTGATCATGATGCTTGATTTGTTGGCAAGTTTTGGTCATCTTTGTGGGATTTTATGGATACTAAGCTAAATAAAAACACAACCTTTTATCTACAAATTGATGGATAAATAGAAGTGGTCAACTGAATAGTGGTACAATTGCTCAGGGGGTATTGTGGTAAACATCTTAAATTATGGGATGAACATTTATCTAATATGCAACATTTTTATAACCATGATTTGCATTATTCTAGATTAAAGTCTCCTTTTGAGACTTGTTTTGGTTATTTAACTATGTCTCCTTTGGACTTCTCTTTTTAAAATGGATCTAACTTAATGGTGAATGGAAAAAGTGGTGCTAAAAAGGCTAAAAAGTTCATTCAAAGGATTTAGATGATTTAGAAATCTATTCAAGAAAAGTTGGAGAAGAGCCAAGCCAAAAATAAGGCTAGGCATGACAAACATAGAGTTTTTCAAAATGGATGATCAATTTTGGCTTCATATCAACAAAGAAAGACAAAAAGGTGAAGGCATAAAATTAAAACCAACCAGGTATGGTCCTTTTAGGATTTTTGAAAAGATTGGTACAAATGATTTTCGATTGGATTTGTCTTCTTATATGTAGATTTATACAGTGGTTAATGTGGAAAAATTGAAATTGTATGAACCTCCTATGATCATGGATCAAGATGAGGGTATTCATGTTCTTAATGTTGATGATTTTGCTCCTGAGTCTCTTCATGAGTTACAGGGAGATGTTATTATTGATAGGAAAACTAGAACTACATGAAGGGGTGATACATAATGTCTCCATGTGGGTTTGAAAGGGTTGCATTTGAATAAGGAAAAATAGATGGAAATCAAGAAAGTGAGGGAAAAATAAACTCACCTAGTTGATAATTAAATTCAAAATTTAGAGGTCCAAAAGCTTTTAGTGGGGAGGAATGATCCATGGGATTTCCACCCCATGATTTTTATCAATAATGGAAATATTTAATTATTGTTGTGAATGTAAGTGGGGCATTATCTAGCCAATAATACCACACCTCCAACCATAACATTTATAATTAATTTTGAAAAATTACTACCAATAAAATACATTTATTATTTACTAAATAATATATTAAAATATATTTTTATTAAAATATTTATATATTTTAATATGTTTATTAAAAATTAATAAATATATTTTAATATATTTTTTTATTGAATATTTATTCCCATTAAAATTAAAATAAAAAAATAAAAAAATTTCATGCCATTTTATAAAGATTATCTTTAAAAGAAAGGTGATAATCTTTATTAAAAGATGCATATTTAAATCTTTATTTAAAAAAAAATCCATACATATCCTATTAAAACTCCATGCATATCAAGTCTTTGTTTTAAATAATATTGATGAGGACACTTGTCATTATATTAGCATGGAGTTTTAGCATAGTGCCAAAGTTAAAAAAATGCATGGTAATCTTTTCACGGAGTTCATGTGGATGGCATTGAATTATATTATAGTTCCAAACTTTTTTAATACATGAAGCTTCCATATTATGGTATGGAAATTACATGTTTAAAGTGAAATCAAGTCTTATTTTAATCTTGATTTAATCAAAAATTAGAAATCTTGATTATGGCATTTCTTTATTCTTGATCTTGGTGTCAACTATACAAGTGGAATGCAGTAAAGAAAGAAGACACATGTCATTATTAAAGAGTTGGATATTGATTAAAATGCATTGTTTTTGGGAATAATTATTATGATTACTACATGGGAAAATATGTGGTAGTTTAATTCTTTAAATTTTCTCAAAGATTCTTGACAGGTGTTATATATAGAAACATTGATAGCGAAAGGTTTATAGATGGAAAAGATTATTCAATAGATTATGTGGGTAAGTTTAGTTATTTTCTATTTATGATAGTGTGGATCAAATTTGGCACTAATTCTATGCCATCTTACACTCAACTATATGCCAATGATGTTGAATTATATTTTGGGGATTTTGGTTTTGATCGGTTGCAAAGCAAAATTGAATATAGGTAGTAGGAAATCCCAAAGAGTGAATGCTATGCTGTCAAAATGGAAAAATATCGATTTAGAGAAATTTTTAGTACCTTGGGGAAATTTAATATTACCTATTCAGTTCCAATTAGCATTGAAAAATATATAGCCGTGGGTTATTTTTATAGAGGAGTAAGAGGATTTTGGTAGAGAAGTAGTGGATTTGAATAGAGGAAATTGTAGACAGAGATATATAGATATAGAGGTAGCAAAACCTATGAGAGGTTTATTTTATTGTATAGATAGATATCTGGTACAAAAATTAATTATTTACTTAGAGAGATTTTTTTGTAATTAGTCTCAAAGAGTTTTAATAAGATCCCAACACTCATAAAGTGGACCTAGGGACATAGCCATTTGATGAACCCCATAAAAAAATCTTTTGGTTATATTTTGTTTTTAATTTCCTCTTTGTGATAAAAAATCCTTTCAATTTCCTTTATTAAATTATAGAAGTTTTATAAATTATTTTTTTGAATTTATTAAAAGGAAAAATTGGAAATTAAAATATTCCATTTTAATTTAAATTTGATCCAAGTAAAATGTAAAGTTTTTTATAACTTAGATTTTTGGATCAATAAGTGATGGAATTCATTGACTTAGAATTATTCTTAAATATATTCTTATCTATAACACTATATGGAGGAGTAGTAGGAGAAACATAACCATCCATAATACATTGCCATCCATCAAACCCTAGGGACATAATGTGTGTCTTCATCCTTATAATCCAAAAAGAATAATCAGATCCATTGAACATTAGTGCTTGCTTAGTAGAGAAACCTCTTTGATGACTACCCATATTATACCTTGGATCACCTTCAAGCTATCAAGCCATTACCAAAGGACCTTCTCTAATACCATTGTTAGAGGTACAATCATTAGGGGGTGAATTAGTGAGCCTAAATAATCCAAATTCAATTTTAATCCTTTTAAAATATTAATCAATTAAAAAAATCATTCATGAATCATACACATCATTCATATCAATGAAAAAGAGAGACAATACAAGATCAAGCACATAACACATGACATATGTGGGAAACCCTCTTTGGGGTAAAAACCTACTAGAACCTACAATTATACTACTATCCTATATAACAAGAACTAATTTAGACCAGTTGTAACTAATTAAGAAACTACCATCCCTTATTTTAGTGAGACTATAATCCCACAAGGAAATACCACACCTAACTAACTAAGCTACCACAATAACTATAACTTTAGCAAGTTTCACTTTATAAGGAGGTTGTAACCCCATTGATGTTAATCTACCACAATAACACCTATGAACACCTTCACCTTTGAATTTATGTATTTAACACTTGATGATGGACCTCTGATTATCACTCTTCACCTTCACTCACACTCAAACTACAAGAGCACTATTATAACATCAAAACACGACCCACAGGTTATATACATAGTCCTTAATCTTATCTAATAGGTACCCACTATTTATTTCATTCCAAAACACATAGTCCTTAATCTTATCTACTGGGTACCCATTATTGTTTTCATTCCAAAAAACTATTCTCTCAATTCAAATTCCACATACAAGTCTTTTTTAAGTCTATAAACTATCACATTTGGTTTCACTATTTATAGAGCATTCATGATCATCACCATCTTGGTCAGTCAATAGGCAAACCTTACACCTTAATGAATTTATCTCATCGACACATGACTCAATACCATCCACATAGGTTAGTTATAGCACTCATGGGTCACCCTTAAGCATCTACACTATTCAATTAGGCCCTTGTATCTGTTATAGGTCTCATGGAGACCTATTCACCCATTTAGCACATCATCAAGAAAACAAAGAATATAAGACCACTTTAAAATGAATAAGTCTACTCTACATGACTCCTTTGTCATTAAAAAATTCTTATAGTCATCATTTTACTCTTTTATGCAAGCTCAATCAACTCAAACATTAGCCTTGTTCATAAGGACACCATGAATGAACACATAGTTAACTTCTTAAGCATTGTTCATACTCAAAATAGATTGATCACACATCCAAAATCAATACAGATGAACCTCATGTAATATAATACACTCTCTAATATCTAAGTCATTATGAAACATTTAAACAACACTAACACAAGCTCAATTATCCTTCTCAGGTCACTTACAATCCATGGTCAAACACATAGTTAACTTTAGAGCATAATATATTTGACTATAAATACTTTAAGATATTCAAATATATATTTATAGGTGTGTCTTTTAGTCATATAAATATTTTTTTTTACACCATGATCAAATTCTGCATAGATCAAAATTTATAGCTCATAAACTAGGCACTAGTCTTTTCTTTGTTAAATTCAAGTATTTGAATTCAAATGGTCAAAATTAAACTTTGGTCACCATGCTATCATCTCATGTCCTTATTTATTAGATTAATAATGTACCATTGATATTATTTTAAATTTAACTCATAGTTCACCACCTTTCAAATGTTAAACTTTGAACACTTGGCCTCATCTTATGCAATCTTGCAGTCTTGATCTCACACGCTTTATTGATCTCTTCAAGATTGTCCTTATTTTAAAAGTGATAAATAGTTATCATTTTTATATATTGAATTTAATACACACCATTGATCATAATTATTATGAACACCCACTTACTATTAATCCTTGATAAAATCTTAGTCTTTATCTCTGCTCAATGTTAAACATTGAACACTTGGCACCATCTCACTATATCTTAACATCTTGGAATAAACATGCTCTATCGATCTTATTGTAAGGAGATCAATCTTTAGTTGTGTTAAACATTGGACACCTTGAAATCATATCACTCTATATACACTATTAGATCAATCTTTATGATATCTTATGAACCATTAGATCTTTATTCGGTCCTGATCTTTAACATCATGCAAAATAGTCTAAGTATAGGAACCATTATAATCTACTTGGAAGGCCAACTTTGGACCTTGATAACTTTTGTTGCACTTAGATGCATGATCTAAAATTTGGAACATATGATCTCCTCACATATTAAAATCAAACCATTTATCAAAATAATCTTGGAATCCTCATTCATGTTAGATATAATTCCATTAATATACTCACTCAGATTTTTTTGCCATAGAGAAAACTATGTCAAGAACTGCCTAGAAGGCCAACTTTGAACATGCATATCTTTTATCATGCTTTATTGCATGAGTTGAAATTTAGCACATATTAACCAAGAACAAAATTAAAAAAACCCATATGATCAAATTTTATTTACACCTTCACACATGTCAAATATAACACCATCAAAATGGCTACTCAACATTTCTTGCCATATTGTAAATTTGACTATGGGAAAACACTGTCAAACTGCCCAGGAGTGCAACTTTACGCTTGCATATATTTTTTTCAATTCATCAAATGACCTAAAATTTAACACATAATAAATAGGCATAAATTTTAACATAACCATATGACCAACTCCCCCTAACTCATCCACACATGGTAATGATGATGTTAGTAAACTTCCTATTTAAATTTTATACCACTAGACCCAAAATGTCTAGTTGAACACAATGGTCAACCAAATTAAATCCAATCATGAACACAAACACCTAAATAATTATTAACTTATAATAAGACCCCTTAAACATGATAAAATCACCATACTCATCTCTAAATATCTCTAACCATGCCAAAACTGAAGATCAACCAAGCCTCCTTCAAGCATACTAGGACAAGCACATTGCACACTTTATCATTATCACTTAGACTATCAAGTCACTTCATCCACTCACTTGGACACCTCCATGATATAATTAACAAATCTCAAAAAAATATGAAGCTCTTATACATGGGATTCAATGGGAAATCAATAAATGAGTCAAATTAGTATGAGCCATTGGATATAGTGAATTAGTTGTACACCAAGTAATAGGTAGGAGTACATCTAAGAACAGATTATTGAAATAATAATTTGATAGAGTATGGGAATTTATTAAATATCTTGATTCTTTTGACATCAAATTATTCCCAAGATAAGAGAATCAACATGATGATAGGTTGGCATCATTTTGAGCACAATTTTACATCTTCAATGATGTTAAAAACCTAAAAACTCAATCACACATCATGGTAGTTATAAGGTCTTCAATACTAGAAAATAATGTTAATTGGTAAGTTTTTTAAAGTGGAAAATAAATATCATGTTTCCTAAAACATGAAACTAATTTGTTTTGAAAAAATCAAGCCAAGTTACATCACCAATATTGGGACCAAATTATACAATTAAGGTTTAATAAGCTTCCTAAAGGGTTGGTTTCTCTTTAAGGTATATTCAATGAAAGTGATCAAATGAGGAGAGATAAAGTAATAGTTTATAAAAAATAGGAACATCATGATAAGGTGAATATATTAAAATATAAACTCCTAAACCTTGGAAAGGTATGTAATCTACAAGATAAAGTTATACTTATTGAGTTATGTAGAGAAATCTCTAATGTCTTTCCTTGGGAGTATAGTGACCTCAAGGGGTTTTATCCCTCATTGGATTAACACACTATATAACTTTATCCCAATGATAATATTATAAGGTAAAGTCAAAGTAACATCAATCCTAAAGTGGAGGTCCTCATGAAAAAATAACTCACCAAGTTGATAGAGTTAAGAATTATCTTTCCTATCACACACTCTTCATGGGTTGCCAACTTAGTTCCTATGAGAAAGAAGAGTGGTTAAATCAGGTTATGTGTGAATTTTAAATAATTTAATAGGATCTCATTGAAGGATCACTATCCTCCACATTCAATGGATTTAATCCTTCAAGTAGTGGATGGTTCTCAATGTTTCTCACTTTTGTATGGCTATTCAGGTTAAAACCAAGTGTTTGTAAAAGAATATGATCAATATAAGATAACCTTCAGTATCAAATGGGGGAAATATGACTATAATATAATTCAATTTAGAATATCTAATGTATGTGACACATTAAAAATATCCATGGATATGTCTTTCTATGGTTTTATCAATGAGATTTTACTAATATACCCTAATGACAACCACTTTTTCTAAAGATGCTAATGACCAATTGAATCATCTAAGGATAATATTTAAAAATTAAAAGAAATATGGGGTTTATCTCAATCCCAATAATTTTGTGTTTTATTTTCATGCAGGTAAGTTAATTGGTTATATTATTTTTAAATATGGGCTTCTTATAGACCCTGATAGGGTGAGTGACATACTAGTTTTGTCATTGCTAAAACATAAGAAAGCTTTGAAAAATTTTCTTAGGAAGATAAAATTTTTTAGGAGGTTCATACATTGATTTTAAACTCCTGTAAGGCCTATTAAATCTATGTTAAATAATCATAAATAATTTTTTTGGACCAAGGAAGGGAAGGATAGTTTTTAGGCCATAAAAAAAGCTATTGCTCAAGCACCTATACTAATCAACCCTAATTTTCTAAGGGTTTTTTATTGTATTATTTTTCCAACATTGACAAATTTTTTAATATGTTAATGAAATATAATAATTAATGATTTAATTAACCTATAGATTTTTTTATTCAAGGACTAGAAGGATATGAAGAGAGGTACGCATATGTTGAGAAACAAGTATTGGCAGTTATAATAAGTCTTAATAAATTCAATAATATGGTGTCCAACAATAAAATACATGTCATGGTAACTAGTCTAGGCATAAGATAATTCCTATGAAATAAATACTTGGATAAGAAAAGAGTTGTATAGATAACTAAGGTGATGGAGTATGATGTTGATATCAAGGCCACTAATCTAGTAAGAAGAAGAGGGTTGTGAGAATACCTAGAATCAAACCTAAAGGAGGAAGAAGAGATAGTTTTGGCATTAAAATAAGGTCATAATACAACTACAACTTCATATTCTCTAATTTGGATGTAAGAAATGGTGAGGTTCCTCCAATAGGTGATTGTCTTATGGGTCTAGATCAATCAAGAAGGAAATCCTTTAGATTGCAAGCAATATCTTATGTACTTGTGTATGGGGTTATTTATAGGAAAGACATGAATTTAATGTTGATAAGATGTGTGGAAATAGACTATGTTGATAAGATTATAGAACATTTCCATGATGGACCAGATGGAGGTCATTTACACCTAAAACTACAATTGTAAAAATAATGAGGGTTGGTTACTATTAGCCTAGACTATTCAGGGATTCATATGCTTAGGGTTAGAATATGTATAAGCTATGCATTATTTGAAAGAAAACATATAATTTCATCCCTTCCTCTTCATACTATTTATATTGAACAACCATTCATGTAATGGAGACTTAAATTCATTGGAATAATCAATCCTCCATCTAGTGTAGGCCATAAATGAGTTCTTACAACTATAAATTATTTAAAAGGTGGGTAGAGTTAGTGGCCCTCAAGGAGGCTAATGAAAATTCATTTCTTGACTTTTATTTGGGCCCTTGCTTGTCATTGGTCTTTTTTGGTCCTAAGCCCCATGGTTGTGCCACTTGGCACCTCCATGAGCCTTTCGAGCTATAGTATCTTTGTCAGTCATACTTTAAATGTGCATTCATCACGTGTTGAGCTTGTGAGATATTATATCATCATTGAAAATTCATTATCATCTTCAAACCATTGTATCATCCTCCTATAATGAAGTGTGACTTGTAAGATTTGCAAAGATGCATGGGTTTTAAGTTAGTGCATTATTAAGGTAGGGATTTAGGTTTAAACATTTAAGGATAAGGTTTATTTTATTTTTTTAAACATAAAATATGATTTAGGGGGTCAAAATTATGTAATGATCAAAATGCTAAATTTTGGACATAGAGTTTTATTATATTAATAAACACAATAAGATCTTTGGTTAAACGCATTTGGGCTAAGTTTCATGTCACAAATACCCTTTTAACAAAAAAAAGACTTAGTATAAGTATTTATCCTAAGGTTTAAAAAATTCAAACAAATGTAATGGGGACCTTAGGATATAAACTTAAACTAACTTCCTTTCTACAAATATTTAGACTTATGACACCATTTAAATATTTGTAGTTTAAAGATTTTAAGTGTTGGATCATCCTCTGAGGGATTCCATTCATCTATAAGGAAATTCATGATCCTTTTAGCAACATTTTGGAGTCCATCTTGGTCCTAGGAAAAATAATTCATTAGCTAAAATTAGATGGTCTTATGGTCATCAAATACATCCTCATGGACATCAAATGATAGTCGCATGAATGTCAAATTTAGGATCATGAAGTTATTAGTTTTGGTGGGCTTAAATTTTGCAATCATGTGAACATTAAATACATCCTCACAAATGTCAAATGATGGTCACATGAACATCAAGTATAAGCTCATCAAACTCTTGTGACCTAATTCAAGAGTACCATTTGGTGGTTTTGGAGGGATTCCTAGGACCTTGAACTCAATTCACTCCATTGGATCAATAATTATGATGAAGTTAGAGCCATCTGATAATGATCTAGGAGTTTTCTAATGATTGGTTCCTTTTGAAATATGGGACCCTTTGATTTTAATATTTAAATGTGGGAGTGCCTCATGGTAAATCCATGGAGCTCCTGATGTTTTTACTTTCAATGATGTCTTTACTCTATCCAATCTTTAATCCATAATGAAGTGAGAACTATTGATCATGATCCAAGTGTTTGAACATGATTGGTCAGAATGACTAAGTGCTCAGGTTTGTCAAGATTCCCTTGCATCATCTAATTAAAAGGCCATGAGGAAGCATGGATCATTGGATCCTAAAATATGCAAGGTATTTAAGTTATACCTTAGATGAAATAATACTTAGGCTAAATAATTTAGGTTAAGGTTTCATTCATATTAATAAATATGAATGGGGCCTTAACATATAGACTTAGACTAAGTAGGAAATAAAAAAAGAACCATGAATTAAACATAAAAATATCTTGTAAACATGAATATTAGGATTGAAAGATAAAAACCTAGGCTAAATTATTAAGACTAAGGTCTCATTCATGTTAATAAACATGATCGGGACCTTAGGGTTAAGGCTTTAAGCTAAATCTATAATAAAGAAGATCATGCTATAAAAGGGATTCTGATAGGAAAATCAAAAGGGACCCTTAGCATCAAACTAGACCACATTAGAAAATAAAGAGGACCCTACCAACATAATATTGAAAAATGTTAGAGATATAGTAAACATAAGGGGAAAATATATAAAGAGGGACCAAGGCATATAATTTTTAGGCTAAGGTTTGGTTGTGTTAAAAATAATGACCAATTCTTAACATAAAAATATGACATAAGTTAAAAACAAGTTTTAAAGTATTCCCACCAATTTTCTCTTACCAAATTCAAATTCAAACTTTGGCCAAGGGTTTATGCCAATATTTTAGAACATGAATCCACTAGTAAGCACTCAATGAAACTTGTAACTTAAAGAAAATATGACCAATCATTAGAAATTTTAGGAAAGCTTAAAGAAAAACACAACTCAGTAAGCCAATATTATCAAAAGTGGATGATATTCAAATTTTAATAATGTTCAAAATAGGCCATGCTTTCAGGGCTAAGTTTCAAAATATCTCAAGTGTCCCAATTTTCAAAAATGGGGGTATGTTGACCTCAATAGGAGGGCAATTCCTTATTTTAGGGATTGTGTGGGGGATCAATGTTCTGTGGTTGGTGTGGAAAAGTTCTTGGATGATTCTCTCCCTCCCCACTATAATACTTACTTAGAGACCACACTTGAGATTATCATAGATACATGATTAAGAGTGACTTGAGCTTCATAGATAATTGTATATATAATTTTATTTATGATGATGCATCATGCCTATTGGAAATGTAATTAATTAATTATTATACATTAATAATAGTGGAAATCTTATTGTACCATCCATGGCTATATCTTAATATGATTACTTTCCTTATGTATTTATGATTGTTACATAAGTTTTTAGTGATCAACAAATGTTATTGCTACATGTTTACTTATGTTTAATATGCTTAGTTAGTATGTTGAAGATCACTAATTAGATTTTCATGGTGTAACCTAATGAAAGAATAAGCTTGAGTAAATATTTCTTAAAAAAATTATTGCATTATTCTATTAAATCCTTATGGGGATGTTACATGTTATAATTGGGATCTATCCCAAAATCTATAGGTTTTATCCCCTTGAAAGGTCACCCATAACATAGGATCAATTCCATTGCATAGATCAAGTTGAGAAGGCTTGAATCACCCTTTCAAGGGTGAAAATTTGAGCTATAACAGTTTGATCATGCTCAATGGGACCCAAAGACAAAGGAGTTATCCAAGATTGATGTTGGTCTTGGAAAAAGTATGGTTGTAGCAACCTTATTAATGCAATATCTATCAACTCCAAAATGTTTTAAACTCTTAGTTGCTGACTAGTGAGCCAAAATTCATATCAAAGGTGACTACAAGATCAAAAGTGATAGGTGTTCCCTTTAATTTTTTTGAATTACCTTTATATTCATACAAAAGGAATAGGTTTACTCATACTCTCCCTTATAACAAGTCACCTAGAAGAAATCCCTCTATTCTCTTTTATCCAACTTCTCCTAAGGTTGATAACATGGAAATAATTCTACCATTTATTACTTTAAATGGTGTTTTTCCTTTAAATATTCAATAATATGATGACATACTAGTGGCTAAACTCAAGAGTTTCCCTTATTTTAGTGGAGAAACTACTCTTGCTCCCATTGAGCACATTAGGGACATGGAAATTTTTTGCAACATCCATAACATAACATAAGAGAATTTGGTAATAAGGTTGTTGGAAATTAGTTTCAAATGTAAGGATTTGTAATGGTATTAGACCCTAATTCCATTAACTCATGGGATGAATTGGGAGAGCAATTGAGCAAATGATTTGAAGATAAGAGTGACCATTTGTCATTGGCCAAGCAGTTGACCACCATAAAGAGAGATCCTCAATAATTCAATAAATATTTCAATTTTAGGCTCCAAAATACATGGGATAGGATCCCATTTCTTATAAGATGCACTCTAAACTATGCATTCTTATATTACCTTAAGGATTTGAATAGTGATATAGTGATTATGATTTAATATATGGGTAGGAATACCTTACCATATGCATTTGAGATTACTATTAGGGATGATAAAAATATGATCAAATCTATAAAAAATACTCTAAGGCCCCATATACCTTTATTTATTGACATTCAACCCCCTACGCTAAATCTTGTTCCAATTCCTATCATAACAAGTCATGAGTTGGTTGCCCCTAGTCAAACAAGCAATCCAAGGGATGTAGAAGGCCTACTTAAGACTCCTTCAAAAAAAGTCATGAAAATGGAGAGGCAAAAAAATTAGTTTTATAAGCCCTCTCAATGGAACCAATCTCATCATCCCTATCAATCAAATAGGCCACCCTTCTAAGGAAATGCTCAAGGCCAAGGTCATATCACTAATATTAGACCATATACAAGATTCAATCCAAATTTGTCCTCCACTTAAAGATCCTTGGTACCCATTAAAAAAATCTAATGCAAGATTAAGAATTTAATTATCAATGGAATCAATCTCATGAACAATCTATCAATCAATATGGAGGGTTGAAGCAAGCTTGTGTGGCTTAAGAAAGAACTTTTCCTTCTCTAACACAAGATGAAGTTTCTAATCAGGTTATGGTTGTTGGAGAGAAAGGTTATTAAAGTGATACACTTGTAAATTTTTAAGAAGAGGAATGTTGTGTATTAAATCAAATGGGTATCTCAAAGAGGGTGGTAGATAGTTCTATTGCAAAAAACACTAGGCCTAAAATGTTAAAGAGGTATAAGAGATTAGAAAAGGCTCAAATTCAATTACCTCTATGAATCAAGGGATAATATATAATAATGTACCTCTTAAGGTTTAATAATCTCAAATAAATCATAATTATAAGATCACCTTTGCACACCAAAAAAATCAAGACCTAAGTGATGCCATTATTCCTAGAGGACAAACAAAGATTGGTGCATCTTCTCTCAATATAGTGGATCAAATGAAAAATATTCATGTAAGTATGCTTATGTGGAACACTTTTTCCATTATTGGGAAAAGGGATATTCTTCAAGAGGAGATATCTAAGCTCAATTAATCATTATGAGTAGTAAGAAAGGGTACTAATGTGTTCACAAATACATCCAAGCCTAGTGAGTCACAACAAGGTAAAGTGAACAAGCTTCCTCCCTTATATGGTTTAGTGATCATTGGTGATTTTTAGTACATAATTGTATGATAGATAATGGGGTTAGTAGATAAAATAGGCCTTATATATGAACCTCATGTTAAAGGTGTACTAAAACTAAATGGATCAATGACTAAGATGGTGTTATCAAGGGTTAGTATATAAATATTCATGTTTGTCCTAATTTTTCCATTGCTTAAGATGTGGTTTTTGTTGACTTTCCACCATAATTTTCCCTTTGATTATTAAGGGACTTCACATTAAATATTTGTGGTTACTTATCATCACATTGGTCGTATATGGCTTTTAGGACAATATATGTCATCAAAGTTGCTATAAGATCAAAACCTATCTCAAGGTTTCACATTGAGACATACAAACCAAATGTTACTAATGATAATTGTGCTATCATTAATGAGGAATATTAGCCTAGTGACCAATAACCAATTGTTCCTCTTGAAGACATTTTAGATCTCTTCCTTGATGAAATGGGGGAATAAAATCACGAGTTTGACCTATATAAAGGTGTTGAAGAGGCCGGTCTTGGGGTCTATTATATACATAAAGAAGATAAAACCATACCTTCTCTTTATAAGCCTAATGATGGTAGTGATGGTTTTTGGAATTTTTTTTTGGATAGATAAGGAATAATGATGCCAATACAGGTATGATGTTTGTTTCTCCATCAAATGAAATGTAATATCTATCCATTAGATTTCAATTTATTTTTTATTTTAATATAGATAAATATTATTAGACGTACAATCACTGAGAGTAGGGGTGAATTAGTGAGCCTAGATAATGCAACTTCAATTTCAATCCTTTCATAATTTTAATCAATTACCACAAGAATTCATGAAGCATACACATCATTCATAGTAATGTATAAGAGAGACAATGCAAGATCAAGCACATAACACATGATATATTGGGGAAACCCTCATTGGGGAGAACACCCACTAGAACCTACAATTGGACTACTATCCTATAATAATAAGAACCAATTTAGACTAGATAAAACTATTCAAGTAAATACCATCCCTTATTTTAGTGAGACTATAATCCCACAAGGATCTACCACACCTGTCTATCTGAGCTACCATAATAACTATACATTTAGAAAATTTCACCTTGCAAGGAGGATGTAACCCCATAGATGTTGAGCTACCACAATAACACCTATGAACACCTCCACCTTTGAACTAATGTCTTCAACACCTAATTATGGACCTATGATTATCATTCTTCACCTTTACTCACACTCAACCTATAAGATCACTATTATAACATCAAAAACATGACTCACAAGTCATACACATAGTCCTCAATCTTATATGATCATCAAATCATATACTAGGCATACACCCTTTCCTTCACTCCATAAAACTATCCTCTCAATGTAAATTCCACATATAAGTATTTTTCAAATCTAGAAACTATCACATTTGGTTTTACTATTTATAGAGTATTCATGATCATCACCATTTTGGTCAGCCAATAGGCATGCATTAACCCTTAAGGCATCTATTTCATTGAGATATAACTCAATACCATGCACATAGGTCATTGATATTAGTAATGGGTCCCCTTAAGCAACTGCACCTTTCAATTAGGCCCTTCTAGCTCTTATAGGTCTCATGGAGACTTATTCACCCATTTAGTACATCATCAATCAAAATAAGAACATAAGACCACTTCAAAATGCATAGATCCACTCCACATAACCCATTTGTCATTTAAAAATTCTTATATTCATCATTTCACTCTTATATGCAAGATTAATTAACTCAAACAATAGCCTTCTTCATAAGGACACCATGAATGAACACATAGTCAACTTATTAAGCATTGTTCATACTCAAGATAGATTGATCATACCTATAAAATCCATACAGATTAACCTAATGGAGTATAATACACTCTCCAATATCTAAGTCAACATGAAACACCCAAACAACATCCACACAATCTCAATTATCCTTCTTGGGTCACCTACAGTCCATGGCCAAACACACAGTCAAATTTGGATCATAATATCTTTGACTATAAATACTTTCATATCTTTAAATATATATTTAAAAATGTGCCTTTGATTCATATACATATTTTATTTTTACACCATGATCAAATTCTACATAAATCAAAAGTTATAGCTCATAAACTAGGCACTGGTCTTTCCTTTATTAAATTCAAATATTTGAATTCAAATGGTCATAGTTAAACTTCAGTCACCATGATAGCATCTCATATCCTTAATTCTAAGATTAATCACACACCATTTATCTTATTCTAAATTTAAATCATATTATTACACTACCTAAATGTTAAACTTTAAACACTTGGCCTCATATCGTGCAATCTTGCAATCTTGATCACACATGCTCCGTCGATCTATTCGAGTTTGTCCTTGCTTTAAAAATGCTATAAAACTATCACTTTGACCTATTAATTATAAAACACACCATTTATATCAATTATTATGAATACTCACTCACTTTTAATCCTTGTAATAATATTTATCTTTATTCCTACTCAATGTTAAACATTGAACACTTGGCACCATCTCACTACATCCTGACATCTTGGAATAAACATGCTCCATTGATCTTATTTTAAGGAGCTCGATATTTAAATATTTTAAACATTAGAAAAATTGAAATAATCTCACTCAATACACACCATTATATCAATTTGTATGATCTCCCATGAATTGTTGGATCTTCATTTGGTCCTGATCTTTAACGTCATGCAAAATAGACTATGAGAACCATTGTAATCTGCATGGAAGGCCAACTTTGGACCTAAATAATTTTTTTACGCTTAGATGCATGATATAAAATTTAAAAAATATGATATACTCACATAAGATAATCCAAACATATATAAAAATTATACTATAACCCTCATGTGTGTAATATATAATTCCATTAATCTACTCACTCATATTTTTCTACCATAGAGTCAACTATGTTAAGAATTGCTTGGAAGGCCAACTTTGAACATGCATATCTTTTGTCATGATTCATCACATAACATAAAATTTAGTAAATATCAATAAATAATAAAAATAAATAAACCCATATGATCAACTTATCCTAACACCTTCACATGTGCAAAATATAACACCATCAAAATACCTACTTAGCCTTTCTTTCCACATTATAAATTTGACTATAGGAAAACATTGTCAGACTACCTAGGAGCCCAACTTTGCACTTGCATATATTATGTTGTGATTCATATAATGACTTGAAATTTAGTGCATATAAACTAGAAACAAATTTTATCATAACCATATGACCAACTCCCCTAACTTATCCACATGTGGTAATGGTGATCTTAACAAACTACCTACTCAGATTATCTACCACTAGACCCAAAATGTCTAGTTGAAAGTAATGATCAACTAGATGAAATCCAATAATGAACACAATCACTCAAATCATTATTTAATTTTTATGGGACCCATTTCACATGCTCAAATCACCATACTCATCCCTAAACATATCTAACCATGCCAAAACTAAAGATCAACCAAGTTTCCTTCAAGAATACTAAGACAAGCACATTGCACACTTTATCATTGTCACTTAGAATATCAAGGCACTTCATCCACTCACATATAAACCTCCATGAAATCACCATGACATCATTTAAAACTATCCAACAATCTCCCCCTTTTTCATTGATGTCAACACCCATCAATATACAAAATACAACTCACCTTCCTTATGTCTCTTCAACCACTCTCACAATAGAAAATTTATCCCCCTTTGACACAATGATAAAGTGGCAATAAATTGATCCTGAGAACCTAAAAATAATACTAATAAGATATTACCATCTTATAAAGATAGTATAAACTACCCCTTACGTTGAGCCTACCTCTTCTTGCCTTAACAACATCCTTCTTGCTACATGCCAATAATATTCTTCAACCAAGCACTTCAACCAAAGAATATATAACACACAAAAACATTAAAGTATAATGGAGATCACAAAGAAAAATTTGAGAGGGACTCCCCCTAATATTTCTGAGCCATTCCACCTCTTAAGCATCTTCAAATCTCCACACACCATGATAAATAACCATAAAGGCTTACTATCCTTCTCTCTTAAGCCACCTTAGGGACCACCAAAAAAGATTCATGCCACTCAAAAAATATGAAACATGTTATGAACCAACTAATTAACTCAACTTAACACACTAATACCTTTCTCTTTTTGGAGAAATTGAGAAAAACATCACATATTCATTACTAGGCCTATCTAGACTACTTGTAGCCCTACCTAGAACTTGTAGAGCCCAAAAATTTTAGTAGACACAACTTCAAGATGTGAAAATTCATATATGTATCACTCTCATATTTCCCCTCAAGCACACCAACTTCCATCACCTATCTCATCCTATGCAACATACTTACTTCACAAACCTACTAGCCAATTAGGCCTCCAAATTGACAAAAACTTGAATAACTTGAAAAAAATCTTAAAATATCTATAAATATTGATTTGAGAACCCATTTGTCCCATTCAACTTATTAAGGATCCTCATACTTCAACTCATAAGATAGACCACTTTTCTAGCATATCTTAAAACCTTAAAAACTCAAAACAAACAAGGACAACAAACCTCCTTATTTTCACCACACACCTCTAAAACTTATTTCACACTTGGAGACACCCATCACACACTTCTAGACCAAAAATTAAGCTTCCACACCTTTGGGAACCCATACATCCTATAACTCATTTTAGGCTTGCTTAGCCTTAAGCCAAAATTGAGAAAACTAAGAGTACTTAAAAATATCCAATTTGACTTCAACATACGTTTAGACCACAAAAAACACCTAGATCACATCACAAAGAAGTGCATATACATTTTTGAGAACCAAACTCTTCTTGACATTTCATCAAACTCATTAAGCCACCTAGAAAGACCCATTCTGACCCTACACTATAACTTCTTCACAAACATCTGGAGTAAGCTCATGAACTTGTTTCTCCCCCTTAGATAATGACCTTATAAGATCAAAAAAAGTCTCTATACATATTTGAATTATTATCTTATGCACACAAAATTTCTTCTTCATAAGAAAGATATCTTCTAAGAACCATAGGTAGAGACACCCTACTTCACAATATCCTAGAACAATGTGAAACTAGGAGTTACCCATAACTCCTCATATTCCTTATCTTCCTTGGTCATCTGATACTTATAGTTCTTATTATTAGGATTAAGATAAGTGACATGCTCACCCACTAAAATAATATCCTCTATGATTGGATTGACAATACATGGAGATAACATATATTCATGACATACCTTTTCATCTATATAATCTTCCTTATAGCTTGGAACCTTATCCCTAGGTTCTAATAATTGATGTTATTTAAATGATAATTACTCAACAATAACAACATGTTCACTTGGATCCATACTCACTTTAGAACTAGCCTCAACCAATACCTTGGTCCTCTCCTTGAGCTTGATCTCTTTATCTATAACATGAGTAGACAATGAGAGCCCTTGGCACTCTTCAACATATATAACATTCTCCACCATATCAAATAGATTACTTGGACTTGTAGTCTCATCATGACTCATACTTACCACTTTTGGTTTCCATGAGTTGACTTGCCTTCTTTCATGTACTATAGGATCTTGATTGAACTCATTTTGACTTTATGACCTTTGTTTGTAGAACCTATAAATGTGACCAATCTTCTCATAGTTGTAGCAAACAATACTCCTTGAAGTAAACCCATTTTGTCTTACCATGTTTGGAATAAAACTTGAAATGTGTCCTTTTTCATGACAAATGAAACAACCTCCTCCTTTTAAATAGGACTCAACTTATCTAATCTTATGTGGACAATGCTTTGCAAAGTGTCCCACATCAAGACAATTGAAGCACTTAAATTTATTCACACTTTTTGACTTATGACCCCCATAATAGTTCCATGAAAAATCATTTCTAGTGGGTCTCTTTCATTCTCTAGCTTTATGCCCAAATTGATTACATGTGAAATAACAACCATTAAAACCTACATATGCCATGGCATTTGGCTATCTGATAAAATTTGTCTTCATTATAAAACCACCTTCATTCTTTTTTTGATGTTTTGTATTCAATGTATGATTTTACTTATTCACATTAGTGTTCATCTTATCTTGAGTTACATTCTTTTGTTCTTCTTCATATCCAAGACTAGTTTTATCACTAGCATGATTTTGACTACTTAGAATATTATCTAGATCACTTGAGCTCTTTTCAAATCTCAAAAATGAATTTACCTTACTATATGTCTTCTCTAACTTAGCTTTCAATGACTCATTTTCAATTACATACCTTGAACATTAATCTTCTTTAGCTCTCAGGCTTGTAGATAGGATTTCTAATTGACAACTAAGATGATTGACTATATCTTCATGATCCTTGGAGTCTTCATTCTTTTTTACCTCATATACATGAAATTAATCCTCATAGTCTTTGAGTTGAGACTTCGTCTTCTTGTTAATATTTTTCTCAATCTTTAGTTCTTCAAGATTATTTTTCAACGTAGTCTCATAGTCCACCTCATCTTCATCATCATCTAAATCACTCCAAGTAGACTCCTTTTGATATGAGAAACTTCCTTCCTTAGCCATGAAGAGAGCTTCATCTTCAATAGGACCATCATCTTCATGATCACACTCTGAGTCTGATGAGCTATAGTCTTTATTGGTGTAGAGACTCTTCTTGTTTTTGAAGAAAATTTTCTTGTTATCATACTTTTTAAAACCTTTCTTCCTCTTATTAGCCATATATATCTTTTTGTCTTCATCATTCTCTTCATCATCATGCTTATGAGGGTACTTTATATCAAAATTTCCTATCTCTCCATAATTGAATCATTTAAAGGGTAGTTTACCCTTATACTTTCCTAAACTTGTTTTCAATTTTCTTGTAAACAAAGCAATTAGTTCATCCTCATCAATATCAAAAATGTCATCCTCATTGGGTTTATTACCTTGGAACTTTTTCTAAGGATTCATATATATCTTTAATGGTATTTCATTTTTAGTGGTATATCATCATTCTTCCTCATCTCATAGGTAGTAAAGATGCCATGCAATTCATCCAATTTCAGCTGAGTAAGATTATGACTTTATTCTACAGTAGATAATTTAGGATCAAACTTGAGAGAGAGGGACCTTAATACCTTTTTAAATATATTAGCTTATTCAAGGTTCTCTCCAAGACCTCTGATGATGTTAACAATTTCATCAACTCTCTACTAAAAAGATGCCACAAAATATTCTTCCTTCATCTTGAGACTTTCAAATTGCCTTTTGTGAGTTTGCAACTTAAAAAGCTTGACCTTTCAATCTCCTTCATAAATGATCTATATTTTGTCCCATATCTCCTTAGAATATTTACAATGGATTAACTTAGTGAACTCAGTCTCTATAATACCATAAGCGATCCAAGGGATTTACACCCCATGATTCCAATCAATAATGGCAATATTTAATTATTGTTGTGAATGTAGGTGGGGCATTGTCTAGCCAATAATACCACACCTCCACCCACAACATTTATAATTAATTTTTAAAAATTTCTACCAATAAAATATATTTTAATATATTTACCAATAAATATATTTTTATTAAAATATTTAATTAAATATTTATATATTTTAATATGTTTATTAAAAATTAATAAATATATTTTAATATATTTTTAATTAAATATTTATTCCCATTAAAATTAAAATTAAATAAAAAATCCATGCCATTTTATAAATATTATCTTTAAAATAAAGGTGACAATCTTTATTAAAAGATACATATTTAAATCTTTATTTAAAAAAAAATCATACATCTCCTATTAAAACTCCAAGCATATCAAGTCTTTCTTTTAAAGAATCTTGATGAGGACACTTGTCATTATATTAGCATGGAGTTTCATCATAGTGCAAAAGTTAAAAAAATGCATGGTAATCTTTTCATGGAGTTCATGTGGATGGCATTGAATTGTATTATAGCACCAAACTTTTTTAATACATGAAGCTTCCATATTATGGCATGGCAATCACATGTTTGAAGTGAACTCAATTCTTATTTTAATTTTGATCTTTGAATCTTGATTTAAAAAAGAATTACAAATCTTTATTATGGCATTTCTTTATTCTTGATCTTGGCGTCAACTATACAAGTGGAATGCAGTAAAGAAAGAAGACACATGTCATTATTAAAGAGTTCGATATTGATTGCAATGCATTGTTTTTGGGAATAATTATTACGACTACTACATGGGAAAATATGTGGTAATAAAATTTCTTAAAACTTCTCAAAGATTATTGATAGGTGTTGTATGCAAAAACATTGATGATGAAGGGTTTATAGTTGGCAAAGATTATTTAATAGATTATGTGGGTAAGTTTAATTATTTACTATTTATGATAACATGGATCAGATTTGGCACTAATTATATTCTATTTTACATGCTTATCTATATGCCAATGATGTTGAATTCTATTTTGGGGGATTTTGGTTTTGATTAGTTCTAGAGCAAAACTGAATATAGGTACTAGTAAATCTTAGAGAGCCAATGCCATGTTGTCAAAATGGGAAAAATCTTAATTCAGGGAAACTGTTAGTACCTTGGGGAATTTTTTTATTTCCCAACCAATGCCAAGTAGCATTGAGAAATATATAACTATTGGTTATTTTTATAGAGGAGTAAGAGGATTTTGGTAGAGAAGAAGTGGATTTACACAGAGGAAATTGTAGACAGAGATATCTGGATACAAAGGTAGAAAAACCTCTAAGAGGTTTATTTTGTTGCACATTTAGATATTTGATATAGAAATAAATTATTTACTTAGAGAGTTTTTTTTGTAATCAGTCTCAAAGAGTTTTAATAAGATCAGAACACTCATAGAGTGGACCTAGGGATGTAGCCATTTAGTGAACCCTATAAACAAATCTTCTATGTTATATTTTATTTTTAATTTCCTCTTTGTGATAAAAAATTCTTTCAATTTTATTTTATTAAATTATGGAAGTTTTATAAATTAATTTTTTAGATTTAGTAAAAGGGGAAATTATAAATTAAAATATTCTATTTTAATTTAAATTCGATCCAAGTAAACTATAAAAGTTTTTATAACTTGGATTTTTGGATCAGTTTGGTATTAGAACCTATGAGCAATGACATTAACACATTATCTAGTAATTACAATAGTCTTTTATGTTAACCAGGTCTCAATCAAGATGTAGTGAAGGGGAACTTGCAGAGTTTGATCCTAAAATTAGTGCAAGATGTGCAAGCCATCAATCAGGGATGGGAGTAGACATGTCTAAGGTAGAATTTTAGTGTGCTTTACTCAACCTGAAAAATATGGTTGAATAAATATATGAGGAACACATAAAGGGGAAAGAATAAAAAGAAGATCAATATAAAAGAGAATAAATTCATCTTTCACCTTCATCTTCTAAGAAGGCCTCCTCTTCTGTAGATGGTAAAACTATCCCGTATTTGAAATTATATGTTAAATTTGATTTGCCAATTTATAATGGTGAGATAAGTGTATAAAAATTGGATAATTGGGTCAAGAATATTGAGATATATCATAGGATTTAGAAAATTCTCAATGAGGAAGCCAAGATTTTGTTGGATATTCTCCGTATGAGTGGCACATCACTCAGCTGGTGGGAGAGTAAGATTCAAGAAGATCTCAAGAAACCTGGTAAGGTAATTTCTTCTTGGAATGATTTTTTTTTAAACTAAGAAATAAATTTTATCCTTTGGGTTATATGCAAAAATATACTATGGATTGGAAGAGTTTAAGATAGAATAAAGGTTAGATTATGCAGGATTATACTCAAGAGTTTAGAAAGAAGGATTTAATGTTGGGCATTCCTTTGTATAGTTTAGAAACATTACTAAAGTATATTTGATGTTTGCATATTTATTTGGGACATACTATTCTCATGTTTAATCCCTCTAACCTTGATGAAGTCTATGTGAAAGCTACTCATATGGAAGCTAGAGGTAAGATGACCAAGGAAGGCTATGAAAAGAAATCTCATAAGCTAGTTGAAAATAGAGGAAAAGGTAAAGGGTAAGGGTAAGTCTACTTACACTTTTAAGAAAGAGGAAGGAAAACCTTTCTATAATCACTGAAAGAAGAATCATGATGAGGCTAAGTGTTGAAAACTCCATCTAGAAATCAAGCCAAAGAGGTTCTAGAATAAAAAGGAAAAGAAGGCTATTTTTGTAATCTAGCAAGACTTGGGATTAGATTTTGGTGATAAAACAAAAGTGACTGCTTTGGGTTTTCAAGGTTTAACTTCTTCCTCTTCTAACCCTAAAACTTTTTTTATTACTTTATCTTTTAAAACTAAATATAAACATGCTATAAGAAAAAGAAATGAGATTTTCCACATAAGAGTCATATCTAAGAATACTAAAATAGATGCTCTTTTTGATAGTTGATCACAAGATAATCTTATTTCTGAAGAAGTTGTTAAATTTTAAGACTCAAAACTAAACCATATCCCTTAGGATGGGTGTATGATGATGCAAAATTATAGGTCACAAAAACATGCACCTTGAGGTTTGTTATTACTTCTAAATTTATTGATGAAGTAGAGCTATATGTAGTTCTTTTAGATATTTGTGGAATTATTTTGGGAAGTCATTAGAAAGGTAATATTTTATAGAGAAGAGAAAAAATATGTGATGGTAAATGATGGGATTGAATACATAGTAAGATCCCATCATGTCAAAACCAATTTGACTCTTATATCTATAGGACAAATGAAAAGACTTGTAAAATCAAGTAAAAGTTTTGTTCTCATGATGTGGAAGCCAAGGATAGTGAAAAATCCAAGGCTTTAGAGGGTTGTGATCCTAAATGTTAATTTGAAATAGAAAAGATTATTTCTAACTACAATGGTGTTTTTCAATAACCACAAGGTTTACCCCCTAAGAGGGAAATCCAACCTGAGATTCAATTACAAAATGATGCCTCTCTCCCTAATATTGGCATGTATAGGTTGTTAGTATTAGAAAATGAAGAAATAAAGAATCAAGTGATGGAGTTATTTCAGAAAGGAGTCATTCAGACAAGTACCTCTCCATGCGGTTTACCTATTCTCTTAGTACCAAAGAAAGATGGTGTATGGTGGATATGCGTGGAATTATGAGCTTTGAATAAAATCATGGTTAAAAACTACTACCCTCTTCCTCATATTGATGATTGTTAGATCAATTGAAAAATTCAAAGTATTTTACTAAGTTATATTTGATAAGTGGTTATCACCAAATAAGAATAAGTGATGGTGATAGTTGGAAAACTGCTTTCAAAACTAAGCAAGGTCTATTTGAGTGGCTTGTTATGCCTTTTAGGATTTGTAATGCACCTACCACATTTATGGGGGTTATGAATGATGTGTTAAGACCATTTCTTGATGATTTTGTAATTATGTACTTAGATGACATTGTAATCTTTAGTAACACATGGGAAGATCATCTTAAACACATCAAAAAAGTCTTAGATACTTGAAAAAGGAGAAACTATTATTAAATATGTCAAAATGTGAATTTGCAAAAACATTTTTGGCTTATTTAGGCTATGTTGTAGGGAATGGCTCATTAAAAATAGACCCTGAAAAATTTTCAACCATGGTAAATTGGCCAAGGCTTAATAATGCAATAGAAGTTAGAAGTTTTCTTAGAGCAGTTTAATTTTGGAGAAAATTTATTTCTAACTTATCTTACATTTCACCTCTTTTACATACTTTAACAAGTGTTAAGCAGGTATTTCAATGGGGAGAAAAGCATGAAAAATATTTAAATACCTTGAAAGAAAAGATAAGAATAACCCCAATTCTTGCACTTCCTAATTTAAGACAATATTTTGAAATAGAAACTGATGTTAGTGGGTATGCAATGGGGGAAATGTTAATGCAAAACCAAAAATTGGTTTGTTTTCATTTGAAAACCTTTAAAATTGAAATTAAAAATTATCCTACTTCTGATAAAGAGTTGTATGCTTTGGTGTAGAGTGTGAAAAAGTGGAAACACTATTTGATGGGCAAAGAGACAATCATCTGTATGAATCATCAACCTTTGAAATACCTTCAATCACAATCCGAGATACAATAATCATGAAACTTATGATGGATGGGATTTTTATAGCAATTAAATATTTTTATAAGGTACAAAATGGGAACACATAATAAGGTTATAGATATGATTTCTAGACCTCCTATTATAACATTTACTATTTTAAAACATAGTTCTTTTGATAATGAAAGTTATAAGGAACAATATGCTATAAATGTTGATTTTAAGGATGTCTATGAAGATTTGATAAATGGTAAATCAATAAAAGCATTTGACTATCATGTGCATAATGGAATGTTATATCATCTTTGGAAAAATATGTATTCCATATGATGAAAGAGTTCACATGATTAGAGAAGAACACACTTCTCTTGTTTCAAGTCATTTTGGCATTGGTAAAATAGTTGCATAATTAAGATATTTCTATTAGCCCCGTATGATAGAAAAATATATCTAAATATATCAAAGGTTGTATTATTTATTCCATAAGTAAACCTAGTAACCAAAAGTTAGGATTGTATACACCTCTTCTTGTTCCTAACCATCTTTGGGAAAGTATTTCTATGGATTTTTTAGGAGGCTTACCTATGTCATGAAGAAAACATGATTATCTGTATGTGGTTGTGGATAGGTTTCACAAAATGTGTATTTTGGTTTCTTGTACTAAATAGGTTACAGGTGAGGATACTACACATTTATTCTTCAAGAATGTTTGGATCCACTTTGGGTTACCCACTTCTATTATATCTGATCATGATGCTTGATTTGTTGGCAAGTTTTGGTCATCTTTGTGGGATTTTATGGATACTAAGCTAAATAAAAACACAACCTTTTATCTACAAATTGATGGATAAATAGAAGTGGTCAACTGAATAGTGGTACAATTGCTCAGGGGGTATTGTGGTAAACATCTTAAATTATGGGATGAACATTTATCTAATATGCAACATTTTTATAACCATGATTTGCATTATTCTAGATTAAAGTCTCCTTTTGAGACTTGTTTTGGTTATTTAACTATGTCTCCTTTGGACTTCTCTTTTTAAAATGGATCTAACTTAATGGTGAATGGAAAAAGTGGTGCTAAAAAGGCTAAAAAGTTCATTCAAAGGATTTAGATGATTTAGAAATCTATTCAAGAAAAGTTGGAGAAGAGCCAAGCCAAAAATAAGGCTAGGCATGACAAACATAGAGTTTTTCAAAATGGATGATCAATTTTGGCTTCATATCAACAAAGAAAGACAAAAAGGTGAAGGCATAAAATTAAAACCAACCAGGTATGGTCCTTTTAGGATTTTTGAAAAGATTGGTACAAATGCTTTTCGATTGGATTTGTCTTCTTATATGTAGATTTATACAGTGGTTAATGTGGAAAAATTGAAATTGTATGAACCTCCTATGATCATGGATCAAGATGAGGGTATTCATGTTCTTAATGTTGATGATTTTGCTCCTGAGTCTCTTCATGAGTTACAGGGAGATGTTATTATTGAAAGGAAAACTAGAACTACATGAAGGGGTGATACATAATGTCTCCATGTGGGTTTGAAAGGGTTGCATTTGAATAAGGAAAAATAGATGGAAATCAAGAAAGTGAGGGAAAAATAAACTCACCTAGTTGATAATTAAATTCAAAATTTAGAGGTCCAAAAGCTTTTAGTGGGGAGGAATGATCCATGGGATTTCCACCCCATGATTTTAATCAATAATGGAAATATTTAATTATTGTTGTGAATGTAAGTGGGGCATTATCTAGCCAATAATACCACACCTCCAACCATAACATTTATAATTAATTTTGAAAAATTACTACCAATAAAATACATTTATTATTTACTAAATAATATATTAAAATATATTTTTATTAAAATATTTATATATTTTAATATGTTTATTAAAAATTAATAAATATATTTTAATATATTTTTTTATTGAATATTTATTCCCATTAAAATTAAAATAAAAAAATAAAAAAATTTCATGCCATTTTATAAATATTATCTTTAAAAGAAAGGTGATAATCTTTATTAAAAGATGCATATTTAAATCTTTATTTAAAAAAAAATCCATACATATCCTATTAAAACTCCATGCATATCAAGTCTTTGTTTTAAATAATATTGATGAGGACACTTGTCATTATATTAGCATGGAGTTTTAGCATAGTGCCAAAGTTAAAAAAATGCATGGTAATCTTTTCACGGAGTTCATGTGGATGGCATTGAATTATATTATAGTTCCAAACTTTTTTAATACATGAAGCTTCCATATTATGGTATGGAAATTGCATGTTTAAAGTGAAATCAAGTCTTATTTTAATCTTGATTTAATCAAAAATTAGAAATCTTGATTATGGCATTTCTTTATTCTTGATCTTGGTGTCAACTATACAAGTGGAATGCAGTAAAGAAAGAAGACACATGTCATTATTAAAGAGTTGGATATTGATTAAAATGCATTGGTTTTGGGAATAATTATTATGATTACTACATGGGAAAATATGTGGTAGTTTAATTCTTTAAATTTTCTCAAATATTCTTGACAGGTGTTATATATAGAAACACTGATAGCGAAAGGTTTATAGATGGAAAAGATTATTCAATAGATTATGTGGGTAAGTTTAGTTATTTTCTATTTATGATAGTGTGGATCAAATTTGGCACTAATTCTATGCCATCTTACACTCAACTATATGCCAATGATGTTGAATTATATTTTGGGGATTTTGGTTTTGATCGGTTGCAAAGCAAAATTGAATATAGGTAGTAGGAAATCCCAAAGAGTGAATGCTATGCTGTCAAAATGGAAAAATATCGATTTAGAGAAATTTTTAGTACCTTGGGGAAATTTAATATTACCTATTCAGTTCCAATTAGCATTGAAAAATATATAGCCGTGGGTTATTTTTATAGAGGAGTAAGAGGATTTTGGTAGAGAAGTAGTGGATTTGAATAGAGGAAATTGTAGACAGAGATATATAGATATAGAGGTAGCAAAACCTATGAGAGGTTTATTTTATTGTATAGATAGATATCTGGTACAAAAATAAATTATTTACTTAGAGAGATTTTTTTGTAATTAGTCTCAAAGAGTTTTAATAAGATCCCAACACTCATAAAGTGGACCTAGGGACATAGCCATTTGATGAACCCCATAAAAAAATCTTTTGGTTATATTTTGTTTTTAATTTCCTCTTTGTGATAAAAAATCCTTTCAATTTCCTTTATTAAATTATAGAAGTTTTATAAATTATTTTTTTGAATTTATTAAAAGGAAAAATTGGAAATTAAAATATTCCATTTTAATTTAAATTTGATCCAAGTAAAATGTAAAGGTTTTTATAACTTGGATTTTTGGATCAATAAGTGATGGAATTCATTGACTTAGAATTATTCTTAAATATATTCTTATCTATAACACTATATGGAGGAGTAGTAGGAGAAACATAACCATCCATAATACATATCCATCCATCAAACCCTAGGGACATAATGTGTGTCTTCATCCTTATAATCCAAAAAGAATAATCAGATCCATTGAACATTAGTGCTTGCTTAGTAGAGAAACCTCTTTGATGACTACCCATATTATACCTTGGATCACCTTCAAGCTATCAAGCCATTACCAAAGGACCTTCTCTAATACCATTGTTAGAGGTACAATCATTAGGGGGTGAATTAGTGAGCCTAAATAATCCAAATTCAATTTTAATCCTTTTAAAATATTAATCAATTAAAAAAATCATTCATGAATCATACACATCATTCATATCAATGAAAAAGAGAGACAATACAAGATCAAGCACATAACACATGACATATGTGGGAAACCCTCTTTGGCGTAAAAACCTACTAGAACCTACAATTATACTACTATCCTATATAACAAGAACTAATTTAGACCAGTTGTAACTAATTAAGAAACTACCATCCCTTATTTTAGTGAGACTATAATCCCACAAGGAAATACCACACCTAACTAACTAAGCTACCACAATAACTATAACTTTAGCAAGTTTCACTTTATAAGGAGGTTGTAACCCCATTGATGTTAATCTACCATAGTAACACCTATGAACACCTTCACCTTTGAATTTATGTATTTAACACTTGATGATGGACCTCTGATTATCACTCTTCACCTTCACTCACACTCAACCTACAAGAGCACTATTATAACATCAAAAACATGACCCACAGGTTATATACATAGTCCTTAATCTTATCTAATAGGTACCCACTATTTATTTCATTCCAAAACACATAGTCCTTAATCTTATCTACTGGGTACCCATTATTTATTTCATTCCAAAAAACTATTCTCTCAATTAAAATTCCACATACAAGTCTTTTTTAAGTCTATAAACTATCACATTTGGTTTCACTATTTATAGAGCATTCATGATCATCACCATCTTGGTCAGTCAATAGGCAAACCTTACACCTTAATGAATTTATCTCATCGACACATGACTCAATACCATCCACATAGGTTAGTTATAGCACTCATGGGTCACCCTTAAGCATCTACACTATTCAATTAGGCTCTTGTATCTCTTATAGGTCTCATGGAGACCTATTCACCCATTTAGTACATCATCAAGAAAAAAAAGAATATAAGACCACTTTAAAATGAATAAGTCTACTCTACATGACCCCTTTGTAATTAAAAAATTCTTATAGTCATCATTTTACTCTTCTATGCAAGCTCAATCAACTCAAACATTAGCCTTGTTCATAAGGACACCATGAATGAACACATAGTTAACTTCTTAAGCATTGTTCATACTCAAAATAGATTGATCACACATCCAAAATCCATACAGATGAACCTCATGTAATATAATACACTCTCTAATATCTAAGTCATTATGAAACATTTAAACAACACTAACACAAGCTCAATTATCCTTCTCAGGTCACTTACAATCCATGGTCAAACACATAGTTAACTTTAGAGCATAATATATTTGACTATAAATACTTTAAGATATTCAAATATATATTTATAGGTGTGTCTTTTAGTCATATAAATATTTTTTTTTACACCATGATCAAATTCTGCATAGATCAAAATTTATAGCTCATAAACTAGGCACTAGTCTTTTCTTTGTTAAATTCAAGTATTTGAATTCAAATGGTCAAAATTAAACTTTGGTCACCATGCTATCATCTCATTTCCTTATTTATTAGATTAATAATGTACCATTGATATTATTTTAAATTTAACTCATAGTTCACCACTTTCCAAATGTTAAACTTTGAACACTTGGCCTCATCTTATGCAATCTTGCAGTCTTGATCTCACACGCTTTATTGATCTCTTCAAGATTGTCCTTATTTTAAAAGTGATAAATAGTTATCATTTTTATATATTGAATTTAATACACACCATTGATCATAATTATTATGAACACCCACTTACTATTAATCCTTGATAAAATCTTAGTCTTTATCTCTGCTCAATGTTAAACATTGAACACTTGGCACCATCTCACTATGTCTTAACATCTTGGAATAAACATACTCTATCGATCTTATTGTAAGGAGATCAATCTTTAGTTGTGTTAAACATTGGACACCTTGAAATCATATCACTCTATATACACTATTAGATCAATCTTTATGATATCTTATGAACCATTAGATCTTTATTCGGTCCTGATCTTTAACATCATGCAAAATAGTCTAAGTATAGGAACCATTATAATCTACTTGGAAGGCCAACTTTGGACCTTGATAACTTTTGTTGCACTTAGATGCATGATCTAAAATTTGGAACATATGATCTCCTCACATATTAAAATCAAACCATTTATCAAAATAATCTTGGAATCCTCATTCATGTTAGATATAATTCCATTAATATACTCACTCAGATTTTTTTGCCATAGAGAAAACTATGTCAAGAACTGCCTAGAAGGCCAACTTTGAACATGCATATCTTTTATCATGCTTTATTGCATGAGTTGAAATTTAGCACATATTAACCAAGAACAAAATTAAAAAAACCCATATGATCAAATTTTATTTACACCTTCACACATGTCAAATATAACACCATCAAAATGGCTACTCAACATTTCTTGCCATATTGTAAATTTGACTATGGGAAAACACTGTCAAACTGCCCAGGAGTGCAACTTTACGCTTGCATATATTTTTTTCAATTCATCAAATGACCTAAAATTTAACACATAATAAATAGGCATAAATTTTAACATAACCATATGACCAACTCCCCCTAAATCATCCACACATGGTAATGATGATGTTAGTAAACTTCCTATTTAAATTTTATACCACTAGACCCAAAATGTCTAGTTGAACACAATGGTCAACCAAATTAAATCCAATCATGAACACAAACACCTAAATAATTATTAACTTATAATAAGACCCCTTAAACATGATAAAATCACCATACTCATCTATAAATATCTCTAACCATGCCAAAACTGAAGATCAACCAAGCCTCCTTCAAGCATACTAGGACAAGCACATTGCACACTTTATCATTATCACTTAGACTATCAAGTCACTTCATCCACTCACTTGGACACCTCCATGATATAATTAACAAATCTCAAAAAAATATGAAGCTCTTATACATGGGATTCAATGGGAAATCAATAAATGAGTCAAATTAGTATGAGCCATTGGATATAGTGAATTAGTTGTACACCAAGTAATAGGTAGGAGTACATCTAAGAACAGATTATTAAAATAATACAAGGATAGAGTGTGGGAATTTATTAAATATCTTGATTCTTTTGACATCAAATTATTCCCAAGATAAGAGAATCAACATGATGATAGGTTGGCATCATTTTGAGCACAATTTTACATCTTCAATGATGTTAAAAACCTAAAAACTCAATCACACATCATGGTAGTTATAAGGTCTTCAATACTAGAAAATAATGTTAATTGGTAAGTGTTTTAAAGTGGAAAATAAATATCATGTTTCCTAAAACATGAAACTAATTTGTCTTGAAAAAATCAAGCCAAGTTACATCACCAATATTGGGACCAAATTATACAATTAAGGTTTAATAAGCTTCCTAAAGGGTTGGTTTCTCTTTAAGGTATATTCAATGAAAGTGATCAAATGAGGAGAGATAAAGTAAGAATTTATAAAAAATAGGAACATCATGATAAGGTGAATATATTAAAATATAAACTCCTAAACCTTGGAAAGGTATGTAATCTACAAGATAAAGTTATACTTATTGAGTTATGTAGAGAAATCTCTAATGTCTTTCCTTGGGAGTATAGTGACCTCAAGGGGTTTTATCCCTCATTGGATTAACACACTATATAA
Organism: Torreya grandis; assembly: GCA_037957365.1. NCBI lineage: Eukaryota > Viridiplantae > Streptophyta > Pinopsida > Cupressales > Taxaceae > Torreya > Torreya grandis. The sequence goes on along the minus strand of JARHVA010004619.1, from coordinate 144,194 downwards.
CTTTATCCCAATGATAATATTATAAGGTAAAGTCAAAGTAACATCAATCCTAAAGTGGAGGTCCTCATGAGAAAATAACTCACCAAGTTGATAGAGTTAAGAATTATCTTTCCTATCAGACACTCTTCATGGGTTGCCAACTTAGTTCCTATGAGAAAGAAGAGTGGTTAAATCAGGTTATGTGTGAATTTTAAATAATTTAATAGGATCTCATTGAAGGATCACTATCCTCCACATTCAATGTATTTAATCCTTCAAGTAGTGGATGGTTCTCAATGTTTCTCACTTTTGGATGGCTATTCAGGTTAAAACCAAGTGTTTGTAAAAGAAGATGATCAATATAAGATAACCTTCAGTATCAAATGGGGGAAATATGACTATAATATAATTCAATTTAGAATATCTAATGTATGTGACAAATTAAAAATATCCATGGATATGTCTTTCTATGGTTTTATCAATGAGATTTTACTAATATACCCTAATGACAACCACTCTTTCTAAAGATGCTAATGACCAATTGAATCATCTAAGGATAATATTTAAAAATTAAAAGAAATATGGGGTTTATCTCAATCCCAATAATTTTGTGTTTTATTTTCATGAAGGTAAGTTAATTGGTTATATTATTTTTAAATATGGGCTTCTTATAGACCCTGATAGGGTGAGTGACATACTAGTTTTGTCATTGCTAAAACATAAGAAAGCTTTGAAAAATTTTCTTAGGAAGATAAATTTTTTTAGGAGGTTCATACATTGATTTTAAACTCCTGTAAGGCCTATTAAATCTATGTTAAATAATCATAAATAATTTTTTTGGACCAAGGAATGGAAGGATAGTTTTTAGGCCATAAAAAAAGCTATTGCTCAAGCACCTATACTAATCAACCCTAATTTTCTAAGGGTTTTTTATTGTATTATTTTTCCAACATTGACAAATTTTTTAATATGTTAATGAAATATAATAATTAATTATTTAATTAACCTATAGATTTTTTTATTCAAGGACTAGAAGGATATGAAGAGAGGTACGCATATGTTGAGAAACAAGTATTGACAGTTATAATAAGTCTTAATAAATTCAATAATATGGTGTCCAAAAATAAAATACATGTCATGGTAACTAGTCTAGGCATAAGATAATTCCTATGAAATAAATACTTGGATAAGAAAAGAGTTGTATAGATAACTAAGGTGATGGAGTATGATGTTGATATCAAGGCCACTAATCTAGTAAGAAGAAGAGGGTTGTGAGAATACCTAGAATCAAACCTAAAGGAGGAAGAAGAGATAGTTTTGGCATTAAACTAAGGTCATAATACAACTACAACTTCATATTCTCTAATTTGGATGTAAGAAATGGTGAGGTTCCTCCAATAGGTGATTGTCTTATGGGTCTAGATCAATCAAGAAGGAAATCCTTTAGATTGCAAGCAATATCTTATGTACTTGTGTATGGGGTTATTTATAGGAAAGACATGAATTTAATGTTGATAAGATGTGTGGAAATAGACTATGTTGATAAGATTATAGAAAATTTCCATGATGGACCAGATGGAGGTCATTTACACCTAAAACTACAATTGTAAAAATAATGAGGGTTGGTTACTATTAGCCTAGACTATTCAGGGATTCATATGCTTAGGGTTAGAATATGTATAAGCTATGCATTATTTGAAAGAAAACATATAATTTCATCCCTTCCTCTTCATACTATTTATATTGAACAACCATTCATGTAATGGGGACTTAAATTCATTGGAATAATCAATCCTCCGTCTAGTGTAGGCCATAAATGAGTTCTTACAACTATAAATTATTTAAAAGGTGGGTAGAGTTAGTGTCCCTCAAGGAGGCTAATGAAAATTCATTTCTTGACTTTTATGAGACCTTAGTGATAATGTTTAGGGTGCCTAAAACAATAATTTATGATAATGACATGACTTTTAGTTGTGTAAGAATAATGGAATAGATTATCAAATATGGTATCTATTTGAGTACTTCTTATAATTACTAACCCCAAAGAAATGGGTTAGTTGAGTCCACTAAAAATAACTTGATTAAAATTATAAATATGATAATATAATACAAATAAAAGACTTGACACACTAGATTGAAGACAACCCTATGGGCTAATAAGATTACTCAAAATATTATCATTGGTAACTCACCCTATATGCTTCTCTATAGAAGAGAAGCTAAGATACCCATTTCACTTGATTTAACAACTATTAAGTTGGAAAATTATATTGAGATAATGGATAATGATCTTATGGAGATAATATTATGAGAACTAATGACCTTTTAGGAAGCAAAACAATAATACTATGCACACCATGGAATGTCACCAAGCACAAGTAAAAAGAAACTTTAACAAGAGAGATATCTTAAGAACATATCAAGAAGGAGATATTTTCTTAAAGTGGGATGTTGATAGAACTAAGATTGTTAAGCACACTAAGTTTGATGCATTGTGGAGTGGACCTTATGTTATCATTTTTTTTAAAGAACATAATGCCTTTCAACTTACAAGACTCAATGGAGAGGAGTTTAGTATCCTAGTCAATGGGATACACTTGAATCCATGTTATTGAGGTCAGTTTTAAAACTTTGTCCATATTAAAGTGGGTCTTTATCTTCCTTAAGTACTTCATGCAAAAATGTGTGTCTTATTTTCTTTGTGTTGTTCTTTCCTCTAAGTGTCTTATGACACATGTGTGGGGTGGTGTTTTGTTTTATGTTTGTCTAGTTCAGCTAGTTTTAAGATTGTTTTCAAGTCTTATTTTGAGTTATGACTCCATATCCTAATTAATATACTAAGCCATTTGTCTATATGCATAGTCAAACATGCATTCCTAGGAGGTATCCAAATATGTTAGCAAAATTTTGGCTACCATAGCCACGTTCACAAAAAAATTGACTTTTCATCTTTTATAACCTTGTTCATATCCCTTCCATGCCTTGTGAGGTCTTCAAATGGTCTTTCTAAGTTCTTATTATCATATATTAAGGTTTTTTTGTCAAGTTTAAGTTAATATCTTATGTTTTTTTTGTGATAGTCTATACATGAAGTGATATGAAAATGTTGATTTAAATTATGTCAAAGGTTTTTAAGTGTCTCTCAAAGTCATCTCATTCTTTTATCACCTTGTATTAATATTTTATACATGTTTGGAAAAATTAAGGTTTTTTTATAAAGTTTAAGGTAAATTCCATGTAAGAAAAAGTAGTATATTGCCAAGTCAAACACATGTCAAAGGTGACCAAGATTAAATATCCATAAAATAATTTTTTCAAAGCTTGTGAAGCAGTTATCTAACTTGAATATATGTTAGGGATGTCAGATCATATCAATTTTATAGGTTAAACATCTAAAAGAGAGAGAAACACTCTTAGGAAGGCACTTTCAGGAACTTGTACAGACTTAGAGGATCCGTCTTTAGATAAAAAATTATTTAGAATGTCTCTTCACCTTACTCAAGTCATATCCATGAAATTCAAGCTTGTATAGGTCTTAAAATACCAAAGTTTTCTTTAAAACATCCATCAGCTTCTTGGTAGATTAGTAATGGTCAACTTCATATACTTAGTATAGACATACGAGAGAGAGAGTGATGACTTAAACTTGTGAGAAGAGTAAGTGGGTTTAATGGAATTTAAATTTTTGGCATTGGTTTTGAGATTGGTTCCACTCCTTTATGAATAATTATTAAGACCATCAGGTGGTTTTAAACCCTATGGAAACCTAATAGGCTCAATTTTACACAAGTTTCATGAAATTTGGATCTCATTTGAAAAATATGAGAATTTTTGAATTTATATATGGTTATTCAAAACCATATCTTATATTTCTCCATCAAGTTCACAAGTGTGAATAGTCAAATATCAAGAGAAACCTTCATGAGAGACAAGTTTTAGGTTTACATTCAAGGTTTAGAGGTTCTTGCAAGATGTAATGGCATAAAATAAGTATATTGAAAGTTGATATGGATTTTTGTATACATTTTACTATGTTATCTTTCTATCTCACACCTTCTGGTCACTCCATACTAGCTCTTTGAGGTAACATTCATGTTTCCAGTATAATGAGTGTGTTATGAGCCTCCCTATACAAAGTTAACAAAAGGTGATAAGTATGAATTTATATCATGGTATGTGGGTTATGAAATAATTATTTAGGTTATTTAAAACTAGAGGAGTCTCCTAAAGGTTAGGATGATAAAACTAGGCCTCATGGGAGACTCAAAGCATGAAATGCAGACCTACAACAAATGTAGACTTATAGTTCTCAATAAATGTGTATTAATATGCTTAAGTTTGAAAACCTATGTGATTACATTTCAAGTGATATATACTATATATCATGGGTCCTATTGTCCTCTATCTAGTTATTAGTTAAAGAGATATATGGAATCATGATTGATTAATGAATAGTGTCAAAGAGGTGATTGTGTGAGTTTTAAGAGAGGTTTTAGAATTAGTGAAAGATAAATTTTATTATGAGAAATATTTATATTAGGAATCCAAAGTGAATTATATCATGAATTATAAATTAAAACTATAAATAACATAACTCATAAATCCAACTATTTCATGGGGTTTTGTAAATGAAAACTAAGAGCTTTTGAAAGAAGGAATAAAACATCAAACCTTCCCAAGAGTATCCCTCCTCTAAATGTGGCTCAAAAGTATGATTTTACCCTAATTTGGTGCTCCAATTCTTTGTTAATTATGAGTGGATTACTCCTCCATCATTTCTTAGTATACCAATGAACTAAGATCATGAATTTGATCAAATATATGCCAATAGTTGAAGTTATCCTATTTAAAATTAAGCATAATATCACTACACAAAAATATCTTATGAAAATAATTTTTCATAATAAGTTTACACCAAAAAATCTTGAAAATATGAGTGAGAACCCTTGTATTTATAGATTTTTAAAAATGACCAGAATCAACCATGGTCGTTTATCTTGAGATCAAGATCTGAGGTCATGAATCAATTCAATTTTAGAGGCTCAATCCATAAATACCCTCATTAATATTTGAAATAAAGTGGAATTAATGAGGTATGGGAGGGCTTAAACCAAATATTTGTTCTATTTGTGGCTTATGGATGCCACCCCACTAATGATGTCACCCTATGATCAAGATATTAGAAATGAATTTCCAATTAATATATCTTTAATAACTTCCATGGATTTTCCACTTGAGATCTTAATTTCATTTAATTTTCTTAAGTGGGGTTAATTAAATTTTATTCAATTCTTTAGAGATTGGTTTCTTAATTAATCAAACTAGTCAAAATGTCAATTTACTGGGTTATAATTTAACAAGAGTATAATTAGAAGAGAGTGTTAGTTTTGTACAAACTAATACCCCATTTAGATCACTGTGGAAATGAAATAACACAAGCACATGTTGTGTGCTTCAAAATTAGAAGAATGTAGTGGTTTAGAGTGTCAAATTGTATTTTTATCATTTTGACTTAAAATGATTTGAGAAAAGTTAATAATCACATAAAATGCATTGTCAAATTGAGGGATATATTTTTCTAAATTGGTACTTGTATATGATAATCTCAAACCATTTGGCATGTTTTAGTGATTTTGGCCCAAATTATGCATTATCAAATTAAGATTGATAATTTTAGCACAATAGTGATAGAAATTGGATGTCTACATTTTCCCCCTATTTGAGAAGGTATGGTGAGACATTCAGTTGAAGCAACATATTTTCAAAGAATGAAAGAGTTTTAAAAAAAAATTAAGGTAATGACACATGGTGCCCCCTCGAGAGGATAAACGAGGATAAAAAAGAGGGATGGACTTTGGAAAAGAGAGTGAATGAGTGAAATTAACCCATGGATGAGATTAAATCCATTCAAGATAATGCTTGCATGCATTGATTCTTAATGAATAAAACATAATATAATATAATGGGCCTCAAATTAAGGGGAAGTGGGAGGAATGCAATCTAAAAACATAAGTGACACACTGTAAGACACCCATAAGAGGGTAAAAGCTATGCACTTAGGGAATTATCAATCTAAAGACAAGTTACATACTTTAAAATTGCTAGAATGAGGACAAAAGCTATATAGCTTAGAATTAGCAAAAAAATGAGAATATTTCTCTAGAGAAAGGAAATAATAATGTGCCCTAATAGAGTATATTTGATCAGTTGATAAATTGAGTGTGTCCCAATAGGGCTAATTTTGATCATTGATAATTAATTATTCCCTATAGGGTTGATTTGATTGATGATTGGTTTAAATATTATGCCCTAGTAGGGAAAATTGGTAATAATAGCTCAAGGATATAACATAATGTAGAGATTAAAATATGAGCAGGTGAAAATACAGATGTGAGGGTATAATTATTGAATAATCCATAAGAAACCAAACATATAAGGATGCATACAGTGATGAAAGAGATGAAATAGAAGAATTAAGGTGGCCAAGTTAACCCAATATATGTCATGTATCCAAGCACTACCTACATAGTCTAGATAAACCTAAAGATAATGTAGTTCGACCAAAAGTAGGAAAAAATGGAATGATGAATGAAGAATAGAAGAAAGATGGACCAATGTTCAATTAGACTCACAATATATGCAAAGAGATATAGGTCTTACATATAGTCTCATGTTAAGTATGGTGCATTGAGAGATGATCTTTGGAGTTGCATTAACTTTTGGACTTGGAATCTAAAGCACTTGGTTCTTACTAGAGTAAAAGTGAAATTAAGCATCATAAGTATGAGTAACCTATAATGACATCATATTTCAATTGTGATGATCTATTTCAAATGTGAATATAGGATAATGATAAAATTTTCTAATACTAGAGTTACAACTATTTACATTTAAATAAAAACAAAAACAAAAACAAGGATACAAATAAAGACAAAAAAGGAACCTAACTTAAAATAAAGATATGAACAATCAAGATTTAAGTAGAAATAAGAATATATAAAATCAAAACATGAAAAACATAATAAATAACATGAAAGCATGATACAAAAAATAAATATCCATGTATAATAAAAATAAATATGTGGAAAATAAAAATACAAACACAACTCTAAACAAATCAAACTTAACTAAAAATTAGACCAAAAGTGGTTATAAAATGTATTTGCACTCAAAATAACAAAATAATACAAAACTAATCAAAAAGCAACACAAAATACCAAAACACCAAGAATAAACAACAACAAAACAATAATGAATAAAATAAATGGAGAGACAAGAAAGCACAAAAAAACAATAATAAAAATTAAATAATCACACACAAACAAGAGTTAGTCATAATGTTAGTGCAAGCAAATAAAAAGGTGAAGGGTTCATGTACATGTAATAGAGGCATTACTCTCTATGATAGGGTGATCCCTAATCTAAGAAATAATGAGACCTACACAATAGAACAAGAAAAAAAGAGACAAAGTTACTCCCAAGTTATAGGGAAATAACATAACATAATGGGGGTAAAGAATAAAAAGGAAGGGGTGGTTGAGAAGACTTTAGAGGTACAATACAAGTGGACACTACCTACATAGCTCCATGGATGTAAGATCCAACATGAGCTTCAGGCCAAATGTAGTTCTCCCTGGAAATGGGATATAAGAAAAATGATGATAAGAAAACATGATTAATGTTATAGGGAAATTAAAGAAAATGGGATCACAAAATAGTGAGTGCCTTCAAATGATAAAATTCTCATAAAATGGTGAGAGTGTATGGAAAAGGGGGACTGAGTTTTTTTGAAAAATGGTGAGATTATATGGAAATGAGCAACTAATATGACCTTAATATGAATTGATCAGATCGACCTAGTCTCATTAGGACCTCAAGTCACATTAATTCTACCCACATAAAAGGTGGTGAAAAACTGACTAGGTCATAACAAGTTCACAAATAAAGGTAAATGATAGTAATAATAGTAAGGTGATGCAACAATTCATGATAAAAATCCATTATTACTAATTTTCCCATAGGTATTTATAATTATTAACACAAGATGGATACTAATTTTCCCATAGGCAATTATAATCAGTAACATAAGGTACAACACTAATTTTACCATAGGTGGTTATAATCAATAGTACAAGTCAAACATTAATGAAAGATAACTTGCCATATCCATTTTCACATTACTTTCATCAACTATCATTTAAACATAGAATTTTAAAACTATTGAAACTAGATTATAATCCCATCATGGAAGGTGTGAGAAGAATCAAAGAAACCAAGATCAAAAGGTTTGGGTAGGATGGCTAAAAATAAGCCTTGGTCAATAGTAAAGGCATGGTATAATAAAATGGTATAAGGCATGACATAAATAAAATTATAAGATGAAAATAATATATAGTGGAAAAAGGGTTTCCCCAAAGTGATGATTTCTTGAAAAATGGTGAGAACATGGGATTAGTTTAATCTCAAAATAGTGAGAGCATTCAAACTTAAAAACTGCTCATAAAATGGTGAGAGTGTGACTGAGATGATTGAGCCAACCTCAATATAAATTGAGGACTTCCTACATAGTCCTAAAGGACTTTAAGTCAATGCAGTTTAAAATATTTTGGTGAATGGAAAATAGAAAATTATTCTACTACTCTTGCTAACGTAGAAATGCACACCCTAGTCAACACATGAGACAACCAAAAGAAACAACCATAAAAATTGCTATCCCATACCCTTTTTGAATAACTGATCTATCAAGAACCTGCTACAAATTTGGACTCCAATGATGTTGTTGTGATCTTCATTTTTTGTTGATTCTATTTCCTCCAAAATTTAGAACAAAGTGTCTTTTTAGTCTCTATAAAATAAAGTGAATCCATGGATGGTAAATAATTTTAGGCATAGGGTAAATAGTATAATTTGGATATGGTAAATGGTAAATGGTTATGGTGGGGCTGAAGACTTTTGAATAATTTCTCGATAGGACCACTATATTTTTATATTATTTGGGCCTAAAAATAGTTACCATCTGATATGCTATAGAGTGTAAATTGTATTGACTTTATGTTGAATAATGTCTTCATCAAATAGTGAAGAACTGTTGTGCTTAGTTATTGGCACCTTGTAAAGGTTTTCACCAATGAAGTTTCCTTGATTATCCCATAGTGCCTATGATAAGGTTTCACTAAGGAACATTGAATTTTGAATTTGATTGTCTTCTAGTGCCTCAAACAAGGTTTCACTAAAAGATGCTAAGTTTGGACTTTGATGACCCCCTAGTGCCTTAGAAAAGGTTTCACTAAGAGATTTTTTTTCTTCTACATGAATGTGTTCTTGGTCCCCCTAATATTATATAACTAAAATGTTTTCTTGGATGCAGTTCAACAAAGGGTGATTTTTGTAGTCCTAATTGAAACTTATGGGAAGTGGAATGTCAATATAATGGCTATGTTGGGTGGTGGCAATGGAATGATGAAAGGAAGTATAAACCTCATAGAATATACTAGGAGAACTTTTTTCTATGTTGAATTAATTGTCCTAAAAAATCATATAAATATCATAAATATATTCAAATTTATCTACAAGGCAAGTGTAACCAATGTTGTAATAACCACGAATGTATTCTAATTCTAAATTTGAGTCCGAGTCAAGGGACTCTAAACCAAATATTGATACTAATGGTGATTCTACTTATGATGCTAAATTTGATGTCAATTCAAGAATAGAACCTAACTTCAATGTTGATTCTTCATCTGTTGTGGATGCTTCTATAATGATGTTTCATTGAATGTTTGTTATTTGATAAGTAATGGCCTATGATGGAATAATGGGATTGATAAAAATACATTCTAGGAAGGGTTCAACATATATTGGATTATATAGGTGAATCCCCTCAAAGAGAGGGAACCATTTGAGGGGTGATTCTATAGAGACTGGCTTGTTAAAGTGAGATTCCTTAATAAGGGGAAAAAGGTTAAGAGATAACTCCCTAGAGATTGTCTTGTCAAAGGGATGGGGCTCATTAAAAATAAGACAATGGTAGAGATAATGATTTTCCCAAAGATGGTTATAATCATTAAGAAGTGAATCAAAAAAGTATGGCTTGTTAGAGTGAGACTCCTCGATAATATGTATAGTATCAAAAGGTGATTCATCACAAATGGGTGGTTTAATAGTATAATCATGGACTTGGTTTGTAATTGGTTATAAAATATAAACTTTTAAAACATTTTAGTCCTCAAAAGATGGTTTTAGAAGAGGTAATGGTTGGCTCTATTATGGGTCAAAGACTGGCACAAAATTTCTAAAGTGGGGAATAGTTGGCATAGGGTAAATAATGGCTTGTGGTTCAATAATGGGCTATCCAAAAAGTAGACTATCAAAGAAGGGATCAATAAAGAATAGCTATTCAAATTGATGATTTTCAATAATAGGTTCATTAAATACTAGTGATGGGCCTAAAATGGTAATGACTAGGCATTGAAAATTTTGGTTGATAGTACAATCCAAAGGAGGAAGGCCTAAAATGGTAACTTTTGAGTATTGTGGAGATCGGTCACTCATACAAGCCAAAGGAGGATAGCCTATAATGGTAACCTTTGAGCACTGTAAAGTTTTATTACTCACACAAATTGAAGGGGGATATCCTAAAATGGTAACCTTCAAGTGTTGTATAGCTTGATTAATCACTCAAGTTGAAGGAGGATAACCTATAATGGTAACCTTTGAGCACTATGAAACTTGATTTCTAGTGCAAACCGAAGGAAGATAACCCAAAATGGTAACCTTTGAGAGTTATGGAGATTGGTCACTCATGCAAGCTGAAGGAGGATAATGGGGTGGCATATGAAAATAGGCATGGATTGGTTTGGTATTTAAAAAATAGGCCAAAAGAGGGTGATATCCTCAAACATGATAGAGTGTTCATGCCCATCATAAAAATTCTCTTGCTCATAATTAGGGTCATACAAGACCCCACTACAAGTGTATCTTTTAGGTCATGTTTAGAATATTTTTCTCTACATTTGCTAAGATGCGAAATGTGTTTTGTAAATGCTAAAAAGAGGTTCTTTGATTTATTCAAATAGACGATAAGGTATGACAAGATTATAATAAAATAATTGGCATAGTACCACATAATTAGAAGGAAAGGTTATGAAATTACTCGACTTTGGTGGGTTAAATTGTCAAATTGGAAGAGGGTATGATAACTTTGAAACCTAAAGTGTAAGATAACACAATAAACTTAGGTTAATTATACATCAATAACATAAAATATAGGTAAAAATTTGATGAGTTTAAGCTATAAAATTATAATACGGTCTTTTTGATGAGGAAGTTAATAATGCAAACTAAGAATCTCAAGATGTGAAAACACACAAGAAATCCTAAGTATAAATCTAAAACCAAATAAGCAGCACAATGTTGTCATATGGTAATAGCATGTAAAATGGTTCTAAAACTTATAGCATTAGTGAACACAAGATAACCTAAGTCAGTAATGATAAAAATGGATGATTATGAGTCTATATAATGACCTTCAACTTAAATATGAAATCACACCCAAATTAACTCAAACCAAGTGAAAACATCAAATCGATTAACACCTTGGCCTAGAACTTAGAAAGGTGAGATTCTAAATTTGAATTAAAAATTAAGGACTTGAATAGTTTTACAAAATGGTCTAGACTCAAATAGAAAACATAACAATTCTATTTAGATAACACAAACATAATCTTTTAAATTGTGATTTAAATAAGGCAAGGAAAGGTTTTAATTTGGTCAGTATAACGCTTGTTCAAATAAAATTGTGGATAACAAAGGTTTTTGGTTGTGACATGTTTTGGTTTTTAAACAAGTTTTAGAATCAACAAGACCAAGCAAGTAAAGGATAAAAAGATAAAATACAACTAAATATAACATCCAAAGTCCTAAAAATGATAAGGTTGCATTGTACTATTGAATTCCATCTATATACATGCTATTGGGAGGATTTCAAGTGTTAATCCAAAAATAAAAGCACTTAAATAATTAGGCTTTTTACACCCCCTTCTCCTAAGAGATTTTATAGTGACATGTAACTTCAATTTAATTGACTTTCATCATTAATATGTCTAAGACAAGTGTGTTTATTATAAAACTATTTTTTTTATATATAGATGGTCCCAAGTGTGGCTAACACTAGATATGCCTCACATCAACTAGATATGAATCAATTAGCTTATTGTGATTTTTTTTTATACTTTTCATAACCACTACATCCATCACTTGCTTAGTGTAGTGTGATGTTGGAATTTCACCTATAGTCTGAGCTAGAGTACCACTAATAGAGTTTGCTTAATCACTCAAGTAAACATCCCAGTGGGTCACCCTTAATTTTTATACCCCACCATGGATTGGGGTTGAAATGATGCTATGAGATTAATTCCCAGGTTAATACTTCCCTAGAGAAATCATAAGGAGGTGATGAAATCCTGCTCACAATCAAGTTGCATAAAAATAAATGACAAAGTGAAAAGACTTTAAGGTTGCATTTAGATCACTCAAACCATATATATATTTGAGGAGAGCCTTAATGACATTCTTTTAATGAATTTTTTCAAGGAAAAAATTCAAATAAAGAGCACTTTTGGTCACCTAAGTTCCATAAAGGGGATGGGGAGAGAGCATTCATGCCTTAATCATTTCACAAAAAACAAACAATTTAGAAAGATCTAGAATAAAATAAAACACTATTAAGAATTGTAATCTAAGTGTGAGTGTTTATTTTAATTCACCAAAGTGAAGTGCTTTATGAAATTTGGCCAATTGGCCTTAGTTTAAAACTTGTAAAAACTTTCACAAAACAACTAAGAATAAAACACCTAGATTGGTTTTAAACACCAAATAAAGTATTAAATACTTGACCATTTTAAAATTTGTGACTTTTTCATCTTGTGTCCTACAATTTTTAGAGGGTTTATGTCTAACTTGAAGGCCATAATAAAATTATAAAACAATTTTTAAAAACCAAGCTCTTAGGACTCTATTTTTTTGTTACAGAGCCCATCGTTGGTCCATGCAAGTACTGATATCAATTCAAAGAGAACAATGCCAGTTGGTTCATAGAGGATCTATGTTGATTGAATTTTAATCGACACTAGTTTCCTATAAAAATATAGGAAAAACATGGTTTTCATAAAAAAAATTTTTAGAACAAATAATCTTAAAAATAGAAAATCTCTTTGGATTTTTGCATTAAAATAATGAGATAGAGAGTATGAAAGTTTATAAAACCTAGAATAACAACTATAAATTTCAATAAAAACCTAAAAATATTCCTTCTACTATGTTCTTCCCTTCACATAGGGACCAATGTTAGTTAGGAGATGATTGACGTTGGTCAGAGTAAATTAACGTCGGTCACTATGTAAACTACGTGTCATCATCAATAATAAAAAACATAAAAAATAAGGACAAAATTTGACTTTAAGAGACTTTTAAGCATGAATTAGAAGACATAATATTTTTTATATTAGTCTCCTTGCTTATATGGGATGTGTGGTCCCACTGGGCATGCCAAGATATAGAGTAGAAATCTAAAGTGAATTAGATCATGCATTAGTAATGAAAACTCAAAATAAGCATAAAGAACATAACTCACAAAGCCGACTCCTTCATGGGGTTTTGAAAATTAAAAATAAGAGATATTTAAAGAAGGAATATAATATCAAACCTTCCCAAGAGCATCCCTCCTCCAAATGTGGCTAAAAAATGTGATTGTCCCCTAATTTGGTGCTCCAAGTCTTTGTCAATGATGAATGGATTGCTCTTCCATCATCTCTCAATGCACTAATGAAATAGGATCATGAATTTGATTAAATGTATGCTAATATTTGAAGCTATCCTATTGTAAATTATGTATAATAACACTACATAAAAATAACTTATGAAGATAATTATGCATAATAAGTTTACACCAAAGAAGATTGAAAAGATGTGTGATAACCCTTGTATTTATAGATTTTCAAAAATGATCAAAATCAATCATGACCATTCATCTTGAAATAAATATGTGTGTCCATGGGTCATTTCAATTATGTAAGCTCAATCCATAAATAGCCTCATTAATATTTGGAAGAAAGGGGAATTAATGAGGTATGAGAGGGCTTAAACTAGATATTTGTTCCATTTATGGCTGATGGATGCCACCCCATTGATGATGTGATAAGAAACCCACTCTCATATAACTAAAAATATTTAATATATTATATTGTATTCATTTTATGGAAGGAATAACTCTGTATCATGGGCCTCTTCAATGGGGCAACCGCTTATTAGAGCAAGCTCTATTAAAAATAACTTCTTAGATGCCTAACACTAACCTATACCCTTTATTTATACTAATTCTCATCTACCCAACTCCTTAATCTTATGCATGTGGTACTAAACTATTATTCAATATTCTATTAGCTATTCTAATATTATACCTTTCTCTAGGTACATTACATTCCATCCTCATTAAATATGTTTCACCCTTAAAACATGATAAGAAATAGGAGGAGGACAAAATGAAGTCCAAACCAAAAAATAGGTTGGAGACCATATAGAGTCATGTCCATGTGTCCTTTTCTACTTCCATTTCTTTTATCGATGCTTGGATATGAACATGTACATCAACAGGGTGAACATGCACACTATAACTAAAGGTTAAAGTGTAATTTGAACCATGATGATAATATCCTGAAAGCAAGAGCAAGGATGCTTGAAATAATCATCCTAATGAATTAATTGAGGATACATGCCATCCCCATTAGCATTTTTCTCTAAGGGATTTAAATACTTAGTTCCTTACTTGGGTTATATGATTGTTAGCTTAGGCTCATCAAGGGCTTGCTCGAGCATGGTGACTTATTGAATGGTCTCATCTAGAACCTACTAAGGTACATCAAAATGGAATTAATAGCCTATAAATTATCTTGAAGAGGTGGTGTTGTGTTGGGATGTTGGAAGGAAAATGTCTTGGAGAGTTCTCAATTGATATAGTCTTTAGCAAGCTTGGTTAAGCCTCATGTTTCCATCATAGATTGAGGTTGCCACATTTGAACCTCTACACAAATATCATCTTGAAGTACATTGACGAAGTAATGAATGAAGAATGCAATAAATATTCCATTGGTTAATGTTTCAAAATTAGTCTGATATTCCCTAGCAATATTAATTTGTTGAAGTTGAATTAATGCACCAATGAGATTATCACTAGATAAAATAGGAAGATCCATGAGAACCATAGAAGTGGATGTTAATTTTAACTAAAAATGCATCCCTTTTTTTAATATTAACACATGATAAGATGATGTTTACTAGAATAAAAAAATGCTCACAACTTTAATTTTGTGACATTATCAATGATTAAGATAATAAGACTAAGAATGAACTATTAAAGGTAACTGAAACCTAGTTATGACCATACGACCAATAGGTTTGAGTGACATGAGTAACCTAACATAAAAAAGACTTAATAACTGAAAAATGAATTTAACACTTTGGGACACACTAACTATTGGTGTGGAAACAAGATAATATTTAACTTAAACACATATTAATGATGAAGATAATAGTGAAATGACCTAAAAAAGAATTATGAAAAAATAAGACAAGATACTATTATAAACTAATGTTACCTACTATTTCTTACTTTATCTATTTTTTTAATTTTAAGAAAAAAAGAGAGAAATAATAGATGAGGGGTGTGTACCTAATAAACATTGCACTTATTGATGACGAGATGAAGTGAGAGCTCCTTTTTGGTGAGGAAGGACTACCTGCAATAATAACACACTAAACCAACTTGTTTTATAGATGAGTATGAAGGGTGGACTGCATAGCAATGCTAGATCTAAGAAGCAAAAGCTCTATTGGATGACTATCAATCCACTCCCCTAATGATAAAAATGTTATAGAAATAGAAATAAAGGATGATAAATAGACAATAAAATAAATTCTAATATAAGAAAACAAATAACGTACATATTCAATAGAAGATGTAGCATGACATGTCAATACCATGCACAAATATATCAAGGTCAAGTCTAAGAAGGTCTAGGTAGTGTCTAAAGATAGGTCAAAAATAGAAATAGGGGTCTGATTGGGTGAAAAGGGGGAAAAATATTATTTTCCTTGATAGTGACCATCATTGGTCAGGGTGACCAATGACGGTTGGGTATGACCGATGATGGTTGAGTATGACCGATGATGGTTAGGTAACCAATGATGGTTGTAGTGATAGATGATAGTTATAATAATCATTGATGGTTGCCTATGGGAGGTCTATGTAGAATTTAAATGGAGATGGGGATGAAGTGGTTGATGGGTAGAAGGTAGAGTATGGACTATTGGGGTGAGGGGTGATGTGCAGGTGACTAGGTTGAGTTAGAAAGAGATAGTGGGAAAAGAGAATGCTGAAAACAAGAGAAATAATACTTGAATGATGCAAAGTAGAAACTAATGACTAGCTAAATGAAATTAGGAAACATAATAATACTCTAACCTTTGAAAGTCATGCAAATAGAGTTTTTGGATGATAAATGATTTCACAAAGAAAAAAAGATCCTAGATGCAAATTTTTGGATCCATAACTCCTCCAAGAGTATTGTATTTATAGCACAAACTTGTTAAGTGAGGAAAGGGAAAGTTTCTAAGTTGAGTGAGGATAAAGATTCCAATTTGAAGAGAGGGAAAGCTATGAGGTGTGCATGGTAAAGTTTCTATTTTTTCCATTCATGTCTATCCTATAACTAGATGATTTTTTAGTTTTTTAGGAGTAAATATCTAACCATCGATGGTTAGGCTATCATCGATGGTTAGGCCAACTGTCGACGGTTAACACCTAAGTTAAAAGGGGGTTGAAATGGGTCTAAATTAATATGTTAAAAATGTTTATTAAGGGGTGCTTAGGTGTGTTATCAAATGTAAAGGATGATTTAACTAGGTGAATAGCTAACTAAGGTCAAGAATAGGTTCATGATGAAGTGACATTAAAAACTAGTCGAAGGGGGGTTTTCAAGTGTCTACATTTCACCCCTTTTTATTATACCACTTTTAGGTAAATAATCCCTAAAACAAAAATAAAGTGTTGATGGTCAAGGTTTAGTTACTCCAAGTATAGGAGGAGGGTATTCTCCCTCAAACTAGGAGTTGATGAGGTAACACTGAAACTCGGTCATGGTTTGATAAGTGATAAAATAGAGGTCACAAGGTGGGTGATACAGACATACACAGAATGTGACTAAGTGAAAAATTCAAGAGCATGAAAATAATAACATTATTATTTTGGGAAAAATAAGGTCATGTTATAGGATAAGTGATAGGGTAACCAATCCCTAAGATTGGTCATAGCTAATCAAGTCACACATGTCAAGTGTCCTAGATAAGGTTGGTGTTGCTCAGGTATCTATGGTAGGAAGTGCTCCTAAGAAAATCATAATGAGTTGGGCACACATAAGGTGGTGCATAGGGAAAAAAGTACATCATGGTAAAATTGGTTGAGGTGATCATCATGACCAAAGTAAGGTTGTCACAAGGTATGCAAATAGGTTGGTACCAACATCAAGGTAGACAAAGGTAAATGGGTTAGGTGGTTGGTTAGGTGGGGAATGACTGAGCTGACTCCTAGTGCACTAGGCAAGATGACATTACCTTTATAGTCTCATGGATAGGGGATCCAACATAGACTTTAGGCCTAATGTAGTTCTTGGTTGGTAGGGAGAAGGGAACTCCCAGATAGGTGCAAGGGTGGAAAGAATTAGATGAGCTCATTTGGATGCATTAATAGTTTTTGGTGAAGTAGCAAAAGTGTAGGTTTTGAGGGGTAAAATAAAATCACCCTAGACATCTAAAATTAGGGAGAACCAATGATGGTTAGGTAATCATTGATAGTTAGAGTGAACCATCGAGGGTTATGTCACCATCAATGGTCAGGGTCAACCATTGATGGTTGTATAACCATTGAAAACTAGGTGGAAACCCTAAATTAGTGATAAAAAGGTCAACTAGGCCCATTTTATCCTCATTTACAACTTTGAAAACTTTTTATTTGTCCATTCTGAGTGTTTGTATGAAGATTACATGTGAGTGTGTGGAAGAGTGGGTGAGTGTGTTTGTATGAATATTATGCATGAGTGTGTGGAAGTGTAGTGAGTTATCAAGAGGAGTGTGGTGTGTGAGAGCAATGGTGGGGTTGAGATGGATGCAAGATATACTCATGGATAAGTGGATGGGCATGGATTGAAGTGGCACCACTAGTCACAAAATGAGGTCAGCTATATTAAATTAGAAGTAAATTGTAATGTGTGAATTAAATGGGTAAAATATAACTAGGTATGATAAATGAGGGAATTATGGGTTTTTAGATGTGGTGTTAGGGTTTTGCTATTTCTATTATTTATTTATAGTATTATATGTTTAGAGGGGTATGATTTATATATAGGTAGGTAGGAATGTGTAATGGTGTAGAGAGTAGGTTATGAGTGGTACAGAGGGAGTTAGGGTTTTAGGAGGAGGTCAAGGGGTCTAGGATCACTACATATAGTCACCTAATAGTGAGCATTGGTGGTTGAGTCAACTAGTGATAGTTGACCTTGAGGGAAAATGGCCCCAAAGGGACTATCAATAGTTTAAGAGATTTGTTGATGGTCAATAAGTTTTGGTAAGAGTTACGAGTTGGGGTGGAAGAGTTTGGAGGTGGCATGGGTTAGAATTAAGATGGGTTGGGGTGGGTAGAATTAAAATGGGTTGAGATGGGTTGGGATAAGGTTTGGAATGGGTTAGGGAGTGTAGAAATTTTAAGTAAATGTGGGTCTTCATAGGATAGAAAGGGTGGAGGTTCCATAGGAATAGTTAATAGGGGTTTATAGACATCATAAGTGTTCAAAGGGTAGGTTGATAGATGAAATAATATTAGTATGGAAGTGGGTGGGTAATAGTTGTTATGCATATAGGTAATAGTTGAGATAGGTTGCTTACCTATTTTGTGATATACCTATTATTATATGTGTGAGATTAGATCTAGTTAAAAGATTGAGTTCTTAATATTTTCATAGAGGTAAGGGATGCTCATGTCTATGGAGGATTGGCATCACATGGAGGTAATGGGTTTAAGAGGGATGCAACATTACCAGTGCCTTCTTAGGGATGTTGCAATGATAGTCACCCTCATTAAGAGATAAGACCTAATGATTAATACCTTCTAGTTATTGATAGGGGAGATGAGTATCCTATTAGAGGATGTCCACAAGATTACATGTCTACCCATCCATAAATATCCCATCTACCACGTAGAGGGGGAGGAGATCGATGAGTGCATGGAAATTCTATATAGAGATGATCAAAATGATGCATAGTTTCACTCTGGAGGTTTTAACATTAGGATTATATACCAAAGGGCCCCTAGAGATAGACATTTGTTGACCATGTTGCAACTAGAAGTTACTTATTATGCACTACCAAATTTTGTGAGAGGGAGATTCCTTAGTGTGATGTTGGGGGTATTGGTGGAGCTAGTTTTGGGTGGTATAGTTTTTGGATGGGCATAGGTTTTATTAGTTTAGATATATAAAGAGATATGGGGGTTTAGAGAACACAGGCTCTATGACATCAATGCAAGATTTGTATTTCACTACTTGGCCTATGATCATATATGGGTACTAAGAATGGGCATTTCAATAGAGGGTTACCAATTAATGGATTATGTAGTTGGATTTTAATGATGGAGGAGAGATGGGGCTATGATACGTATTGGTGGTGGTTTTATTGATATTGATTGGTTTATAGGAGACTTAGAAGGCTTAGTTTTTGGTGGCATAGTCTGGAGGCCATATCAGACTTGGCCAATATGGGTTGGGTATAGGTATCACACCTTATCTTTACTGAGTTAGAGATGAGCCTATAAGACGTGGGATGGAGAGATAGAGCACATCCCCTTTGAGCGAGTGTTGCATAAATTTAGGCTTGTGTAAGGTATCCCTCAAGATTTTGTAAGATACAAGAGGGAGGATGCAAAGTTCTATTTACTAGAGCCACAGTCATACGAGGAGGAGTTGGATCATGAGGAGTTGGCCTTGAGGGATTGAGATGATGTAAGTTGTATAACTAACTATCTAGCCTAGTTTAAGGTGAGATACATAGTTATTGATTTTGGTTTAAGAGATGGAGGCTAGGGGCATATGGATGTTGACCCAGTAGGGGGACCAACACAAGTGATCCATAGGTAGTGACAACACTGGTAGTAGAATAAGCCTAGATTACTATGTTATAAGGGTAGATTACCACTTTATAGGGTCAATTGGGAGCAGTGATAGTGTAGAGAGATCATGCTTAGGTATAGGTCACCACTTTATAGGGTTAGGTGGCCATTTTATAGGGGTAGGTTACCATAGTGATAGGAGAGTGGGACCAAGCAAGGGTCTCACTTGATTTTGTGACATACGAGAGAGACTCTCTATGATGGGCTAGTAGAGCAGTGATGGCACCACTAGGATTTGTTACATAGGTTAGATATCTAGTGGCCATACAAGAGTTTCACTACTATGAGGGAATTATGCTAGCACAATGTCATAATGAGCTAAGGTGGGGAGAGTATCAGTTTAGTTTGGATGGTGGAGCATTGATTGTATCCCCAAGTTAGTGAAATATGGTAGTTGGTCATCAGATAGGGCCTCCACCTAGGATAGGTATAGGTGTAGGTGTAGGTGTAGGTGTAGGTGTAGGTACATGTATAGGTGCAAGTGGGGCTAGTGGTAGTAGTGCCCTAGGAACTTGATATAGATATGGTTAGGATTATTTTTATATATGATTTTGATACTGACTGAAAATGCAAGATGTATATGAGTGAGAGATATGTACATTTCTAGACACTTATTGATCATATATATATTTATGATTCAAAAGGTTGGGATGTTTTTATTATTTTTCATGTTTTTATGAAACGAATTCTTATATGCTGATAATGTATTTGAGGATGACTAATGTTAATTTTAGATGTGATAGATGATGTTTATGTATGAGATTGATGATGTCATAGTATTGGCATGTGATGATATATATATATTTGATTTTGATTATGATATGATGTTCCTATATTGTTGTGAGGGAAATATGTGATTGTGATGTTAAAAGAATATTATTTTAGGTGATGTTTTTGATTTTATAATTCATGATATCTTTGTTCATTATGGATTATGATGTCATGGTATGTTTTGATAATCTTTTTTTTTGGAGAAAGAATGATAAGAGACTCCCTATGAACTAATATAAAAAAAAGAGACATGTTAGATTCATTGGTAAGGACCTTGTTAAACTAAGGTTCGATAGGATCTTAAGGAACATAAACCTCTAATAGGCTTTGCATTCGGACCTTTCTAGTGAAAAGGTATTATTATAAATGCAATGTGGCCAAGTAATCTCTTAGTCCATTGATTTATAGAGGGTATGTAGGAAAAGGGGATGACATGTAAATGGAGGGAAAAAGGGATAAGGTAGGAACCCAATGTGGATTTAATTACCCTTTTCAATAGGTGACCTAAGAAGTAGAATAGATAAGTTTGTGTCTTTACAAGGTTTATACTGATCGATGTGAGGAGTCTACAAATATATGACAATTTTATAAGAGAGCTAATTGTGGCCCTTCGATGAGATAATAGGGTCATGTGTTGCTTTTTTTTTAAAGAGGTGAAGCTGATCAATGTGGGAAGCTTTAAATACTTTGATTGAGTCAATTGTGGCTTTATTAATAAATTACTTGTGATAGATTGGCTTATCCATATTTCAAGGGAGTGGTCTAAGTAAGACTTCATGTTTGATAACTATCCTTCAAGGGATCAGTCTATTGGTTTTGATTGTATTTAGTAGCCATCCTTCAAGGGAGAAATTTGTCTTTTTAAGAAAATGGACCCAAACAATATTTAATATCCCATAAAGAATATTTAACTGTTGTTATGTTTTAGACATAGAACCATCTATCTAAGTTTTAGAGGCTAACCCTATCAGGGTAAGATTGTTACCAAAAAAGTTGATTGCTAGGTAAGGAAGAGTGATTCAGGAAACAAGTGACCATGGGATTTCATCTAGTGAAAGACAAAAAGTATCCATGAGAACCATGCCATGGGTAGAGCCATGGTAACCATGTTTAAGATTGGGATAAAACTATGATAGATAATCACATAGGTCTATTGTAATCAAATGTTCCCAAGAGGAATAAGGTAATATGATAAGGGAAGGGTGAATCTCATAAAACTAAGGGGCAAGCTTAAGTTAGACCAAAAGGTTCATTTATATCTCTTTCAATAGTAGAAAGGATGCAAATGCAAAGCATTGAAAGGTTTGGGTTCTAGTTTGCCTTCAAGAGAAGACAAATGATAAGCTCTTGATCCATACTTGTGTGTGATGATATAGGGTCTAAGCTAATTGAAATCAAACTTGCCCTTTTGATTTTCTCCATATTAATTACATGTTGGTTTTCTTTTAGGATGAGTTCTCCAATGTTAAATTCACATTCTTTTAGATGCTTGTTATTGGATTGAGTAGAACATTCTTGATAGACATGAAGATGATTAAGGGTAGTAATGTGATGTTCATTAAGTTATTCAAGGCATGTGAGGTATTCTTGATGATAGTCTTCTTCAAAAATGATGTCATGTAAGGATATATGAAGAGAGGGAATATAGACTTCAAGGGCTATAATAGTCTCTATGTGAAAGACTAGGGGAAAAGGTATAACACCTATTTTAGTTTAGATACTTGTGTGGTAGCCCATAAAGTGAATGGGATGTGTAGGTGTCAATCACAGCCTGAAGCACTTACAACTTTGGTTAACATCTTAAAGAGGGTTTTTTTAGAGGCTTTTGCTTGTCCATTTTATTGTGAATGATAAGGAAAGGAATGACTAAGCTTGATTCCAAAAGGATCATAGAGGGATTAAACTTTATCATTTTTAAAGGATTTACCATTATCTATTATGATTTTTTGAGGGACACCCAAATGATAGATGATGTGGTGATCGATAAAATTGATAATTATTTTATCTTTAATTGAGATAAAGGGGATGACCTCCACCCATTTAGTGAAATATTAGGTAGTAATGATGATATATTAGTGTCATTGAGATGAGTGAGGATTGATTTCTCTAATGAGATCAAGCCCCCACTATGAAAAGGGCCAATAATCCTTAGATACCTAAAAGCTATGAGTGGGCACGTGATGCAAGTTAGAATGTTGTTGGAATTTAACACACTTCTTTACATAGTTACAACAGTCCTAATTGAGGGTAGGATGATAGTAACCTAGGCATATGATTATTTTGGTGATAGTAAGGCCACTAAAATGTCCCCCACAAACTCCATCATGAGTTTCCTTGATGGCTTGGGGAATATCATGGCTACATAGACAATGGAGGAGAAGACCATCAAAGCCATGATTGTTAGTATTCTCCCTAGTATGGTGTAATGAGAGGTACCCTGCATAAAGGCCTTCCAGACATTCTTTGAGAGGTCAAGTGGAATGATGTCAAGGTTAAGGTAGTTAAAGGTTTGGTCATACCAAATATTTGGAGGAGATGATTCCACATTAAAAATGGTTGGAATGTCTAAAATGATATATGAAGGTTGGATGAAGTGATGGATTGTAAAAAATAATTTAGATTCATCAAGTTGAGAGGGTATTTGAGATGCAAGAGAGGTCATCGTATCTACAAATTTATTAGTAGATTAAAGCACTAACTGGATCTGATAGAAATTAAAAGATGTTAAAATCTCATCAATGATAATTTTATAATTTTTTAGGATATCATTTTGACATTGATAGGACCCATTGACTTGGTTAATCATGAGTTGAGAATCACCAAAGATAGAGATGGTTTTGATTCCCAAGGTGAGATTGGTTTGGAGCTCGATGACTAAAGCTTCTTATTATACCATGTTGTTAGTACATTAAAATTTGAGTTTAAAGGATAGTATTATAGGTTCACCATGAAGAGGAATGATAACTATGCCCATACCCCCACCATGTTGGCATTTAGAGCCATTAAACAACATGGTCATTTGATAAGAGGGTCTTTCCTGAGATAGTGTGGTAATGGACTCATCTAGAAAGATTAATTGAATGGGATAGTTATTTGGGAGGGGGGATTTAGCTAATTAGTCAGTAATGACCTACCATTGAATGCATTTTTTATAAATAAATTCAAGATAAAACTCATCTAGAAGCATGAGCCACTTAGCCATATGTTGATTTTGATATGGCTTAGAGTGCATATACTTGAGTGGATCGGTATTGGTGATAACATATGTTTTGTGATTGAGGAGGTAATGACAGAGTTTGGAGGTGAAAAAAATGAGAGTGAGACAAATATTTTTAGGGTGGGTATTGTTAGCAATTTTTGACCCCATAGGCCAAAAATGCCACCCTTACCATTTGAAACTTTTCACTTCATGCTACTTTTGGCTTGACTATTTTTTTATGTTGCTCAGACCAATTCAAAGAAGAACGAAAAGGGACTTTAGGTTTTCCCCAATTTATTACTTCAATTTTTCTTAGGAGGGAGACTTCATGTTCCTCAAATCAGTTATAAGAAGTCACAAGTCCAAAGTAGGCAAGTGTGGAAAACCTGATCAAGTAGAAGCTAAGTGCAAAATCTCATTTTAGCTAAGTCTTTACTTATATATTTTTGGACTTTGTGTCAAAATTATTTTATAATTTTGTCCAAAATAAAATTTTTTAAATCTTGTTTTCTTCAGAGAAGTGTCCAAGCTAAGTTTTCCAAAGGATCTTTTTAAAGTAACATGCTCTTTACAACTTTCCTGAAAGGTTCATTTCTCAAGAAAGTGGTCCTTTTCAAGAGATTTCAAAGGGAACTTGTGAAAGGAAATGGTCCTTTACAAATTTTTTGAAGGGACATTTTTGGGAAGAAAGTCATTTTCAAGAAGGCAAAAGGTTCACTTAAAAAAATTGGAAGGGTGCATATCCTTCGAAAAAGGTTCATTCTCAAGTTTGCTGCAGGGTACTTTCCCTTTAGAAAGACCATTCCAAAGATTATTGAAGGGTAGTTACCCTTAAAAAAATTCATTTACACAAGTTGAAGTGTCTTTTTCTCTAGAAGTGGTCCTCTTCAAAAATTTTGAAAGGTACTTTTCAACTTTCCCGAAGGGTATGTTCCTTCGAAAGGGCCATTTTCAAAAGGTTTTGAAGGTCATTTTCATAAAGGAAAATGGTACTTTTCAAGTTTATTGAAGGTTATGTTCCTTTCAGGAAGGTCTCTATAAAAAATCTAAATGATTTTTTTTGGAAAAATACCCTAAGAAAAAGTTTAAAGAAATTGAGTGTACAAAAAGTCTGAAGGAATTCCTCTAAAGGAATTCCTTTGAGAGAAAGTATTGAGACAAAAGTCCATAGAATTTTCCCAAGAGGAAATGTCTGAAGGAAATAACTCAAGGAATTGATGGGCCTAAAAATGTCAAGTTTGAGTCTTGGAAAATAGCCATTGGGGTTCAAATATTTCGTTAATTTCTTATAAATGTCAAATTTGAGCCCCTATGAGTAGCCATTGGTATTTAAAAGATCAAAGGGTTCATCAAGATTGCTACGAGCTTGACACTTGTCAAGATCTCATGATAAAAGATCAATGGTATGAGTGATAGTAAAATATTCAAAAAATCTAGAGGGGTAATCAGTTAGGGACAAATGCAATAATCCCATCCAACTGGTAGGAGATCGACAGACATGCAAAATTCCAAGGGGGTATCGGTTGTAATAAAAAATATATAAGTCCAAAATAATAGTAAGGAGAATGCCATGTTTTAAATGCAAGATAAAAAATCATGTACACTTGGTGAGAACATGTAGATACCCATGACATGGCTCTCTTAGCTCCAAAAAATGAGACTTAAATGCATGAAGGGATCGAGGAGATTTATGATGATCATGGATAGTTCATTTCATGGTTAAGCAGTTTCACACTCTAAAGGCAAAAAGACTTCAAAGACATAGTGGTATTTATAGCCATTTAGAAACTCATATTCATCCACTCACATAATGTCCCCTCTTCTCTCATCCATTTCTACTATATGTAGATGTTTAAACCTTAAAAAAACATCCCTTGATTGGTGATAGAGTTACTCTATCAAAATTTCCTTGTGACACTCTCTTTAAGCAATACAAGACAAATTTCTAATTTTTGTTGAATTCAAGTGTGCATTATTGTAGTTTAACTTGAATAATGTATGTTTTGCTCTCATCACCTATGATTTCTCTATGCACTTCACTTTAGTTTTCTTGGTTTTTTATAGGTTGTGTGATGTGTTAGCCTTTGGTGCTTTTTTGAAGTATTACAAGTTAGAGTGTCTCTCCTGCAAACCTATTCCTTATTGCCCTTCAAAGTGCATCCTCCCCTTTGATGTCCACACAACTACTCATGATTTTGGATTTGAAATAGGCTCAAATAGACTATGTCTTGTTTAAGTTTAGTAGTAGTCATTAAGGTTCCTAGTCTGAATGTGGATCACTCTCTATTTGGTGCATCACCTCCCTTAGCTTAGATTTATTTCTTATGTTATCCTCCTATCCCTTTTCCTTAGTCAACAATATATTTTAGCATGGGAAATAAGATTTGAAGTGAAGCATCTGAGGCACTAGCCTCATAAAAAAGTATAGAGGTTCAACCTCACTACAGGATACCCACATCCTAAGGTTATCCCAATGCTTGTAGCTAAGAGTGAGAGAGCCTGAGAAACTCTCCCACAAAGGGTGCAATTATATTCTACAATAGTTTTTGGCATGCTTGGTGAGACCAATTTCAAGGAATATTGGTCAAGTTTTATGTTGGTTTGATCAATTTAAAGTAGTTATAGCTTTCATGTTTTAGTATCTGGTGACTCTAAAGAACACTCAATAATCTAGTGGCAAAACAATAACTATCTGTCATACCAAAGGTGACTACAATATTAGTTTCTGGAGGTATTCCTTTTGAATTTTTTGAATTACATTTAAACTTGGCAAGCAGGTTAAGGTTCACCCATACTCACGCATGCATAGAAAATTATTTTCCTAAACTAGTTGTGAGGTATACCTATGCAAGAAGAAAATTTTAGCCCATTTTGTTACCATGATTCCCCAAAGAGATTTTTTATGTTTTATCAGACAAAGTCCTTTAAATATGCCACAATATGATCATATTCCATTATCATCTCTCAAAATCATCCCATATTTCATAAGAGACCAAGCCATAACTCCTACTAAACACATCATAGACATAGATAATTTCTATAATATCCATAATGTCATAGTAGAAAATGTAGATATCAGACTATTGGCTATATCCTTTAAGGGAAATGATTGAGATTGGTATATAGGTTTAGCTCCTAACTCTATTCAATCATGGTATTAGTTGAGAATAGCCTTATGTAAGATATTTTCTAACAAGAGTGTCATTTGTCACTAGTAGAACAACTAACCACAATTAAGAGAGCTCCTCATGAAGTTAAGCAAGACTTCAACATAAAGTTACAAAAATCTTAGAACAAAATTCTAGCCACTATTAGACCATCCCCTAACTTTGATTTATTATACTATTTAAAGGCTCTAAATAGTGCCATAATAGTAATGATCCAATCCATGGGAGGAGATATATTACCTAATACTTATGAGGTGGATATCAAAGCTAAAAATTATCTAGATCAAACTAGCAAGCTTACTCCGAGGCCCCTAATGCCTCTTTTCCTTGATATCATCCCACCCCCTATGGTTATTCCCCCACTTTATATTATTCTTCCAACTCTAGTAATTTATACTATGCCTTCACCCAAGTAAGAAAAGGCCTCCACTAGCAGATCAAGTGATTCCAAAGAACAAAAAAATGACCTAGAACTTAAAAGCATGATCCAATCCTTGAGAAATGATGTAGTAAATGTAAAAAGGAAAGCTTAGTTCAATAAACCTTAACAAGCTCCATATCAGCCTCAATAGCAGTCTTATCAAGTAAATAAGCCACCCTATAAAGGAAATTTCCAAGGACAAGGTCAAAGATAGGGGAAACCTAACTATGCTAGACAAAACAACTATAATCCAAATATTGTAGGCTCTTCCAATTCCTTAGTTCCTGTTCAAAATAATATGGCTCAAAAGGATAAAGGGACAATGCTTTGGAATTAATCTTTTAGGCAATCCATTTTCCCAACTAATGGTTCTAATGAGGCATTCGATGACTAATGGTAGCAGGCTATTGCTTATGGATATAATAAAGATTTAATGGCTCAAATCATAAAGAATCCCATGATGATAAACCCAGAGTAGTATCCACAAGAATGAGAATAAAATCAAGTACCAAGCAAACTAGATGCTATAATGGTCATTAGTGAGAAGGAAGAGTGTTATGCATCCAATCAATAGGCCAACTCTAGTCAAGCTCATGTCCTAGTGGTAGCAAATATAAGATTCAAAATAAGGACTATGGGAGGCAACCAGTGAGCATTCAAAGAACCTCTTCCCACCACTTCTTCATTATCTAAGCCTAGCTAGCTTGCTATCACTACAAATGTCTTAAAACCTCCACAATGCTCATAGATTCAACAAATAGTAGTAGTGGCCCCCAAAGCTTAGGCAAAGGTTGGTGGTCCACCAATCAACATGTTGAACAAATGAAAAAGTCCAATATGAGTGTGCTGATGTGGGACATTTTTTCCATGCTTGGTCAAGTGGACATCCTTCAAGAAGGTTTATCTAATATAGGTGTTACAACAACTATAGGTAAATAACCAAGCAAAGAAGCTGAGGTCCTCACTAATGCAGCCAAGGGACCTATGGGAGAAATGTCAAGTAATGTGGTCAAACCTCTTCCCTTCTACATTTCATTAATCATTGATAACTCCTTGGTGTATAATTTCTTGGTAGATAGTGGATCTAGCACTTTGGTAATGCCAAAGTCCATAGTTGATCAACTCAACCTCAAATATGAGCTACATACCAAGGGAGTTCTGTATCTTGTTAGTTCTTCCAAAAAGCTATATGGTATCATAAAATATTTGAATATGACCCTACATGCTTGTCTTAGTGTCTAGGTGGTTCAAGATGTATTGATCCTTGATGTAACTCCTCGCTTTGCATTATGCCTTTCTAGAGAATTCATATCAAAGATAGGAGGCTATCTCTCAATATATTGGTCATACATGGTATTTAGAATGAGGTATGTAATGACGGTGTCAATCAAGGCTAATCCCATGGCACAATTTCATATTGAAACCCATCAAGCAGATAACACAAACCTTAATTTCACAATTCTTGAGGAAGATAAATTTACAACTAGTTTAGAGATGAATACTCATCCTGAGGAGTTTCTAGACTTGTTCTTAGATGAGATATGGGGGGATAACTAATTTCTCAACCCTTTAAAGGATGTTAAAGAAAGAGACATGGGTGTTTATCTGCTACATGAAGAAAATCAACCCATGCCTTACCTCATTGGACCTAAAGAAGACCTCAATCACATGTGGAGGTTGTTTTTTGATAGTTCAAAGAGAAAAAATGGAGTAGGTGCAGGGGAAATGTTGGTTTCCCCTTAAATAAATAAGAATTTCTCTTGCTTTAGTTTTTTTTTTAGTTTCTCTTATGATGCAACAAACTATGAAGGTTGGATCCATGGTCTCTAATGGGACAACAAGAGAGGAATAAAGATGTTTCAAGCATATGGAGATAGCGATCTTATAGTAAACTAAGTTAGGGGTTTGAAAATTACAAAGAATCCTTTGATGAGGTCTTACAAAAATATATTGTGGGACATAATTGAATATTTTGAAGCCTTCAACATCCAAGTAGTGCCAAGGAACTAGAATCAACATGCTAATAGGTTAGTAGCTATGGGAGCTCAGTTTAACATCCCAAGAAAGATAAAAGAGGCTAAGGTTCAACCACATGTCAAGGTGGTGGTGAGGTCATCAGTGCTAGATAATGAAGTCCATTGGCAAGTTTTTAAAAATGATAAATAAATTACTTGTTTCTTACAATAAGAAGTTGAGTTGTCCTCCACCAATTAGAAGAAGTTTCAACAAAAATATGGGGAGAAAATTATCTGATTAAAATCTAGTAATCTTTCCAAAGGATTGGTTACACTTGAGGGCCTTTTCCATGAGGGAAACCATATGACAAAATAAAAGGTGGTAATGTTAACTAATGAAGAGAACTATGAGAGCTTCCTCATCTTCAAAGACAAACTTCTTAAGCTTGAGAAGGTAAGGAGCAAAGTTGAAAGGCATGCTTTCATAAAACTCTTCCAAGAATACATAGACATATTTACTTGGGAATATGACTTAAAATTTTTTGATCCAAAGTTAGCCCATCATACCATACAACTGGAGGATAATGCTAAGCCTATGTGGTAAAATCAAAGGCCCATAAACCC
This sequence comes from Torreya grandis, assembly GCA_037957365.1. NCBI lineage: Eukaryota > Viridiplantae > Streptophyta > Pinopsida > Cupressales > Taxaceae > Torreya > Torreya grandis. Next base: position 113,809 of record JARHVA010004619.1, on the reverse strand, counting down.
CAAAATAGAAGAGCTTATGAGGAAAGAACTAACCAGGTTGATTGAATCCAAGATTATCTTTCCCATCAAACACTCATCATGGGTAGCCAATTTGGTGCCTATAAGGAAGAAGAGTGGGGAGATTAGGCTGTGTGTTGACTTCAGAGATTTGAACAAATTCTCCTTAAAGGATCATTACCATTTACCATCCATGGAGTAACTTCTTCAAATATTTGTAGGGTTAAAACATTTTTCTCTTTTAGATGGATATTCAAGTTACAACCAGGTATTAGTAAAATAAGAAGATCGGTACAAGACTACCTTCACCACCAAATGGGGCATGTATGCATACCAAAAGATGCCCTTCAGTTTGTTAAATACTGGAGAAAATTTCTAAAGAGCCATGGACATGGATTTATAAGGATTACTAAATTAAATGGTGTTGGTATACTTAGATGACATCATGGTTTTCTCCAAGAATTCCAATGAACACATGAACCACTTGAGGCTGATCTTTGAAAGTTTTAGGGAGTATGGGCTATCATTAAATCCCAAGAAGTGTGTGTTTATCATATGTGAAGGTAAGTTGTTGGGCCACATTATTTCAAAATAAGGGTTGTCTATTAACCCTGAAAGGGTGGATTCCATCTTAGAACTCTCTCTCCTCAAGTATAAGAAAGGAGTTCAAAGTTTCCTTGGCAAAATAAACTTTGTAAGAAGGTTCATATCAAGTTTTGAAATATTGATCAATCCTATTACTGCCATGTTAAAGAAGAGTCAAGTTTTTTCTTGGCCAAGAGAAGGAAAATATGCTTTTGAAGCAATAAAATAGGCCATTGCCCAAGCAACCTTACTCATAAATCCTAATTTATCTAAGGATTTCATGTTATACACCTTTGCCAATGTTGACAGCTTATTAGCTATGCTGATACAAAAGAATGGTGAGGGAATGGAGTAGACAGTTGCATTTTTTAGTCAAGGATTGAAAGGATATGAGGTAAGGTACACTTTTATAGAGAAGCAAATCCTTGTAGAAGTGAGGAGTCTTAATAAGTTCAAACTAATGTTCTCTAATAATAATATTTATCTCATGGTACCCCATCCTAGATTTATGGATTTCATCCTTAACAAAGATCTAAATGAAAAAAGAGCTGGATAGATTACCAAAATCATGGAGTTTGATGTGGAAATCAAAGTGACCAAGTTGGTTAGAGGTAGAGGTTTTTGTGATCACATGGTGTAATATCTTAAAAAAGACAAAGAAGTTACCATGGTGATTCGAGACAACTCATAGGTAAAGGCACCTCTACTTCATAAGAGCTGGCTCCAAGATATGGCACATTTTATGCTAATAGGAGAATGTCCCCAAGGACTAGACAAGGAAAAAAAAGATATTTCAAACTTCAATCCATACCTTATGTATTGGTTGATGGGGGTTTATTTAAAAATGACCTTAATGGAGTTATCTTAAGGTGCATAGATGATGACCAAGTGACAAGGCTCTTAGAGAAATTCCATGATGGACTTACAGGAGGATATTTTGCTCTTAGGACTATGGTAGAAAAGATAATGAGGGCTGGTTATTACTAGCCCAACCTCATCCAAGATGCTTATGCATGGGTAAGAAAGTGTCAAAATATTCCATCTTTATATGTAAACAAAGATTAGCAACTTTTTCTCTCAATCCAATTCAGGGAGAGAAACCATTCATGCAGTGGGGTTTAGATTTCATAAGAGTGATCAACCCTCCATCAAGTGCAGGGCATAAATGGGTGCTTAATACAATTGAATACTTCACCAGATGGGTGGAAGTCATTATGTTAAATGAAGTTAATGAAAGTGTAGTCCTAGACTTCTATGATAGCATTGTGACTAGGTTTAGTGTTTCATCCACTATTATTTATAACAACACATTGGCATTCCTTGGTCTAAAAAGAGTGAATGGGATTTCAAAATGGGCATCTACCTCAGCACCTATTTTAATTATTATCCTCAAGGAAATGGACTAGTTTAGTCCACAAATAATAATTTGTTGAGAACCATTAGGAGAACTATGGAAGAGAATCAAAGGACATGTCATACCAAATTAAAGACAACCTTGTGGGCTGATAAGGTGACTCCTAAAGCTTCCATTCCTAATTCTCCATATGTTTTAGTATATGTAAGGGAGGTCAAGTTACCCATTTCTCTTGAGCTACCTACATTAGAACTATCCCATCAGCTAGAGTTATTATAAGATGAGCCCATGAATGTGAGATTGGTATAACTCATAGAGCTTGAAGAAAAAAGAGACCTTGCAATGAAGACACTAGAGTCACATCAAGATCAAGTCAATAAATCCTTTGACAAGAGATCCATAGCAAGGGAATTCAAAGAGGGGGATCTATTCCTCAAATGAGATTCAAATAAGGCCAAGCTAGGTAGCCATACCAAGTTTGATAGCTTGTGGAGTGCCCCTTATTTGATCCATGAATGTAAATAACATGACATTTTTTATCTTTCCAACCTAGATGGAGAGGTATTACACATCCCAGTCAATGGGATTCATCTAAATCTTTGCTATTAAAAGCATTTGTAGCCATTATATATATTGTATATTTTGTATAGTTTTTCATGTTTTCTTCTAAGTGCCTTTTGCACATCCTTTTCAATTGGGTATTTCCCTTCCTTAAATGCCTTGGGAAAAATATTGTTTTGTTTTGGTTGTTATTTTTTCAACAAGGTGAGTTTCCAGATAGAGTTAGCCTTGTCAAAGAAAGTAGTAACTCCATGCCCAATGGATCAGATGAAGTAATGAGTTGGGTTATTCAAGTATAGTAGGCATTATTCCCTAAGAGTCACCAAAAATGTTGGTATTTTTTGACCCCACAAGCCAAAAATTCCACCCTTACCATTTAAAACTTTGTAATTCATGTTAATTTTACATTAAAGTTTTTTTATGTTGCTTAGAGCAGTTTAAAGAAATAAGAAAAGGGACTTTAGGTTTGCCCCAATAGATGAATTTGGGGTTTTCATAGGAGGGAGACTTCATGTTTCTCAAATTAGTTTCAAGAAGTCACAAGTCCAAAGTAGGCAAGTGTGGAAAACCTGATCAAGTAGAAGCTAAGTGCAAAATCTCATTTTCAGTTAAGTATTTACTTACACTTTTTTTAGACTTTTAGTGTTAGAATTCTTTTAGACTTTTGTCCAAAATAAAAGTTTTGAAAGATTTTTTTCTTTAGAGAAGTGTCCAAACAAATTTTTATGAAGGATCTTTTTCAAGAAAAATGGTCTTTACAACTTTTCTGAAAGGTTCATTTCTCAAGAAAGTGGTCCTTTGCAAGAGATTTTGAAGGGAACTTGTGAAAGAAAATGTCCTTTAAATTTTTTTCAAAGGGACATTTTTGGGAAGAAAGTCATTTTTAAGAAGGTAAAATATTCACTTCAAAATTTTTTAAGGATTCATATCATTCAAAAAAGGTTCATTCTCAAGTTTTTTGAAGGGTACTTTCCCTTTGGAAAGACCATTCCAAAGATTCCCAAAGGGTAGTTACCCTTAAAAAAGTTCATTTTCACAAGTTGAAGGGTATTTTTCTTAAGAAGTGGTCCTATTCAATTTTTTTGAAAGGTACTTTTCAACTTTCTAAAAGGGTATGTTCCTTTTAGAAGGGCCATTTTCAAAAGGTTCTGAAGGGCTTTTTCATAAAAGAAAATGGGACTTTTCAAAATTCTCGAAGGGTATGTTCCTTTTGGGAAGGACTCTTTAAAAAATACAAAGGAATTTTTTTGGAAAAACACCCCAAGAAAAATTCTAAATAAATTGAGCAGACAAAAAATTTAAAGGAATTTCTCTGAAGGAATTCTTTTGGGAGAAAGTGCAGAGACAAAAGTATGTAAAAATTGCTCAAAAGGAAATGTTTAAAATACATAACTCAAGGAATTAATGGGCCAATAAACACAATTTTGAGCATCAAAAAATAACTATTGAGGTTTAAATATTCCATGACTTGCTCATAAACATCAAATTTGAGCCCCTACGAGTAGTCATTGGTATTCAAAAGATCAAAGGGTTCATCTAGATTGCTACAAGCTTGAAACTTGTCAAGATATCATGATAAAATATCAATGGCATGATTGATAATCAAATAGTAATAAAATATATAGGGCTAATCAGTCAGGGACAAATGGAAAAGCTCATCCAACTAGCAAGAGATCCACAAACATGCAAAAGGTTAAGGGTGGTATCAATTTTAATAAAAAATATATAAGTCCAAAACAATAGTAAGGAGCATGCCAAGTTTTAGATGCAAGAGATAAAATCATGTACACTTGGTAGGAACATGCATCTATGCATGACATAGCTCTCTCACCTCCAAAAAGGGAGACTTGAATGCATGAAGGGCTTGAGGATATTTATGGTGATAATGGATGGTTCATTTCATGGTTAAGTATTTGCATGCTCTAAAGGAAAAAAGAGTTCAAGGACATAGTGGTGGCTACAGACATTTAGGAACCCTCTTTATCCTCTCATGTAATGTCCCATCTTGCTTGAGGATATTTATGGTGATAATGGATGGTTCATTTCATGGTTAAGTATTTGCATGCTCTAAAGGAAAAAAGAGTTCAAGGACATAGTGGTGGCTACAGACATTTAGGAACCCTCTTTATCCTCTCATGTAATGTCCCATCTTCTCTCATCCCTTTTTGATGTGTGTGTGTGTGTGTGTGTGTGTGTGTGTGTGTGTGTGTGTGTGTGTGTGTGTGTGTGTGTGTGTGTGTTTAAACCTTAAAAACATCACTTGACTAGTGATAGAGTTACTCTATCAAAATTTCCTTATAACACTATCTTAAAGTAATAAAAAAAAATGATTTTTGTTGAAGTCAAGTGTGTATTATTGGAGTTTAACTTGCAGAATGTATGTTTTTCTCTCATCACTTGTGATTTATCTATGCACCTCAATTTAATTTTCATGGTTTCTTGTAGGTTGTGTGATGTGTTAGCTTCGATGCCTTTCTAAAGTGTTACAAGTTATAGTGTCTCTCATGTAGACCTATTCCTTCTTGCCCTTGAAAATGCATCCTCCGCTTTGACCTCTACAAAACTACTCATGCTTGTGGCTTTGAAATATGATTAGTTAGAATGTGTCTTGTTTAAGTTTAATAATAGTCATTAAGGTTCCTAGTCTTAATGTGGATCACTTTATATTTGGTACAACACTTCCCTTAGATTAGATTTATTTCTTATGTTATCCTCCTATCCATTTTAATTAGTAAATAGTAGATTTTAGCATTATAAATAAGAGATGAAGTGAAGCATCTAAGGAACTAGCCTTATAAAAAAGCCTAGAGGTTCAACCTCACTATAGGATACCCATAGCCTGAGGTTGTCCCAACACTTGTAGCTAGGAGTGAGAGATCCTAAGAAACTCTGCCACAAAGGGTGGAATTCTATTCTACAATAAGTATATCATGTGTCATAATTGAGAAGCATGCATATAATATAGTATATGGCTTGCTCCTTGTTTTGTTTATCTCGATGAGCCAACATGACACCCAAAGAGTGATTAGTGGTGGATATGTAAAGGTAGAAAGGTTGGTCATCCCTAAGTGGGATAATAAATGATGGAGAAAGTAGATACTCTTTGAATGAATTAAAGGCTTTTTGATAATATTTGGTCCATCTAAAGGAGGTGTTTTTCTTCATGAGGTGGTGAAAGGGTTGGCATTTTTCTAATAACTGGGAGATAAAGTGATGGATAGATTAGAGTTTTCCCTATAGACTACGAAGTTGCATTAGGTTTGTTGGAGGAGGAATTTATATGATGGATTTTAATTTAATAGGATCACTTTCAATTCCATTAAGGGAAAAGATAAATCTAAAGAGCTTCCTAGAGAGAACCCTAAAATTGCATTTTTTGGGAATGAGCCAGACATGGAATTGGATTAGTCGATCAAGAATGATAGAAAGAATAGATAAATGGTCCTCTTGATGCTTGGATTTTTTGAGGAGATCATCCACATAATCCTCTAAAATATTATGGCTAAGGTCATGGAAGATATAGCTCATGGCTCATTGATAAGTCACTCCTACATTTTTTAAACCAAAAGGCATGATTCAATAGCAGAAGGTTCCCCAAGGAGTAATGAAGGCATTTTTATATTGATATAAAGAGGTGATTAGAATATAATTATATCTTGATAAACCATCCATAAGAGATAACATATGATGGCCCATGGTAAGGTCAACTAGTTGGTCAATTTTGAGTAAAATAAAGTCATTTTTGGGGCATGCAAGGTTAAGGCCATGGAAATCCACACAAAGGTAGAGTCCCCCAGTGGGTTTGCTAACAAGAATGATATTAGAGACCCATTGTGGATAATCAATGGGCTAAATGAAGTTGAAAAATAGAATATGTTAAAGTTCTTCCTTGATGAGAAGAGTTATAAGAGGGTGCATTTTGTGAAGATTTTTCCATACTGGCTTAGCCTTAGGATGGGTAATGATGTTATGGAGAGTGGAAAGGGGGTCAATCCCAGACATATCTTGATAATACTAGGAAAATGTGATGCTACATTCTTAAAGGAAGGTGAGATGATCCTACTACTTGTTTGGGTTCAAGGATTGGCCCAGTTTAATGATACAAAGATCCTCTTGGTTCCATAGGTTAAAATTAATAGTTGATTCATTAAGCATGGGTAGGTTCTCAAGAGGGAAAGATTTATTTATAGAATAATCTCCTACACTAAGGTAGGTGAGGATGGAATCATTATCTTGACATTAAATGGTATGAATGGTGGGTGAATCATGATTGATAATTTTGGGATGGATAAGAGGAAAGGTTTTGGTTTGGCCACCTTGCTGATAGGTCAATGGGCATAAAATAATGGTATTGATAAAAAAATTAGATGGAATAATGTTGGTATCCTTGGATTGGGAAGATGAACTAGGTGAGAATGGAGTTTCTTCTATGGGGGTAGCAGTAGGTTTTGGTGAGGTGGGCTCTTTTTATGGTTCAAACCCAAGCCCAAAGAGCTCATAAGGTTTCTAAGTTTTGATAACTAGAAACTCATGAGGTCCTTATTTATAAAGGCCCATAACAAATCCTTTCTATGCATAGTAGTGAACATAGGTTTTGGCAAAGACTAGATTACTTAGATAGGAAAAATTGGAAGTGAAAGGTTGGATATATGGGGTGGTGATAGGAGTAATGAGTGGTCAATTGAGTCCCCCATAGATAAATATTTTTGATTTTTGGGAAGTCCAACGGGATGAGGGTTCCTATATTGGGGTCATAAGAAGGGTCATTTTAAAGGTTCCCATATTCTTGGGGAGTGAGAAAGGCATCTAGTGCTAAAAGTTAGTATTCCTTGAGAGAGAGAGACATAAGAAAGTTTGTTTCAAGAAGTCCTGAATGCGGATCTAGGAAGAAGAGATAGAGGCACTAGTTGAGAATTCATCATTATCGACAGTAGAGGCACTGTGGGTTGAGGTTGATGGTGTAGTTGTGTTAATAGTGTTGATTGATTGTAAGGGAGATGAAGGTGGAAAAAGGACATCATTAGGCCTATAGGTCATATTTTAAGATGTAAAAGGATTGGGATCAACCTTGATGGTTATAACTTGTCCTTCATGTTCAAATTTGATGCAACAGTGTAAAGTAGAGGGGATGTAACTCATAACTTGAATCCAAGGGCCTCCAAGTAGAATGTTATATTGGAATTCAACCTCCACAACATAAAATATATCAGGGATGGTGAGAGGTCCCAAGCATATTTAAATAACAATGGTCCCAAAGGTAGTGGCCATGGTATCATTAAAGGAGTGAAGGATGGTTGTGATTTCAGCCATGATGTTCTTTAGTAAACATAGTTGATCAAAAGCATGGGTGGAGATTATGTTAATGCTAGCACCTCTATCAATCATCACCCTTTTAATGTGATTGTGATTGACATATACGGTGATAAAGAGAGGAGGATCAAACTCCTTTGAATGGGTTGGAGGTATCTTAGAATCTTGGAAGGTGATGATGGTAGAATGTTAGAGGGTTCCAATAAAAAATGAAAGAGGTTGAGGGTCATTTGGTTGAACCTCAATGGATTTTAGAGCATCTATTAATGCTTGACAATGGTGGGGTGAGGTGTTGATCAAGTTGTAAAGGCTCATCTTCACTGATGCTTGGTGAAGCTAATTCAAGATGGTTTGTTGAACAAATGCAAAAGAGTTGATGGGAGGGGCACTAAGGATGGACACTATAGGTCTTGGTGATGGCTTATAAATTGGTGTTTAAACCTAGTTATAAGGTTGATAATCTAAAGGATAAGGCTATAGAATGTATGCATTGGCTCTTTCTTCACCCCTTTATTGATCCCAAGATCAGGTAATCATGTAAATAACATGGATAATGGGCTCAGTTGGACTAGGTGATGGTTTTAGTTCCTTGCCCTTATCTATGGATGGGAGTAAGGAAGCAGGTGTAGGTTGGGATAGTGGCTAGATTAATTGGGTTGGTAAGATAGGTGAAAGTGGTTCATTTGATAATAGATCATAATCCTCATATAAGCAATGAACAAGAGCTTAGAGAGTTTTTTAGTTCTCCATGTTATGTCATAGTGTCCTATGGTATGCACAAATTTGAGTATCATCAAACCAAAAGGGTTTGGTGTTAGAAGGGGTGAATGGCTTAATTGGTGGAAGTTTAATGGAGGAGGTTTCAAAAATCCTCTATAAAATAATAGAGTAGGATTCCTTTAGATGTGTCGAGGGTGTTGAGATGCTTGTCAAAGAAATAAGAACCTTCTTAGGCATGGTCTTGACCTTAGAGAGGGTTAGTGGTTGGGAAATTTTGGTAGATGGTTTAAGTTGGGTTAGCTTAGCTATGATCAGATTAATCATAGATAGTTTCAAAGTAGAGGATGAGGGGTTGATAATAGGTGGAAAAGTAAAGGGGGATAAATTAGCTAAGAATGATGAAGAATTCAATGATGTAGGTGGTGGAAGGGTAGGCATAGAAAAGGACATTGGTTTAATTGAAGTAGAATAAGTGATTAGGATGGTAGAAGAGTGGGGTCCCAAAACAGATGGAAAATGAGAAGGAGGTGACATAGGTTGAGCTTGAGGATAAGGTTTAGGTAACTGTACCTTTTGATCCATCTTGGTTGGTGGTTTGTTAGGTAGCCTAAAGGGGGTTAGGTCCAATTTGATGGGGGGATGGGTGATGCTAGGTGTGGCAAGGATACCCAAATTATTAGAAGGTTTAGATAGAAGATTATGAGATGATCTAGGTGGAGGTGGGTGATATGGTTCCATCATGTCTTGGGAGAAAGAAATGTTTGATGATGGGGTGATAATAGATTGGAAAGTGGATGATAATGAAGTTGAGGGTTCAAATTTTTTTGGTATGGGAGCCCCAAATGGTGCCAAAAAATGGCTCTATCTATGTTGGGTTGTGAGGTAAATTACAAAATTTTCACTAACTGAGAAAAGGGCTTATAAACATGTTTTGTTCTTTGATCTATTATTTTAAATGTCAAGCCTTTAGGTAAAGAAGATGGGATGGTTCCTTCATATTTACTTGAGATAAAAGGTTCCAAAATTAAGGTTTATTATGGGGTGATTAAGAGAGGGGATATTTGTTTAATCGAGGGTGTAGGTATGGTCTTGACTCCTTCCTTTGATAGGGTATCTAAAGGAAAAGAAGGGAGTTCTACCATTTTAGTTGATGGGGTATAATAAGAGATGGTTAAAGCCAAAATTGATTATATGAGAGGAGAAGATGTGGGATCTATAAATCCTTCTATTTGAGTCTCCAAAGGGATAAGAGGTGAATTCATTGCTTCCATAGGTGAGGTTGGTGAAGGAGTAATAGAAATGTGAGGCTCATATACCATGGGATCATTTATGATGATGTTAATTATGTGTGCCTCATGAGATGAAGAGGGATAAAATTGATTATCATGGGCTTGGGTAGGTGGAGGATGGTTAGGAAATGGTTTACATAAAATATTGAGAGAATGGTTGGGAGGTGCATTAGGGTTGTCAAATGAAAACTCACCATTATCAATCAAGTTTTAGATGAATTTTAAAAGTGTTACAATAATTTATGTCATGTCTAATGACCTGATGGAAAGCACAATGGTAATTTTCATTGTACCACCTAGGCACAGGGCAAGAAGGGTCAAATTATTGAGGTGGCTTGATTGGTGGAAACTAAATAAGGTTAGCTTTGAGTAGTTTGTCTAATATGGAGGCATAGGGTTCTCTTATTGGTGTGAATTATTTAGGAGGCATATGGTTTTGGTTTTGGTTTTGTGAATAAGTAGGGTTATAAGGAGTGGTTTGATAAGGTTGATTAATGGATGGAGGTGGGGCAACTTTCAACACCACCAAATTTGCAAAAAATTTGGCTTTAGAATTAGATTGGTTAGTTGTCTTGGTGGAAGAGGGATCATTAGATTTAAAAGTGGAATTCTTATTTTTCAACTTTAATTTACCTTCATATATGGATTAGTTCTTAAGTTTTCACACCATTGTGAATGCTTCATCAAAGGTTATAAATGTTTGCACCTAAAGGGTGGGAACAATGTGTTTTACATATCCCCTAGAGAAAATTTCAATGAGCTCCATTTGGGATAATGAAAAGGATAATTGATTCATGAAACCTCACCATCGTACAATAAATTTATAAATTGATTAATCATAAAACTACCTTATGGAATAGAGGTCAGTTATGGAGACCTTGGATATATTGACAAAAAAATGTTCTAAGAAAATTTGGGTGAGTTGGGAAAATAAAAAGATAAAATGCCTAGGAAGGGCATTGTACCAATCTAAGGTAGGCCCTGCTAAAGGCATAGGAAAAGATTTAGATATGGATGGCATCATCATATGTGATAAAGTAACAAGAATGGTGAAATTCCATCAAATGTTGCTAAGGATCCTCCTTACCCTGAAACTTAGAGAATTTAGGGAGCTCCTATTGAGGAGGATAAGCGTGAATCAGGATAAAAGGGTTGATAAGTTCATTATAGATTTGATCATAGGATAAAAGGTTATGGGACCTAGAGATAAATGACTCAAATTGGGTCATATTATCCATGAGCATCCTTATTAGGTTGAGTTGAGGTTGGGTAGCCACATAATTCGATGGTAATCTCTATTGAGGTTGAGTTGTAGCTAGGAATTAGTATGTGATAAGAGGTATAGAAGTAAGCACATATTGGTATGTGGTGACTTGAGGTTGGGATAGTGACCCAATAAGACTAATATACATTAAGGGTTGGGTGGAAGGTGAAATATATTCAAATGGGTTGGGGATATATTGATAGGATGTTATGAGGACTTATAAGGGAAGTGATAACAGTTGGTTTAGGGGCACATTTGGGCTAGTTGATGGGGGTATGGTTTGGGTTGGTAATACTAACGTTTTTTGAGGTTGTTAATGGGTAGTGACCCTAGTGTTAATAGGTGGAAGTATTTTTGGTATGGATAGTACCAAGTTTTGAAAGGGGTTTGAGGTTGGTATATTGGTTAAGCTGAAGGGAATGGTAGAAATGGGTGTGGAACACATCACACTGGCATAAGGGGTAGATGTGACAAGGGGTAAAGTTGAGCCAACATTAAACATATTGGTTGGGGTAATAGGTGTTTAAGTGGTGGTGGTAGATGGACCAATGGTAGAAGATGAAGCTTGGATAACATAAGGGTAGGATGCTATAACAACAACCATGAGGTGGTGTGACATACCATAGGGTGGATCCATAGGAGGAACCAAAGCCATTGAAGTACAATAGGCTAAGGTATTAAGATAGTGTTGTAAAGTAACCATATTTTTTTCTAGAAAGGTTTCAAAAATATGGATCACCTCTAGGGATTATTGAAGGCATCGTAGGTAGGGGAGAATGGTGCGGTGAATCATGGGGTGATCTATCAACATCTAAGGTATAATCCTTGGATGAAGATGAAGAATAATATGTTAGTTGGATATTTTGGTTTTTAAATTATTGTTTGATTAAGATCATATATTAAATTTATAAATGGATAACAAACCTCTCACCTCAAACAATAAGAAAACAAAGCACACACTAAAAACATAATTAATCATATGATTTATTTTAAATCACTTTTGGCTTATGCCTTGAAGAGTATGAAAGGGTAAATTGGATTATGAGTTGGGAACTAGAAGAGACATCTAAGGATGGTTTTGAGTTGATTTTTTGTGCTCAAAAAATATTCACTAGACTGAGTACATGGCCTGGTACTTGGGGTTTGCTCCTTGCACTTCATGAACCTGAAGTCGAGTTGAGCTGCTTAGCCAATATATACCATTTGTCTAGAGTTTATACTTAGCTAGAGAATGGAGTGGGTCCTTACCTTGGTGATGAAATCTAAGTGGGATTTTTGGGTAAGGTAAGGTGATCCAAAGGGTGATGAAATCTCAATAGGCCTTGTCTCATGTAAGTTTTGATGTTTATTTTGTGCAAGTGGTTTGGTAGTGTAATATATGTGTGCTATGATTAATTCGTAATGTGTTTAACTAATATAGGTGAGATAAATATTAAGAAATAAAAATAATATATGAACTAAATTTTAACCTAAAACAAAATTTTGATGTTTTTTCATGCAAACAAAGAATAGCTAAAAATTCACTTAATGTAGGATGAAAATGCAACCTATCCCTAGGATGAAAACTTCTTTTTTTTTAAATATTTTTAGGAAGATAAAGAGATAAAATTTATTTTGAAATTTTTAGAAATAATAGAAATTCAAGAGCATGGATTTTCACTAATGTAATTATATTCCTAAAATAACTATGAACCTAGAAGGGGTCCCATCGAGCACGCCAGAATATTTCCTACTATTTTTTACTCATTTTTTTTTGCTTTTAGGAAAAAAGGAGAGAAATAATAAATGAGTAGTGTGTACCTAGTAAATTTTGTGCTCGTTGAAGACCAAAAAAATTGAGATATCCTTTTTGGCAAGGAAGGACTACTTACAATATGACTTCACTAAACCAGCTTATTTGTTAGATGAGTATGAAGAGTGGATTGCCTAGTAATGTTGTATCTAATAAGTGAAAGCTCCCTTAGATGGCTATCAATCCACTACCCTAATGATTTTTTTTTTATATAAATAGAAATAAATGATGATAAATGGACAAGAACATAAATGCTAATACAAGAAAATAAATAACGTACCTATTTGGTAGAATATGTAGCATGGTGGGTCAATACCATACATAAATATATCAAGTTCAAGTCTATGAAGGTCTGGGTAGGGTCTATAGATAGGTCAAAAATAGAAATAGGGGTCTAATTGGGTGAAAATGGGAGAAAACAATAATATATTATTTTCCTTGCTAGTGACCATTGACAATCAAGATGACCGATGATGGTTGGGTATGATCACCGATGGTTAAGTAACTGGTGATAGTTATGGTGACCAATAATGGTTACAACAACCAATGATAGTTTCTTATGAGAAGTATATGTGGAATTTAAATGGAGTTGGGGATGAAGTGGCTACTGGGTAGAAGGTAGAGTGTGGACTATTGGGGTGAGGGGTGATGTGTAGGTGACCAGGTTGATTCAGAAAGAGATAGTGGGAAAAGAGAATGTTGAAAATAAGAGAAATAATACCTGAATGATGCAAAGTAGAAACCAAATGAATAAATAAATGAAATTGGGTAGCATAACAATACTCCAACCTTCAAAATTCATTTAGATAGAGTTTTGGGATGCTAAATGTCTACACAAAGAAAATAAAAGATCATGGCTGTAAATTTTTGGATCCATAACTCCTTTAAGAGCCTTGTATTTATAACACAAACTTGCTAAGTGAGGAAAGGGAAAGTTTTTAAGTTGAGTGAAGATAAAGATTCCAATTCAAAGAGAGGGAAAGCTCTAAGGTGTGCATAAGAAAGTATCTATTTTTTCCATGCATTCTTGTCCTATAGCTAGATGGTTTTTTATTTTATAGGAGTAAAGACTTGATCATCGATGGTTAGGTTAACTATCGATGGTTAGGCTAACCATTAATAGTTGAACCCTAACTTAAAAGGGGGTTAAAATGGGTCTAATTTAATATGTTAAAAATGTTTATTAAGGGGTGCTTAAATGTGTTATCAAATGTAAAGGGTGAGTTAACTAAGTGAATAGATGACTAAGGTTGGGAATAGGTCCATAGTGAAGTGACATCAAAAACTAGTCGAGGGGGGGTTGAGTGTCTACAAATATAACTAATGAAAATATTCAAAAATATGAACTACCATGTAACAAGTGAAAATACCACTAAAAATAATAAATGAGGAAGCTACATCTAAACCTAATACCATGATCTTGTTTGGAGAAAACTATGGCTGGGTGAATGTAATAGGAGGGGTTTTGGATGATAGACAATGAGTAACCAAATTTTTTATCATCTATAACTATGATTATTTATAATTAAAGGTAGATCAAGGGTGATGGTACATTGAGCAAGGCATGATGGATGTCATGGAGTTGAGAAGGTAAGGTTTAGAATGGAGGTTGGTCATAGATCAAGAGCTAGATAAAAGACTTGTTTAGAGCTTGAAGTTGAGCCATGGAGACAATTGTAAGGTTTGGGGAGTGTGATCCAAGTCAAGGTTAGCTACCATAGAAACTACATAGGTGAAGCCTAGACAAATTTATGTGAAGGTTGAGAAAGGAAAAAACTAGATGTGGTGAATATCAATACTCATTAATGGTGTTTGAGAGATTAATACTTGATGATGGTACTAGAGATCTTGGCATTGGATTAATAGATCTACAAATAAGTTACCAATAAGTTAAACTAATGTAGTGCAAAAAAAATCCAATGGAATGAGGGTCCAAGATAGTGTAGTGCAAAATATATTCAAGGTAGTGTTGAGTCATGACCGATAAGTAAATAATATTATATGGGTAATGAGATAGTATAAGAGGTGTAATGGGTCGTCAAAGGCATTAATATGAATACCTCATAGAAACCCTTAATTCTAGATCCAAGGATTTATAAGATGATAACATCTAAATTGATACTGAGTATTAGACAAATACTAATATTATAGAGAATCCTAGATATATATATAAATTGAATTACTCTATATACTGAGAATATGGGATGGTCCATGGTAGCAATGGTTTTATCAGATCAATAATAAAAGTAAAAACACATAATACACTAGCTAGAATATTACAAATTACTACAAACTTCATAATGACTAACAATAAAACTAAATGACTAAAAACTATCTCGCTAATATTAATTTCTCTTGTAATGGAAAAAAAAAATTATCCTAAGAAAGTGCTCTAATACCAATGATAATAACCCCACTCTCATATAACTAAAAATACTAAGTATATAATATTGTATTCCTTTTATGGAAGGAAGAACTTCAGATTGTGGGACTCTTCAAGGGTGTAACCTCTTATTACAACAATCTCTATTAAAAAAAACTTCTTCGATACCTAACACTAACATATACCCTTTATTTATACTAATTATCATCTATCCAACTGCTTACTCTTATTCATGTGGTACTAAATCATTATTTAATATTTTATTATATATTTTACTATTATACCCTTATCTAGGTACATTACACGATGTCACCAGATGATGTAGATATTAGAAATGAATTTCCAATTAATAAATATTCAATAACTTCCATGGATTTTCCACTTAATTTGGTTTAATTTACTTGAGTGGGGTTAATTAAATTTTATGTAATTCATTAGAAATTGGTTGCTTAATTCATTAAATTGGTCAAAATGTTAAGTTACTAGGTCATAATTTTAATAGATTATAATTATAATAATGTGTCAATTTAATATGGGACAATACCCCATTTAGAGCATTGTGGATGCAAACTAACACATGCACATGTCATGTGCTTTTGAATTAGAAGAATGTAGTGGTTCAGAGCGTCAAATTACATTTTTGTTATCTGAATTGAAATGATTTAAAAAATATAATAATAACTTAAAATTAATTTCCCCATTTAGGAATACATTTTCCTAAATTTACACTTGTATATGACAAGCTCAAACCATTTAGTGCGTTTTAGTGATTTTGGCCCAAATTATGTGTTGTCATAAAATTTCAAGTAATATTGACAATTTCAACATAATAGTGATATAAATTAGATGTCTACAACCTAAACCTATATTTTTTATCCTCTTATTTATATCAAATCCCTATAAACACATTGAACTCTTGAGAGACTCAGGGTTTATCCATCTTACACTCAATAAGACTGTATGGATTGAATTAGACTATGTTGACCTAGAGGAGGATGATGAGTTTCCAAGAAAGTGTTTCAAATTTATTGAGTATATTAAAGTCATTGTAAAAACTTAAATTTATATCTTCATTCCATTACACATGCCATCATGGGCTAAATTGAACTCAAGAATGAACAAACATAATGAAAAGAAGAGTCTAGGCCTAATGGACTAATTATAAACCTATGGTAGGAAAAGTCATCAACATGAATCATGTTTGAGGAGAAATAAGGTATATAGGGACTTAAAATCATAAAAATATACATGTTAATCATTTAAAAATAATATAAAACCACTAAAATATCATGATGAGAAGACATATCTTTAGACTGCAGTCAAGAGGATCAAATGGTGTTGCATAGGTAAGACCAATGCTTTAAGGCATTCTTGAGGTTTTGATGAAAATAAAAAACACTAAATGGAATTAAATTTATATGAGTATATCATAGATAATAAATATCATAGGATCATGTTTCCATGGTTAAAATATGATTAAATTCAGACCTACATGTTTGTAGACCTATAGGTCCATATTCTGCACTTCAAACATGAGAAGGTAGGTTGTATAAAGCTCTAATGGCCACATGTGGATACCTCGCACCTTGGAAGTAATAAAGTGACTATTATATTAAATTTTAGAGTTATTTAAAGTGGATAAATACTATAAATACCTAAAAAGAGGTAGAATATAGTTAAAGAGCTCATAAGTCCTAGGACAGGGCTGTAGTCTATTAAGAGCCTTTGAAGACCTTAAGGTAAGAATTTGAGATCTAAGACACTGTACATGTGTTTGGAGGGATGGATTTATAATGACGAAAATTATAAGAAATATTTTAGGCCACCATGATCACATATAGGTGGTCTTATGCCTGAAAACTCAATCAAGGCCTATAAAATCTAAACCCCTCATAAGCCCTCTAGACCTCTAATTTATCTCTTAGGGAAAGAATGAGTTTATCAGATAGATGAAGGAACTAATAAGTTTCATAGTGGTGGAATAGACCCTATAGGGGAATAAATAGGTAGAGAAAGTCAATAAAAGTGATAAATTGGCTTAAAAGGCCTTCTTAAGCTCCTTTAGGTGCAAATTGTAACTCGAGATAGATGTTATTTTGCTCAGTGTGATCCTGACCTTGTGCATGGAGTCCAATAGTTTTTAGGAATGGTAAAGAGGTCTCTAGACTTAAATCTTGTATCATTAGGTATTGGTTTAGGTCCCTAACCTATATGAACCATTGCTAAGACTATAAAGCACTCTCAAATTACGTATTTAAAACTCAAGGATAAATTTCTTGAGTTCATAACTATAATGACGAGTTTATTGGGGTCTTAAGCACCTATGGATAGTTTAAGAAACTTTTTCACTTGGATTTTGTGGCATTGTTTCAAGGGTTCAGGCCCTAGGGTTGATGAATAATTGTTAAGAACCTAAACCATTCTAAACCATTCTAAAACCCTAATAAGAAATCAATAGAATATAAAAGTGTAAATTTATTTCCTAATGCAGTAAATTGACCATTAAAACAATTAAAAATAATTTTTCACTCTCATTAGGTCTTCACCATGATTTTTTTTTACTTACACCTATATAAATGTATTAAATGTTATGTTTTTGTAAGGTTTTGGTCTCAAAATAGGAGTTTTAATCTCTTAGATAGATTTAATATATTATATAATGTATATTTAAGTTCTTTATATATATTTAGGTCCAAAAATCTATACATTTGACCCTATAAGTGTTCTTGTAGGTTTGTTTCTTGAAGGCAGTATGAGAATGATTATGAAAGACTAGGTTTTTATCCATTTCTTGGTTCACCTACTTCAACATAGTTCCAAACCCTAATATTTGACATGGATCATGTTTGGAAGTTCCTAAAAGTGAATCAATATTTTCACGTGTGGGAGATCAATAGAGCCAAAGCTTAGTTTCTAGGATTAGAGACCTAATTACAGAGAGAAATAGGTGGAATACGTGTAATTACACTTAGTGTCTATTTATGAAATTTTGTAAAAAAATTTAAGGGCATACTGGGTACTAAAATACATGCTTATTTTATCAATAACATTTATACATTATCCTACACAAGGAGATTTGTTTGTTTTGAGGGCTACAAGGAAATGAAGGCAAGTGAGAGGTTTGGGTGTGAAATGGAGTGGTATAAAGTATCAAGACTCTAAGATGGGTTGATATAATTTTATAAGGTAATTAAAAGTTATTTATGAAGATAAATTATAGTCATGAAGTTGAAAACCAAATTTTAAGCATTTGAGCCCACAAAGAGCTAGTGAAGATTGCATGATTTTGAGGGAAAAAGGAGAAGTTAAAAAATTTGTAGGAGAGTGGTGTAGAAACATTTAAATCATTCCAAATTTTATCTAAACATATTTTAACTTCCCTTAAATATGTATAGGTGTAGTCTCAAAAATGATGAGTTAGATTCAAGAACTCAAAATTGCCAAAGTAACATCTTATGCCAATTTAAAGAAGGACATCATTCAGAAAGTGTACACATGTTAATGATAACCTTTAGGAATATTTTATTTCTCAATTTATTGTATTTATAATACCTCCATGAAGTATGACACTTGTCCATAATCTTCTATGCCTCTTCTCTCTCTCTTGCCTACATTTTCCTATATATGCAACCTTGTATGGCTTTGCAAACTATCATCACATTAGTTATAGTGAAGCCCTAACAAAATTAATTCTTGTACTTGAATATTGGAATAATTCAAAATTTTATATTCTATATTCATCTCAAAAATAGTGATCTTGAATGGGTTATTTTAATGAATGCTTAGTGATAGTATATGTGCTTCCTTATATTTGTCCTTCTTGTTCATGCCTCTATGTATGCTTGACTTCTTTCACAGGTTATAAGAATTGTTATACCTAGTTTGATTAGTAAGATAATTTATAAACCATTATTTTTTTATATTATCACATATTGGTTGATCATCCTATGCTCTTGCAACCTTTATAACCTTCATATTGAATCACTAGTGTGATAGGGACTGTTTTGGAATAGTATAATCAGATTGTAACTTAGTATTTCATAGTGCATTCTTAGCAAGTTGAGGACCTCATGTTTGGTGAATCACCTATAAATTATTTATTATTTTTATTCTTCATATTTCCATTTTTTGACTTAAGTATTATAGTTTTTAGTGCAAGTGTTGTACTTGGGAGATATCACAAAATCTAGTAGTTTAATCCCCTTGAAAGGTCACCCACAACCAAAGATCGATACCATTGCATATCTCAAGTTGATAGGGCTTGAATCACCCTCTCAAGGTTGAAAATTTTAGATATAAAAACCACCATTATCTATCCTAAGTGTCTTAATGTCGGTTTTAGATTCATTTTTAATCATGGTTCAAAACTTTTGGAATGTTTTGAAGGCTTCTAATTTTTCTTTACTAAGTATATCTAAGTCATCCTACTATAGTGATAAATGAACAACATGAAGTAATTATGAACACAAAAAAATATGATTAAAGAGAACATATGTTTGAGTGAACTAGTTGTAATTTTCTATCAACTTTCCACTATGACTTGGGAACAGTTCTCTTGCATGTTTTGCTAAGATGTAGGCTTCACACTTTTCTTATGATTTTGTAGGAAATGTAAGCATGCCAACAACACCATTTTTATTTAATACATGAATGTTTTTATAGTGAGTGTGCCTAAATATATCATGCCAAAACATGTTTTTAGACATTCTATCTTACATAAGATGTGCATAATTCCTTAAATTTGATGGCTCACCCTTGAGTTTGAATAGTTTACTTCCACATATCTAGTCAAGATGACTACATTGTCATGTTTCATCCTAACAGTGACATCACCAATATCTAATAGGATGGAATGGATTTTTTTCCTAATGAGAACTAGGGATAAAAAGTTCCATTTTAATTGAGGAAGGTAGAGAACATTTTGGAGATTAAAATCTAGAAACCCTAGACACTTGAGTTATATTGTATCCCTTCTTTAGTTACAAATTGATCTATCTGTGAGGTATATTGAATCATAAATTTCTTCACTAAACTCCTCAAATAAGTCTCTTTAGAAAGTCATATGTAGGGTGGCACCAATATAAAGGAACAAAGCATCAAACCTTGAAGAAATGACAAATACACTATTTGATTCATCATCTATATTGGAAAACACACATTCACTAGTGAATTAGACAAAGTTTGACTCTTTTATTTTCTTTGATTTTTCCTCTTTCTTATTATAGTATGATTAAATTTTCTCCTATGGAGTTTTACATTTTTAAGTCTCATGACTTCCTTTTATATCACACTATTTGTAGTAGAGGTTTTGTTTATCATTATATTTTTGACCACCTTAATTTTCATTTTTTCCACCTTTTCCATTATACTTATTATTTCCTTTAGTTTTGGAAGACGTGGTCTTGTTAGATTTTTTAGAAGAATTTTATTTGACATAGCACACACTTTTTCCTATTATGGAATAAATTTTTCTTTCAAAGGCCTTTTATCTTTATGTCATATTTTCAACCAATTGATCAATGTAAGAGTCTTAAATTGATTTTTTACTTGTAGAGACTCTAAGTAGGTTGAATATTTTTAAATAAGGGATTTTATTAATGTGGTCATGTAGATGTTGATTTTGACACCCATTACATCTACATCATGCTTGATGGCATGTATCTCTAAACCCAATCTCATAACATTACCATATTTCAACTCAAGGTTGCATAAATTCAATTGAAACCAAATTAATTCCAAATATAAGTGGGAATTATATAGCTCCTTTAGTTTTTGAAATGTTTCCTATGGAATATTTCACCCATGAATATGGTGAAACACATCTCCATCAACTAAGGCCCTCATCAAGTCCAATGATTTCTTTTTTTTTGACTTCCATGTCTAAATATTCTTTGCATTCCCTATTTGCTTAACTGGTTATTTCTCTCCATCACAAATATTGAGCCATAGATCGAGCATTTTATCCACTTGCCAAGATAATTCTAGCTAGTGATCTTTATCAATCAATCTTGTTCCAGCAATAGATTTGTTGAAATGCATGGTTTTTGAGTATTTAGTGTGTGTCTGGAGTTTTAAGTTTTGATATAACCCTAATTGGTTCCTTATCACTCCAAATGGTCCCCTTTTATATATACCACTAAAATAATATATAAAACCTCTCTATATACCTACCATTCATATATACCCATCAATATGTGGAAGAATCTATCCCTTTATATATACTCAATGGTAGGTGAAATAGTCTTTAAGGTATGTGAGATAGGAATGGTACATGGTACCTAGGTGGCACATGAAACATATTCACCCTTTCATTAACATTGTCTTAAAAGAAAACATCATATATTGATATACTTTATTTTTATTTATTTCTAGATTTATGCCTATTAATAGTGACAAATGGATAAAAGAGTATCTCTTCTTATTTATCCTTGTACTATAAAAATTTTGTTGTTGTTTGCCAAACTTGCTTAGATTAGCTTTCTCAAGGAAATTTTAATGAAAAAAATGCTACAATTTTAAATGCTTTCAAATTTTCAAATTTAAATGCTTTTTAGAATTTGAAAATGAGAACTTAAAATAAAATGTTAATTCTAATTTATAATTAAAAAACTTGAAATATGTACCTCCCTAAATTTTTATTTTTATATATTTGATCTAATTCTAATATTAAAATAGATAAAGAGAAAATTCTTTCAAAATAAATTCTAGCTACATTTCCACATGGTAAGGATTATCCAAAATAAAGACTTTTAACACAATAAGGAAATAGCCTAGCAAAGAATATCTACCAAGAGGAAATTATACATGGTTAATAAGAAGTACTGGCTATGAAAAATGCAACAACCAAATCTTTATGAAAATTCCTACACTTCTAACATCCATTAGAATTTTCATGTTTGAAAAGAGAAATAAGACACTCATAGGTTCAAAAACATAGTCAAAACATTGATAAGAATAGTGTGACATATATCAATATGTCACATAGGTCTTAAAAGAGATAAAAACCTGACATAAATACTTCTAAAACATCTAATCATATGAGAAGAAAGTGGAATGTTAATGGAAAACCCTCTAGCTTGTAGAAATTACACATATTATGTAGAAAATAATGAATTCACCCTACCAAATGTATCCTAATTAAATGTTGGTTCTCTACATATTATACAATCATACAAATATTTGAAAAAGAATAATTAATTGAAAATCTAATGACTCAATGAATTGAGAATAAAAATTTAAATTTTTAGGCTCTAATACCAATGACAGGCTAGATTTCATACTAAATGCAAACGAAATTCTATTTCATGATTCAGGAAATGAAAAGAGAAAAAACTAAAATAAATAAGAGAATAAGTTTGTTCACTTCACATTCCTAAAATTGACATTTCATATTCCTATAGGAATGGAGAGCTTATTTAATAACATAAAAGTTTGACACCTAGGATTAATTACAACTATATACAATATTATTACAAGTTATTTGTGGATTTGTATTGGTTATAAGGTTGTATAGTTAACAATCAATGTAATGATGTGTAATCTCTATTTGAAATAGTAAGGAATTTTTATTTTTATTACATTTCCACTATGTAATTTTTGGTTACATGATAGGACACAACTATTTACTAATACTTCTAATTATGACTACATCAAATGGGAGACCTAAAATAATAAATTACAATAAATATGTCTTATTTATTGAAGGGAGCCATCTTTTGGGATTAAATCATATTTGTGGGAACTTGGAAGGATAATGGAGGTTTATATCTTAAGGGATCCCTCATAGTTATAGATCCAATTCATACTAAAGTGAAAATATAATAATTTAAAACTAAAACTACTTTTACCTTTCCAAAACTTGAGCTCTGAATGACCATTAATGGTTGTTAGAAGTTTCAAAGACCCAAAACATGTTTTCACCAAATGAACATAGAAGCTAGAGTGAGGTCCTAAAATTAACCCCTACTTCCCAAAATGATTTTTTGATCAAATATATCACACCAACTTTACTTTCAAATTCAATGACTTAAAGGTATTCATTAATGGCCAACATGTAAGCTTGGAACCTAATTTTTTATTTCATCTATGTGTAAACATAGAATATCATAATTTGTGGGAGTGCCATTGGAATCATAATTCACCCAAATTTTAATTTTTAATATTGAATTATGATTTTGAGGCCTTCTTAGAATGCATATTATTATGCATGGCCCCACTAAGGGTGGTTGGCTAGGGTTAAAAGGTACAAATGAGAAAGACTAAAAGTTTTTTTATTCCATTATAACCTCATTTATCTTTTACTATATATTTTTATATGTTGAAATACACATCCTTTATAGGAATTCATAAGTATATTTAGTGTTTTAGAGATCTGGTATGATCCAATCTTTAAGAAATGTCATATTTAATGATATAGATTAAGTCATCCATTCTTTAAGGGAAATCCTAGGATATTTTAGGTCCATTTTTAGGTCACATTTGACTTTTTAAATTTATGATTATCCCTTTTGATAGAAAAAACTTAGAATTAAAATTCCATTTTTGACTGAAGACACAAATCCAAGCCTTCTAATTAGCCAAAATTAGTTGATCTCTCATTTAAACCTTGTTGAGTGTAAGAGCAAGTAATTTAACCATGGAAAATGATATATAACTTCCTATATTAGATATTAAAATAAAATAATACCATGGGGGGCTTGGGGCCTATCAATCTCATAGAGGTCATGTAGGTCATTCATGTCATAATGTGTAAGTTTGTGTAGGTAGGGTTGGCATGGGTGTTGTAATGAACATGATACCATATTTACATTGGTAATCACACTTGATGTTATACATAGAATGATATAGTGGTATCTTAGAGCATTGTAAGTCACTTTGTGTGTGTAACATACATACTTAACAAAAAACTTTGCTTATGTGGTTTTATTCATGCAAAATTATGGGCACAAGATAGACTATTATCAAGTATGGGTTGACACATGTTGATGCTCTAGGTATAAGCCATATGGGTTATTTAGGTCTCACACCATGTATCATTCCACCATTAATAACCTTAGATGAGCATTAGGATTTCAACACATGCATATTTTGGCTACATACAAGTGAGATGACTATGACACTAAAGGATGCATGGTGTATTTTTTCAATCAAAGGCCCAAATTTATGGTTAGTAAAGATATCTCAAGCTAATTAATGCTAAAATATGAGATATTACATATGTTGGTAGTGATGGAATGATAAATATGGTGATAGTTTTGTATTCAAAAACATAGTGACAGGGATAACTCCATGAATGTAGAAGTATTTGAATATATTGATCATAGTATTAGTGCACCTAAAACTAATGATAATGATTTAACCTTGGGCCAATCATCCAATATATGTAAGAGCTTGGAATAGTTTATAGTTAGGGTGTATCAATGTTGGGTCACTTGTACATGGACTTGTATCATTTCAATTTCAAAATAAGTGTTGTGAGGGTAATTCCTATACCTTCTTATTTTACACATGTATCCAAGACACTATGATTGTATATTTTGAGACAGTTCAAATTTTGTATTGTGTTCACTAGTTACTTCAATTATTTTTAAATGTTATGTAATTGGATTTACTTGTGTAAATAAACCCATGTGTTATTGTAAGAAAATTAAATGCATGTGTAAGAAAGTGGTTTATTTGTATGAGAGTTTGCTAGTATTTTTTTGATTTGTAAGGACACATGGCCATTCCTTATTTTTTGAATATTTGTATTTTTTTAGTTATAACTAAACTCTTTGTATTTTATAGGGTTATGCATTTAGATTTTTGGAGAGCATGTGCTTAGGAACTTTTAGCTAAGAGTTTTTAAGGAAAGGGCTTAGAGGTTGAATTAGACCTCTTATTCCATTATTTTTTTCTAAAATAGTTATATCATGATTTTACTACTAATTTAATTTCATTATTATTATTATTTTAATGTAGCTTTTCCTCTTTTGTTTTAACTAGTGTAAATTAGTTGCAAAGGGGAATTTTTTGGTGGTTAGGATTTATTTTTTCCATGTTTTACTTGGATTTATTAAGACTATTTTCACCCCATCCATTATTGTTTTTTATTTATTTAATTGGAGATTTTTAAGCACCATTAAGCCACCGATTGGGTTTGGCATAAAAGTTGTGATTGGGGAATGAGGGACATATTGATGATTTTCTCTTATTTTGTAAAAAAAGAACTTCAAGGGGATTATGAATGAGTTTGCATATCCAATATATTATTATTTACCCCATTAACTTTATGTTCTTAATATAGATTATTGATCTTGAAAATAAGAACCTTTCAAAAGGTTAAGATCTATTTTTTTCGTTTGATGAAATGGGAGTTCTAAAAAACTATTATTCTTAGAAAGCATTATGGTTATATTGCTTGGAAATTTTGATAGATAGAAATATTTTATTAATATACATTACCCCTTCTTATCCTCCTCCTTTTAATTTATTGGTGGAATTTATTGTGCTATATTGTGTAATATAGTAAATGTGTTTTGAAATATTTTTTGTGGTTTCAAAATCCTCTTGTATGTTTTACTCAGCTTCTTTTTTACTCTACTCTTCCAACCAATTTTTTAACAAGTGAATTTTGTGTTTGAAGTACCTCTTCCCCTTGGGATTTGGGATGGATATGAATATTTATTATGTTATGATGAAAATAGGATGCGTGGTGAGAAACCCTCCTTTAGCCTCTTTTGTGAGCTTGGTTAACATTGAATGTGGTGATTGTTTTCTTTTTTAGGTTTCCTTGGAGCATTAAAACATCATTTCTTGTATTTTAAATGCATGTGGATGACTCTTTATGAAATTATTAAGATTAATAACATTATATTAAACCTCTTTGGATAAAATTTATATATTCTCAGACAATTATGTTGGTTTTAGAAGTTAATGTAATGTCTTATTTTAACTCTTAAACCTAATAAGTTGAAATTTGTGTATTCTTAAATAGTAATGTTGGTTTTATAACTAGATTTAAAGGATTTGTGTTCCTCTTTATAACTTATTTATCTCATTTTATTGTTTTTTATTGAATATATTTTGGTTTTTAGGTTAAGGCCTTATGATACATTTGAAAGACTTGGGTTTATAAATGTAAAGGTATTAGTATCTATTATATTAATTATTTCCTTCTCTCATTAATTATATATTAATAATGAATATAATATTAAACTTGAATATTCTTATTGTATGTATAATAACATGATGTTATTTCAACCTGAAACATTCTCATGATCAATATAGGTTGTGTAGGTATTGATGATTTTAATTGGTTAAAAAATATAATAGATTTTTGATGAGACAAGTATTTTTTATTATTAATTATACTAAGGATCATACTATAAATTTTATTGAAGGTTATTTATGTAATAATATTTTTTAGGGTACTATGAGGAATGATAGATGCAAGATGGAGCCAATTAAATATGAAATTGTGAATAAAAAGCCTATCGTATGAAAGATTATCTCTCACTACCTTTACATAAAAAATAAAAGGTTATGAACCTCTTAATAATGTGGATTTTTCAAAATTCTAGTATGATCAGAAATTTTCCATGAGAGGAGCTTCCTTTGATGTCTCTGAAGAAAGCATCACCTTTGTAACATGCATGAATATGGATGGTTTAAAGTTATATAAATCAAAGAAAAATAAGAAAGAATATATGTAGACTTTTATCCAAAATAAAGATAAATTTATTGAATTTAAAGGTGGATTTATAACATATTCTACTCCCACCCATTTAAATGATGTCATTCAATAAGTGAGGAGGTGTGCTACCTTATAAGCAAGATACAAGATAACATGCTTTTATCACTCCACTTTCTTGAACCACTTACATTATAATATTCATGTCAATTTTCCCTCATATTTAATCTTATCTATAGAGAATTTAATTATTGAGGTTCAAATTGGTAAAGGCAATCTCCCTCTATGAAGGGCTTGCTTATCTTATGTAACACCATGCTAAATCCCATTCCCTCATCCCTTCTCCTCAGCTTAAGTTGGTTGAATCAGTGATAGGGTAAAATTATCCTAAACCTAACTCTATGAATAATAAAACTATTTCTAAATACTCTGGTAAATAAAAATCCATCACCATAAAGGTGTCTCCTCTAGATACTATCAAATACAAGAAAGGAAAATTTAATGTGGTTGAGGAATCTCTAGCTATAGATTATGTGGAAATTATGAGATATTTAGATTCACTAAAGAAATAGGAAGATATCCAAAACATAAGTAATAAAGGCAATGTCACCATTGTTTATAAAATAATACAACAACAAGAATGACATGTTTCTCAAGGAATAGGAATGAACTCAATATCTGCTGGATCTTAAGGGTAATAAGTGTGCCTTTGATAATTTAGAAGATAATCTCCATAATAGATAGGATAAAGATGTGGAGTTGCATAAAATATTGATGAAATGGTTTATGAAAGAAAATGATATTATCAAAGACTTCATTAGTCATATTTAGAAATAGTTGAATCATAAGACCATCCTATTTTACCCAACATACCCCCATTTATTTTTTTAAAATAGGGACCCACTATATTTCAAAATTGGTCTATATCCCTATATTGAAAATATTTTAAAAGTAAAAGCTTTATGTATTACACCAACTTCATTATTCAGTAGAACTATGAACATTCTTTGTTTTTGGACTAACCTATTGGTGTTATTCAAAAGTTATATAAATTAGGTCATGTCTCATTGATCTTAGACAAACTTATTTAGTGAACTTATTCTATAAACACATTTATAACTATGCTTAATAAGATATGGTATTCAAAACATTTGTTTGGAATCCTACCTTTGGTAGTTTTCAACACTTCAATTTGTATGGACCTTTACATGAATTTACTTTTAGTTTTTTTGTTTGAAGGGATTTTTTGGGACATCTTTTCATAATTCCTATTTTTCATGACTTCCATAACTTTATTCAAAATGTATCAAATACTTTGGTATTTATTTTTTGGGACCTACCCTTCAGGAACTAGATTATCAAAAGTTTTACACTTTGGCGTATCTAGGTGTTCATAAAAGTTTTTCAATAATACCCTTAGATGAAGTTTATTTTACTCATTTTGGTCTTTAATAAAAGCATTCAGCTCATCAAGGTCTTTGGTTATTTTTTTGGTAAAATGGTTCATTAGGAATAATTGATCTTTTGGTATTCAATAAAAGTGTTTCGCTCATCAAGGTCTTTAGAAAAAGTTTTCGACTCATCAAGGTCTTCGATAAAATAATTTGGGGATTTTCTCTAACTCATTTTGGTATTTATAAAAAGTGTTTGGAAATTTTATTTGAGAGACTCCTCCACCTCAAAAAAATGTTATATCTTAACTCCAAACTATTGAGAGCCTCATGGCATGGTAAACTAATCCAAATAAGTGACGAAATGATAGTTATAAAAAGGCAAAGATGTGGCACTCCTACTAAGCATCACAATGCCTATGTTGAATTTCTAGAAAATGAAGTGAAAAGTTTTTAATTAAAAAAACAAATCAAAGTTATATACATTAGAAATTAATGGTACACAAATTGGAAATAAATTCTAAAGTTACATCAAAGAATTTTGAATGAGTATGTGCCCATTGATCTCAAGATAACTTCCAAACTTAATTTCTCCCTTGAAATCAAGCATTAACTACCAGTGTTTTTGATCTAATATTATACTCAGGAGAGCCAAGACATTAACTTAAAAACTAGACCAGTATCAACACAATCAAATAGCTATGGCATCTTCCTCTAGAGCATTCCAATAAATTCTACCCCATCAAGGTTTTATATCAAATATTAAATTAAATAAAAGGATACATTATTTTAACCTACAATATTCAATAATGATTATAATAACTACTTAACACTATGGGAGGTGATACACTAGGTTGATGCACATACACACAAAGAAAATTTGACTCCAACTAAGTGGTAATTAGTTGTGTTAGAACACAACTAGATATAGAGGGGGGTGAATTAGTATATAAGTTAAAACTAGTTATTTAAATAATTTCAATGCATATTAATAGATATATGTATATAAAATCAAACATGCAAATATCATACACACAAATACTCCTGACACCATATTTATATGTGGAAAACCCAAAGGGAAAAAACCATGGTGATAATAACTACTAGAATCTATCATTATAATCTAGCCTCACAGCTCAAAGCCTCAATGATAAACCTCATTGGTTATAATGTTTAAGGACACCAATCCCCTAATTTAAGAGAACCAAATCTAAGGAAGCACCCACTCCCTACTTGAAGCATCCACTTAGAATCTTTGATGGAACCAACCTATCAGACTTTTCTATGGAGCTACAACTCCAATTTATAAATTAGATTCATACATGAAT
The DNA here is from genome assembly GCA_037957365.1 of Torreya grandis. Classification (NCBI taxonomy): domain Eukaryota; kingdom Viridiplantae; phylum Streptophyta; class Pinopsida; order Cupressales; family Taxaceae; genus Torreya; species Torreya grandis. The sequence goes on along the minus strand of JARHVA010004619.1, from coordinate 84,164 downwards.
CTAGATCTTTGTTCTTTGTTATAGGTCTAATTTTTTAATTGCTCATTCTATGCACATTCTCTTTGTGTGCCTTTATTCCTCTCTTCCCTTTTATCTCTATGTATAGACATGTATCTATTTGACACACTTCAACTCACTCTCTACAGCCTTTGGTTCTATGTTTATATATTTTTTATTTGACATAATTTGAATATCTCCATCATCATTTCCTTTAACCTAGATATCATATATATACAAAAATAATCTAGGGTTCCATATCTCCTATGTGTTCACACTTGAATTACAAACACATCATATCAATTTTAAACTCTAGTTCATTATGACATAAACTATAAGTCTCTCATGTCTCAATTCCATACATCACACCATAATTGTAGGTATCTTTACTATCTATAGCATCTTTTAGACTCAAGTTTTTATGCAAAAGATATTTAATGTAGATTTGATCAGTTGGATTGATCAATCTCATTATCTTTGTCAAGATTCATGGCTTATACATAAGTTCTTGCATGTTACCATTTGTATTTAAACACTTTAAATATTGGATTTTGATCTCTTTCTTCACACCATATCCAAGCTATCTCACTCCGTTAGATCTTCATATGTTGCTAAACTTTAATGTTCCACTCATTAAAACATGTTCATCGATCTCTAGATCCTAGCTCCTGCATGTCATTAGATCTCTAAAGATGCACATACTTTACCTTGACTTGGTCATTAAAGTTTGACACTTTGACCTCATATCATTATTTCCTATATCTTTATACCATTTTCAATCCATCGATCTTCTTGAACATGCTTGGTATTTAACTTTCCACTATGTAGATAAATATCAAACACTTTATATCATTTGAGTCCATTCACTCTGTTAGAAATCCTTTGTAGATCACCTATGTACCATTAGATATTTTGACAATATCATTCTTTATTTCTTTCCAACTCTCAAGAATGTGACTCTTGGCTTATGTTTATGCCTTCTATACATAGCTATCAATTCCTACTATTGAGACATTTGGCATCTTTGCATTAGTCCTCTATTTGATAGACTCATGTGCTTGTGACAAATGGTATTAGTGAATTCACTTAGAGGGACCTTTGACACTTTGAATTCATTATGATCCATTAGATCTTTAATGTTTGATTAAGCATGAGTCATTTGATCTACCAATTAGCTTGATCATTAACTCTGTCAAGCTTACAGTCATTGGGTCTCTAACTGACAAGCTCTGTGAATGTGACACTTGTCACTTATGGGCTCACTCAAATATCATTTTGACAAGTTGAATTTGTTTCACTTTGTTGGATCATCTACTTATGATGAAGTATAGGTTGTTGATCAAGCTAGGCCAAATATTAAGTCTTAGACTTAGACAAATATAAAGTCCTTTAATCATTGCTTAGAGTTGGTAATTACTAGATCAAGGGGCCAGTTTCATAATGATGATAGAGGCTTAAGTTATAATTAAGTTACCAGTTCTTGGATATACCAAGTCAATACTAAAATATAACTTTACTTATTGATGCCATTGCTAAACCCTTAGGGTTTTATTGAAAAACCCTATCCAATCTAAGAGCATAGATAAATTAATTATTATCTTATTCCTTCTCCTTTAAACTTGTAGACCATATCTATAAAATACTCATGAAAAACCCATACTAGATATACTATCTATTTAACTTTAAACATCCATAAATGGTCTCTATAAAAACATGACAATTTTATACAGTGCAACTATGAAACATGCTCTTTTCTCCAATCCTTCCTAATCATTTTGACATCAATGACATACAGTGTCCATTTTTACATCAATGAAAATTATATTACCAATAATCTCCCCCTTTGGCATTAATGGAAAATAAATTATCTAATTCAAACTTAATGTTTTTATCTTCTAATATTTAGCTCTTTCATTGGCATTGCTTGCATTAGATTTTGATAAGTATGAATTGAAGATATTCATACCAAACTTTCTCCCCCTTAGGAAATGGCATATTTTCCTAAACTCATCTTGGACACTTTATTTACTCTTCTAAACTTTTACAAAGAGCATTTACCCTTTTTCTCCCCCTTTGACATCAATGGCAAAGGGACTCTAGCTAACAGTTTGTCCAACTCTCTCCCCCTTTATTAGATAAAGGATTTTGTCTAATAATATGAAAATTTTAACTCATTAATAATTTTTAGAAGTATACATACCTGAGTTGACTTTTCTCTCTTCTTTCATAGATTCATAAAGCTTCCATGAGACTCCCCCTAGACTCATGCCCTATCACTAGTGATTTAGTGATGTGGTGTAGGAGCCACCACTCCCAAATTTTGTCTCAAATATTCAAATTATTTCTTGGGAAGAGGTTTGATGAATATGTTTCCAATCTAGTCCTTATTGGTACATATTCCATTATGACCTCTTGATCTACAAACCTCTCTCTTAATAAGTGATACTTGATTGATATGTGTTTGGTTCTTGAATACATCACTAGATTCTTTTATAAATTTATAACACTTAAATTATCACAAAGAATAGAAATAGGTGACTTGTACTCAACCTTGATGTCCTTGAGTGTTTGATTCATCCATAGGACTTGAGTGAAACATGCCACTATCACTACATACTCTATTTCTCCTGTAAAAAGAGTAACTGACTCTTTGATTTTTTTCTCAGCCATGAAATAATTCTATTTCCAAGGAAAAATGCAACACAACTAGTGCTTCTTTTTTCATTCACACTTCCTACCCAATCAACATCTGTGTATGTTTTCAAAGTGAAATATTCACTTGTATGGTACTATAGGCCATAGTCAATTATGCTCTTGATGTATCTAAAGATTATTTTCATTGCATTGGCATGTACTCTTTAGGAGTAGCCTAAAATCTAGCAACCATGTACACTTATTACATGATATCTGGTCTTGATGCAGTTAGGTATAACAAGATTTCTATCATTGACCTATACATGGTCTAATTTTTATCAAGGGACTCATCATCTTTTCTCAACTTGCATCTACTTATCATAAGAGTACTAACTAGTTTACTATCTTCCATTCTAAGTTTCTTGAGCATCTACTTTGCATACTTGGTTTGGGATATGAATATCCCTTCATTGGGCTATGCTATTTATAGACTAAAGAAGAAGGAAGGTTATCATAACATAGACATATCAAATTCACTTTTCATTTATGTAGAAATTTTTTTGCACATTTTTTTATTGCTACGACTAAAGACAATGTCATCTACATAAATAACAATAATCAACATATGCTCACCTTCTAATTTGAAGTACATATTAATATGTGCACATCCTTTGTTGAAACTTTGTTATTGTAGGCATTGGTCCAATCTTGAATACCATGCTCTAGATGCCTATTTTAGACCATACAATGCTTTCTTCAGTCTACACATAATCTTCTTCATTTGACAACTGAAAACCTTATGGTTGTTCAATATAGACTTCCTCTTTTGGGTTACCATTTAATAATGAAGACTTTACATATATTTGACAGACTTTGAACTTCTTATAATAGATAATTCTAGAAACATTCTTATGGCTTCCATTCTAGCAACTAGAGAAAATGTTCCCTTAAAGTCTATGCCTTCTACTTGTGCATATCCCTTGTACACCAATCTCACTTTATTTCTTATAACAACTCCATCCTCATTGAGCTTATTTTTATAGACCCATTTTGTTCCTATCACATTCTTGTTTGAGGGTCTTGGAACTAATTACCAATTTTTATTCTTTTTTATTTGGATCAATTATTCATCCATGGATTTTAACCAATTTGCATCCTTGTTGGCTTTAACATATCTCTTAGGCTCAATTTTAGACATTAGATCAAAACTTAATTTCTCCTTGTTCATTTCAACTCTTCTCCTTATCTAAAATCCTTCATTCTTATTTCCAATTATTTGCTCTTTAGGATGATCCTTTTAAACAAATCTTGGAGGTGATTTTTCATTCTTTTCCTTAGCCTCTCCACTATCTAATTCTTCTTCAAGATCTAACTATTTATTACTAGTTTCCTTCTCAGGTTCAACATGTTTTATTCCTTCTTCTACCTTAAATTTTATACTCTCTACCAACTTGTGTAGCCTATTATTGTAACATACATAGGCTTTTATTTGAGTGGAATAACTAAGAAATATTCCTTCATCACATATTGATTCAAAGCTTCCCAGTTTGTCCTCCTTTCTTCTGATGTAGCATTTGTTTCCAAACACTTTAAATTACTTTTTAGAGGTAGGCTTTCCATACCATAGCTCATAAGGAGTTTCATCACTATTTACCCTTATTTGAACTTTGTCTAAGATGTATACTATTGTTTGGACTGCTTCTCTCCAATATCCATCAGGTAGCTTGACCTCATTTAGTATTGTTCTAGCCATTTCCTTGAATATTTTGTTCTTTCTCTCAACAACTCCATTTTGCTATGGAGTCCTTGCTATAGAGTATTACCTTTTGATCCCATGCTTCTCATAATACTCTATGAATTTATTTGAGGTGAATTCTCCACCTTTATAAGATATTAAGTATTTGATTTTTTTCCAATATCATTTTCATCCATGGCTCTAAAGATCTTGAATCTCTTAAAGGTTTGAGATTTGTCATTCAAAAAGGTTACCCATGTCATTATTGAGTGGTCATATACAAATAACATCAAGTACCACTCTCGTTTAGATCCTCTTATCTTCGTATAACCACAAAGATCATTATGAACTAATTGTAGAGGCTTTGTAGTTGCATACTCATTTGTTTGAAATTTGACCCTTCTCTACTTGCATAGTTGATATTCCTTATAAGTAGTATCTACAGGTTTAGTTATCTTGGGCATATGTCTTACACTTTTTATTGAGCTCACTTTGACTACATTATCAATGTTGACATGACCCATTCTCCTATGCCACAACCAAATCTCATCAATCTTTCCCATCAAGAAACTATTCCCATTCACTTCAACAAGATTGTATATATTGCTCTTGGTCTTTTTCCCTTCTATAACTATTTCGCTAGATCTCTTTAGCTTGCAGATTTTTTCATCAAATGTGACCTTATATCCATTATCACACATTTGGCTAACACTTAGAATATTATGCTTCAATCTTTAAATATAAAGGACATCATGTGTAGGTAATTTACCATTTATGTTCAAGGTTCCTTTATCTTTGATCTTTACTATTGTGTTATCTCCTAAGATAACAAATCCTTCCTTAAATTTTCTCAATTTGGTGAACTTGATCTTATCACCAGTCATATGCTTTGAGAAACCACTATCTATCACTAAAAAATTTTGATCCTTGGCATGGAGTGTAGTCTGAGCAATCATGGATTGATTTTTCACTATCCACACATCCTTGGGTTTCTTATTTAGCTTATTTTCAAAAACTTGTGAACCTTTGTTCACATTAGGAGGCATGTTTTTCTTTACATTTTGTAATTTTGATATTACAAAGCTAGTTTTATAATGTTTAGCTATGTGTCCAAAGTTATTGAAATTATAACACATTACATTTGTATCTACCAAGGGTACAAATGAATTTTTAATTATAAAATTGATTCTCCTTGTAGTTACAACTCTATAATTACTAGATTTATGACCAAAATGATAAAAGCTATAAAAATTACCATAAAAATATGTGGAATACCTAGTCATAACACTTCTTGGTGAAGTATGAGGAATTATTCTAAGTTATGGCTTCTTCAAGTTTCTCACCTTGGTGTATCCATTAGCATCAGGTCCCTTTGTCTTATTTTTCTATTCAAACTTATTTTCACATTCAACTTTTTTCACATCAAAATTACTTGTGTTTGTCTTTGTATCCTTGTAAGTTTTTTCTTTCTTTACTTCTAATTCTCCTTTTTCTTTGAAGTTTTCATACAAGTTAGAAAATGTACTAGTTAAAAAAAAAATTCCCTTTTCATAATCCAGACTTGATCTCTCATTTTAGGGCTTTTGAGAGTTGATCATCTCATCAAGAATGTCTAATCCTCCTATCAACTTTAGACTTTTATCTAGTTGGTCTTTGGTTTTTTCAATCTCTTTTCTCAAATCCTCTATTTCTACCTCAAGCATCACACATTCATTATATTTAGATTTTAGTTCCATTTTGACTACATCTATTATTTTAGCCTCTTCAACTTGTGTCTTTTGAATAATTACCATTGATTAGATTTATTAATACTTTTAGACATTTTCTCAATTTCTTTTTATCAAATCTACTTTTGTTTTGATTTCTCTTTTCTCAATTTGTCAATCTCATTTAGAGCACATATGAGCTCACATTATAGATCCACTTCTCCTTCTCCTTCTTCTTCTTCTTCTTCTTCTTCTTTATCTAATTCTTCAACTTCATCTTGATCTAGATTTACATAAGTTTATCCTACTATCATGAATAGGGATTCATTTCCCTCAGCCATAAAAACACAATCATGATCATCATTTGAAATATCATTATCTTCTATTAAGTCACTATCTTCTTTTTTGTACAAACCTTTCTTATTATTGAAGAAGAAGTTATTATTATTGGGATAGTAGGGTTTCACATTTTTGCTACTCTCTTCTTACTTAGAGTTATCCTTTTTATTATGAGGGCATTTAGCATCAAAATGTCCTACTCTACCATAGTTAAAGAATTTGAAGGGTAACTTACCTCTATATTTTCCAGATCCTCTCTTTAGTCTTCTAACAAAGTTAGCTTCTTATTCATCAGTCTCCTTAGATTCAGATGTAGATGTTTCTTCCTTTACTTTCTTGGCTACTTTGATGCAACTTCTCTCTTAAAGGTTTTTGTCTATCTCATTCTCATCTCATAGGTTGTTAAAGTCCCATGCAACTCATCAATAGTGAGTTTATCTAGATCTCTTAATTATTCTATTGTAGATATTTTAGAATCATATCTTGATGCAAAAGATCTTAAAACCTTATTGACAATGATTGACTCTTTCATTTCTTCTCCAAGACCTCTAATTACATTTACTATTTCACCTACCCTAAGGAGGTAGTCTAAATTTTTTTTCCTCTTCATTCATATTAAGGATCTCAAACTTGACTTTATAAGTTTGTAGTTTGGCCTACTTTACCTTGTCATCTCCTTCATAGATGTCTTGTGCATTTTGATAGTGCATAACTTTTAAAAACTCAGAGTTTGACAATCCATAAAGAATAACATTCTTTACCTTGGCATTGCTCTCATATGCCTTCTTTTAAGCCTGCTCAATAGGAGGTGTAGCAGGGGATGTATATCCATTTACCATAGACATACATACATCGAACCTTAATGAGGATAGATATGATTTCATTCTTATGCTCCAAAATGTATAGTTAGATCCATGAAAAAGAGTTGCCTTGCTTGATGAAGATCCTTCTTGACTAGCCATTGTGTTCAGTGTTCCAAGATCTACCTGAGCTAATTAAGCTTATTTTAAGGAACCCTAGGCTCTGATACCAATTGTTAGAACACAGCTAGATACTAAGGGGGGGGTGAAATAGTATATCAATTAAAACTAGTTATTTAAACACTTTCAATGCAAATTAACATATATATTCATATCAAATAAAACATGCAAAGATCATACACACAAAAATACTCATGAAAATAAGTTTATACATGGAAAACCCAAAGGGGAAAAACCATGGTGAGAATAGCTACTAAAATTTATTATTGGAGTCTAGCCTCACAGTTTGAAGCCTCATTAACAAACCTCACTGGTTACAATGTTTAATAACACCAATCTTAAGGAGACACTAGTCCCCTAATTTAATAACACCATATCTAAGGAATAATCCACTCTCTAATCTGAGCACCTACTCAACCTATCTAATGGCACTAACCTATCAGACTTTTCTATGGAGCCACAACTCCAATTTACAAATTATATTAAAAAATGAATCTATATCTCTATTCTTTATTATAGGTATAATCTATAAGTTCTAATTCTATGCACATTCTCTTTGTGTGCCTTTCTTCCTCTCTACCCCTATGTCTCTATGTTTATATATGTATCTGTTTGACACACTTCATCTCACTCTCTATAGCCTTTGGTTTTGTGTCTATATATTTTATGTTTGACATAATTTTAATAGTTCTAACATAATTTACTTTGTCTTAAATATTATATATATAAATAAATGATCTAGGGATCCATATCTCCTATGTGTTCACACTTGAACTACAAACATATCATATCAATTCTAGACTCTAGTTCATTATGACATGAAATCTAAGTCTCTCCCATCTTGATTCCATGCATCATACCATAATTATAGGTCTCTTTATTATTGATAGCATCTATTAGACTCAAGTTTTGTTGCACATGATCTTTAATGTAGATTTGATCGATTAGATTGATCAATCTCATTGTCTATGTCAAGATTCATGGATTATACGTAAGTTATTGCATGTTATTGTTTATATTTGAATAATTTAAATACTATATTTTGATCTATTTCTTCATGCCATCTCTAATCTCTTTCACTCTATCAGATCTTTGTATGCTATTAAACTTTAATGTTCTACTCTTTAAAATTTGTCTATTGATCTCTAGATCCTAGCTCCTATGTGATGTTAGATCTCTAAAGATGCACGTAATTTACCTTAACTTGGTCATTAAAATTTTTCACTTTGACCTCATCTCTTTGCTTCCTATATCTTTGGATCACTTTCACTTTGTCAATCTTCTCTAACATGCGTGGTCTTTAACTTGCCGCTATGTTGATAAACATCAAACACTTTATATCATTTGAGTCCATTTATTTTATTGGATTTCCTTTGCATGATCACCCATACACCATCAAATCTTTTGATAATCTCATTATTTATTTATATTTAAATCTTAATAATGTGACACTTGGCTTAAGCATGTGCCTTCTATAAATAGCTATTAGTTCCCACTATTGAGACATTTTGCATCCTTGCATTGGTCCTCTATCTGATAAACTCATGTGCTTGTGACACTTAGCATTAATGCATTAACTCAAAGGGACCTCCAATACTTTTAATTCACAATGATTATTTGGATCTTTAATGTTTGATTAAGTGTGAGCCATTTGATCTACCAATTAGCTTGATCATTAACTCTAACAAGCTCCATGAATGTGACACTTGTCACTTATGTGCTCACTAAAATATCCTTTTTCCAAATTGACTTTGTTTCACCTTATTGGATCATATAAATACAATAAAGTATGGGTCATCGATCAATATGGGATAAATATTAAATTCTTAGACTTAAGAAAATATAAAGTCCTTTGAGCATTTATCAAAGCCAGTAATTGCTAGGTTAAGGGGTTGTTTTTGTAACATCAATATAGGCTTAAGTTATAATTAAGTTACTAGTTCTTGAATATACCATGTCAAAATTAAAATAGAACTTTTATTGTTGATGCCATGGCTAAACCCTTAGGTTTTTACTAAGAAACCTTATCTAGTCTAAGAGTAAAGATAAATCAATTTTGAGCTCATTATTTCTCCTTTAAACCTATATACCATATTTATAGAATGCTCATGAAAAACCCATAATAGATATACTACTTATTTGAATTTAAACATATATAAATGGTCTCTATAAAAACATGACAACTTTGAATAGTGCAACTGTGAAACATTCTCTTTTCTCCATTAATCTTGCTTGATCCTTTTGACATCAATGATATCTAGTGTCCCTTTTGACATCAATGACAATCATATTGCCAATATGTTGTAGACCTCATATCCTTTAAATGTCAATGGCTACAATTTTTAGTAGTAAATACATAGGTCATGCCTTACATTGACCTTCTATGAGACTTATTCTTCATTGGGAAGATAACTATAGGATCATTCCTACATCATTTGGAGCATAAAATAGTCATTAAAGGCATCTCAAGTGATGAATTTAAAAGGTACATCTCCCTCCCTATTATATATAAAACTTAATATTTTTATAAGGTAGTACCATGGAAGAAGTAAAAGTCAATTGAGAAGACACTTAGTAGTTGGATGCTCCTTGGGGAGACTATCAACTTAAAGGATAAGTATTCAGTGCTAGTGACCAAATTCAAGATGGGAATTTGAAATGGGATGACCCTGTTGAATAGGTTATTTAGCTATGTGAGCATTGAATTCCTCCACCTCAAATGGGTTATATTTATTGATTTATTAATGAAGTCATAGTTGACATTTATTCTAGGTGAATTAATTGGTGAAAGGTTGTGGGAGAAAACATTGAACAAGGATAAGAGAAGTTAGGGAGGTAATTTTTACATGATGTTCTACCTCCTTGACATAGTCAATGGCATATTATATGTCCACAAAAATTCACTTTGGAGTTTAGCTCTAGACTGCATTAGGAATTGGATATGTGATTCTTATTATTTTATGCACATATATGTATACACTCGTAACATTATGTGCATTACAAAAGATGTCTACTCCCAGGTATGGATGGCTATCTATGAGTCCCCCTTACCTAGGATATCTAAAAGTATTTTAGATACATTATTGATTAGGGAAGACTATTGGTTATACCTAGATTATAGTGTCATCATGGTCATAGGAAATAAGTTAGTACCTCTACAACTCCCTAAGTATTCCCATAAAAAACTAGCAGAGCAATAAATTGCCTACCAATTATGGTGGGTATTGATGAAGACATGCATAAAATTTAGAAATATTAATTTCATGGATCCAACCTCATGATTGGGAGAATTTTCTACATGAACCATAATCACTTGTATGAAGAAAGTAGGTACAAAGAATATTATTCATTAGCCACACCACATAGGGATTGGGATCCACATGGTTAGGTCTAGAAACATATCAAGGGACTTGGCACTAACTATCAACATGAGCCCTATGACCATGATTTCTTATTTCTCAATTTAAAAAAAATGATGATCAAGTCAAGCAAATGGCACAATAAATCAATTTTAAAGAAAACCTCTTGAAAATTATTCAATGAAAACTTTCTATTTCTATAGTAGATACACATACTAGGCTCCCACCATCTAGAGGATGGGATTCATCAGACTTTTAGGTTAATATACCATCTAAAACAAAAAAATACCAATGGAAACCCTCACAGACACCCCATGTGGAACTCAAATCAATAAAGAAATAACTAAGGGTGCTTGATACATCACTTGGTTTGAGGTCCCTACATAGCCAAATGTTTCCTTAGTCTCAAAGGTTTATGATGTGGTTACATCAACCATAGCCACACAAGAGTCACATTATATATCTATGAAGATAACCATTTGATAGATGAGAAAACATAGGGTAAAATCCCCTCCATAAAACCCAACCATTGAAACACATTTTATAGAAGAAGCCATATAAGAGGTAGATGGAAGAGAGTCTATTGATAAGGAGGTATACATTTAGAGAGCTAAGATATTAAGCCTCTGAGACACAAATGGGAAAGCATCAATACATGAGCATCAATAAAGTGAACAAGAATTCCACTCAATTTCCATTACTCCTACTATGTCTAATGTTTCTCCCCTTACTATTAGTAAATTTGAGTCTATTTCACTTAGTCTTTCTAGTCCCCCTCCCCTCTTGGTACCCAAGGTGGAGGTTGTTCCTATACAACCAATTACCCAACAAACCTTTCTTGTTCTAAAGGTAGAAGATACTTCCTCTACCCTTATTTTTCCTCCTCCATCAGTTAGTATTTCCCTAATTGCATCTTCTATATCCATCCCTGTGATTCCTACTATTATTCCTTTCACTACTATCCTAACCCCTAAAAAACAAATAAAAAGGCAAAAAAGAAGGCCAAGGGATCAGTAATAAGTCCTTATCTCCATGCCTCATTTGCTCAATTGGATTTACTAGTGCCTCCCCCAAGTTCCTCTCAGGATATTATGGTGATAACAACAAATAAGGCTAAGAAGAAGAATCCAATTTACATAGTTCACCCACTACCTCAATATGGTGGAGTGGACTAGTCCAAGATTATTTGGACTTTAGTTCTTGATCCCCTACTAGAAGAAACCTTGAGGTAGACACTTGGATAATTATTGGGTGAGACTATAGTTTTAGACACTTAACCCATGGATCTAGTCCAACTAGTCCTCCCACAGTGGGTAACAAATATGCAATCAGAAGCTTCTCAGAGGCCTAATCTTATAGTAATAGAATTATACACTATAACTTCCTTATTTTAAAAATATACCTAGAGTGTGTATAGGGTTAGGAAGAGGAAATTGGAAGATCAAATTGGGAGAAGGGGGTCATATTGGAAGAGAGACAAGAAGTGTTTACCTATCTAAGAGGAAAGATTAGAGATTGGGAAAATCTTCATATATAGAGGATTAAATCCTATATTTAAAATCATAAATTTAATCTATTGGAAATACATGAAGGAACTGAAATGGAAATAAAAGAGGTAGAACAAGAGATGGAACAAATAAGGGAAAAATAATAAACTATGCATGTTTTAGTATAAATAGAGACAAATGTCCATAATGTTTCATCTAGGTTATACAATATCCTTGAAGATAGTGGTGAAATGAGAGTAGAATTGGCACCTCACATAGTAGAAACCAATAAATTATATAATTATTTTAAATTAGGTGAGAATAAATTGAAATATTTATTATTTTTATAACTGGTAAAACATATGCACACCTAAATCTGATGGCACCATTGAAGGCTACCAATGTACTTAATTTGATAATAATCAGAACATAAGAGGCCATAGAGTGGATAAATTCATTTAAGATAGTAATGCCTAAGTAAATAGAGCATGAAACTCTCATTTTGAATATTTTGGATGAGCTAAAGCTCTCACATGCCAGAGATTGCATATGTAGGCTTACCAACAAGGCCAATTTTAATCAGCTCTTAAAATAAACTTCAACAAGCTTAAAATAGAACATATAAGGAAATACATTAGAAGTGATAGAAGTAAAGCATAATTTTTCCAATAAAAAGTTCACTAATGTTAAAATATTTAGAAATAAATTCATAAATACAAATAATGAGCATGCAAGGCTCCTTAAACAAGTCACTAGAGTGCATATATGTTTGTTACTTAATATGGACATAATCAGGTACCATTATGACATTGGTTACAATCACTATCAAGTGTTGGAATAAAATAATAAATATAATGCTTCAACTTCTAGTTTAGTCAAAGCTACAACTTTAATGCCTCCAACAACCTTCAGTGTCATGCAAACACCTAGTTTTGTATATACACATAGGATAATACTTAATTTTGTACTTATAGTCTACTGATACTTAGAGCATAACTATAAATTTGCTTGAAATATATGTAAGCATGCACATGTTTCATTGCATTAAATAGGCCAATTGATCTTGACATAGTTATAGTTAGTTATGATCATGCACACATGCAATTTTGATGATAAAATTAGAACTAAGGCTCTAATTGTGTAATGTAACCATGAGTTCACATGCACTTGGAGGATGAGGCATCCCATCCCCAAATCTACATATTTATGTAATCACACATTCCAAATGGTTAGAAGTTTTATAAATACAAGAATAAATAAATTTTTATTTTCATGTAATTACATTGGTGTTCTATCCTTCCATTTTTGTGTTATTAAGGTTTTGCTTTCTTGGTTTTGTTAATATAGTAATTTGAAGTTTGAAAAATTTAGTTATAATTTTGATTGTTTTCATTGATGTATGCTAACATTAGATGTGCAAAACCTATTTAAAGTTAGTATATTCTATTGAGTATTGAGAAATTAGTTAAATATGTGTTAATATTCTTAGTATGCAAGAGTGTTTTCTCTCTAGTATAGTTTTTTAAAACTGTGCAACAACTACCATATATGCCTTCCTAGTCTGATTTTTAGTCTCATAATTATGGGTGTGTAATGAAAAATATAAAGGGATAAACCTTTATTTGAGGTTGTAAACACTAGAAAACTACACACAATAGTTCTAGTTGTCAAAATGCCTTAGGACCCCTATCTAACCTTGAGTCTAGTTAACCAACTAGTTAGCTAACTCATAAAATTAATAACTTAACATTTAACCAATCCCTTTTAAATTTATTTGACCCTTTTTCCCTTAGATACTCAACCATCAATGGTCAACTTAACTATCAATATTTATCCTAACTGTCAATAGTTAGGTCTCTTCACCTCCTCAACTTCTTAACACATCACCAACTATGTGTGATAATGAGGCACAATTTAATATGTCCATCTTATGTGATGCTAAAAAACTTCCAAGCATCATGATCAAAAACCTCACCCTCTAGGGAACCTTCCATCGTCCATCTCTCTTTGCCTATAAAAATAGGGGAGTGGGAGGTGAAAAGGATCCATGTTCAAGCTATCAAATCTTCTTTCACATAGGTATTCAAGCTCTCTAACATACAATCTTCTTTTAGAAACTTAGCATCAACAAAAGAGACCCAAACCTCTACCAAATTTTATTTTGAGGCCAAAGTACCATTACTCTAGCAAAATTGTTTCATCCTTCAACAATCAACCAACTAGCAATCTATAGGTATATCAGTACTTTCATATTAGTATTTCATATTTTTGACCTCACTGACCTGATCAGACCCATTTTTACCTTGTTTCATCTCTACCAAATACTCAATAAAACCTTTGTTTTCTCATCTACCCATTCTACAATTCTTTTTTTATCACCTTCAAAAACTTATAGATAACTGTTGATGGTTAGCCCAACCACTGATGATCAACTTAACCGATGATGATTCACCTAACCAATGATGATCACTATGGTAAAAAATAATAAAAAGTTATTTTTATCCCCTTACCCTCAACAAAACCTTATTTTTTGTGTTCCTACCTCTTCATGGACCCTTCTCTAATTTTCTAAACTATACTTCACTCACCTTAGCATAAGTATTGCCCCAATTTTGCTAGATTTAGTCATTTTATTTAATAATCATTCTTCTTTCTTCTTGTATTGAATTTAATTTACTTTATACAAGTACTTTAAATTATCATTTCTAACTTGATTTTTATCAATAGTGGATTGATAGCCTCCTAACAAGCATATGCTTCTTGGATCTAGCTCATGAAAGGTAGCCCACTTAACTATCTTACTAATGATCCCATTTGTTAATGTGTTATTATTTGTAAGTTATTACTTCATATCTAAAGAGGAGTTCTCCATCATCTTCTATATTACGTGTGCATCACCAAATAGGTATTTATACCACACCCTTATTACTAGTTTCTTATCTTCTTCCACAATTAAGAAATGATCAAAATTTAAGAGAAACATTTTAGCACACATGGTGGGACCCTAGCATAATATAGGTGCCATTTATTTCTTCCTTTATTCTATGATCATTAAATGAAATCTAAAATTTATTTTTGGCATAAAATAAATCCATTGCATTACATTGATTGCTTGATTGTTTTAGTTCATCTACTAACTTAAAGGCAAATTAATTAATCATAGTTTTCACTCTTGTTATCACACACTTATACAAACCACATAATCAATAAACACATTAAAATAAACTTAATACAAGGCTTGACAAGGATTTCATCACCTAGCAGTAAGCCTTACCCTTTCTCAAGAATCTTACTTGGAGGTCATTACCAAGGGGAGAACCAACTCAGCTCTCTGATTGAGTATAAACTCTAAACTTTAGTATATCTTGGATAAGTACCCAACACACTTATCATTGTGATGTGTGAAGTGAGGGGGTAGGCCCTGATACCAAGCCATGTACTAAATATTAATATCAATTTCTCTCTTGAGCACCTAAACACAACCTAAAACCAACCTTATATTTCCTCTTTAGTACTTGATCTACAAGCCAACTTTATTCTTCACACTTTCTAATCCATAAGCCAAAAATGATCTAAAAATAATCCTAAGTTTAAATGTACTTTTAGTGTACGAATTGCTTTGAGTTCCTTTCATTTGATTATTTTTTGTTTGAGGTCTAAGTTTTGTCATTTCCCTTCCCATTTTCTCATATGGTCTTTACTAGACAATAGTTGAGAAATCAAACCAACCAAGGACCACCTTCCTCTTCTCCTTCCTCCTTTATGGAGTATACTTCATATGTTGAGGGTTCTCCTCCTACCATGCCTCAGTTAGTTGTTGAAGGTGATGTATATTTTACCACATTCCTTGATAAAAACCCTATTACCCTTCAACATTACCTTAATACCTTATCTCACCATACCTCTATTGATTCAATTCCTCCCATGGATCCACCTTGTAGTATGCCTCCCCCTATTATGGTTGGTGTTACCTCCAACAAACCTTTGATTACCCAAGCCTCTTCTTCTACCAATATCCCATCCACTACCACTACCAAAACTTAATCCAACATTTCATCCTATAACCAAACCCCACCTACACCAACTAACACCTCAATTATAGGGGGAACCTTACCTCTTATTACCTATACCCAACCTACCATGGGGATATCTTCTCCCCTTATTTCCACCATTCCTTTCATCACCACCAATCCACTAATTTTTACCCCTCTTAAAAATTTGGTAATTTTCATACCTCCTACCCTTCCACCTATTATCACTAGGGTCACCACCCAAGCCCAACCTACCCCTTCAACCATACCTCTAAACCAACCCATGTCCATCCCTCAACAAACACCCATGACATATTACAAATATGTTCCTAATCTACAAGGATACATACCACCTTCTACCCAACATTTTGTACCCACATATCAATATGGGGTGTCATCCCAACCTTTTATGACCACATACCAATATGTGGCACCTTCTCAACCTACCATATCTTATCCATACATTGTAACCACCCAACCTCAAATGAACTTACTACCTAATTATGGAGATCCTCAACCTCAAATAGATTTAGTTAAGATGTTGATGGATAAAATGTCAAATCTTGAATCATCTATTTTTGGGGCTCATAAACTTCTATCTTATGACCAAACCTAAAATGAACCCATTCATCCATTCATTCCACTCTTACCCTAGCCTCCTTAATGAGAACTACCTAAGTTTTCCAAGTTTTAAGGAAAGGAGGACCCTCAACAACATTTAAGAGCATTCTACCATTCTTATTATTTAATCACATATGATGGTTCTCTTCTTCTTTGTACCTTCCCCATGTCCTTATCTGGACCAGCCTTAGATTGGTATAGTGCTCTTACTAAGCATTGTATCTTATATTTCTCTCAACTAGATCAAATCTTTTTAGATCACTTTTTAGTTAACATATCTAAACAGGTTTTCATTACTGACCTTTACTCCATTAGGTAATTCAATGATGAATCAATTACCGATTTTGTAGCTAGATGGAGATGCCTCATTAACCAAGTTTCTTTCTCATTACCCCAAATAGAATTAATCTAACTCTTTTCTCGAGGTTGTGCCAAACTTATTGCTCCAACTCTTTAGGTTCATACTTTTAAAACCTTTGATAATTCATTTAACATGGCATGTAAACTTGAAATTAGAGCCATGGATGAAGGGAAATTGAAACTAATAGATAATAATTCTAGCTTTAAATCTAATGACCATTATTCAACAAAAACCACCCATGCATCCATCCCAATACCAAGACAAAGGTAACCGTAAACATGGTTATCTTAAAATCTACTTCACCTCTAATTATCAACCAACCAAATAAAATCAATTCTTATAACCCATCAAACCAACAAACTTGCAACCAAAATTTAACCACTCCAAGATAATACACTCCCATAGGGGAGTCATATGCTTCAATTTTGGATAAAATACTTAAATCTAATATGAATAACTTTCTCCTATCAAAACACCCCAATAATTTGATAGTTCTCACCCCATGTCTAGATGGTATAATTAAAATGATCTATGTGCCGTCCATCATGTTATTAGACATGATATAATTAGGTGCAATACCTTTAACACAATTATCCAAAACATGACTAATAAGGGTGAAATCACATTAGATAATCCCAATGCACCTCCAAATCAATCATTGGACATCTTCTATAAACCTTTTCATAACCATGCACCTTCTATCAACCATATCAATAGCCAATCAAAATCATCTCATGCTCATGAGGTACATATGGTTAATGCTGTTATCATTAAACCTATTGATGAGGAAACGATTACTTAAACTACCTCTTCTTCCACCCCACTTATTGAAGTGGTGTAATCTTCTTCTATTCCTTTGACAACCAACCAAATGAAGAAACCTCCTCTTTTTCAATTCAAGAGACCATTGATTTACCCACTTCTTCCTCCAATACACTCATGGAAGTGGTAGAATCAGTACTCTTTCCTTTGGATATATATATATATATATATATATATATATATATATATATATATATATATATATATATATATATATAATTAAATACCTCTCTTTTTTCATTTGAATAAACCACACCCTACTTACATACAATAAAATCAATCACTCCTTTGGAAACCATTCCAAAGGAAGAGATAATCTCCTCTATTATTTACATATAAACACCATATGCCTCAACCATTGAACCTTTAACCCAAGAAAAATGTGAAGAAATTTTTCCCTCACCTCAACCTATGGGTTTAATATTTAAAACTAATAACCAAGGAATCAAACTCATCTACAAACTTTTTTCTAGATTGGTCTGAAATCTAGAGTTTACCTCTTAACCCAACCTATATAGGGCCACCTTTTGGTAACATCTTAGGGTAAATTACTATAATAAACAAGAACCTTTAAACTCACTTACATCTACCCTCAAACCCATCATTACCTAAACCCCATATTTAGATACTTTTTCCTCCAAAACCATAGGATAACCATCTAACCCACCTCAATCTAAAATTGCTAAATCACCCTACACCTCTTTGACCAAATCCATCAAGAATATATAAATACTTCATACTCCTATCTTGGCTCATCCATATTTGAATTTGGACTTAACCCCATCAAGTCCATGCAAGAAACATTTGAATAAACCTATCAAAAAGATGGAACCACCCAAACCATCTAAGATTAGACCCACACCACCCCCTTCTCTTTTACATTCAATTTTAGGACCCCATACATCTACTACACCTATTACATATTCCTCCTATATTAAACCTTCCCCTTTTACTCTATATACACCTATCACCACAAAAACAACAAAATCCCCATCATTCTTAACTAGCCTAGCTAATGCTACCTTCCCACTTATCACTAAACCTTCACCATTTACCTCTAAATATTCCACCTCCAAACCACCCATAACCAAATAATCCTAACCAAAACCACCTACCAAAACCATTCCACCTCTTATAATTTCTATGGTACATCCTATTCCCAAGAAGGCTCCCACTCCTAAAACCAAATAACCAACAACCTCAACACCTTTAGTTGAATATTAATCAAGCATTATAAAAGGGTTATTGTAAACCTCATCTTTAACTTTACCAATTATCAAAACTTTCAACCCTTCACATCTTAAACTAGCATGGTTTAATGACAATTTGATTTGCCTATATCATAGGACACTAGGGCATGATACAAAGAACTACAAAGCTCTCCAAACACCTATCCATAACCTATGGGATGAGGATGATATGTTATCAAGGAACCTACCTTGAGCCCATTACCAACCCAACCACCAATCTAAGTTACCCAACATTTACCTACTCCTCACTCTTATGTAAGGATGAGGAGGAATCAAAATAGCAATACAAACTAACACTTCTTCTTCTCCACACTATCCACATGGTTACCCAATCTTAGGCCTAATAGAAAGATAAGGGAAATGCAAAAGTGTCCATTCCATGGACATACCCTTTAACCCCTCAACCTTCCAATAGAACCCAAAAATATTCACCATTACCTAAACCCAAAGTATCCATCTTAGGTGCATCCCCTTCTAACCCTTCTGAATCCATTCAGTGTGTAGTGTTGAAATAAATTTACCAAACACTAATGAAGATGAGCCTTTATGAATTAATCAACACCTCACCATCTCACCATCAAAAATTGATAGAGATTTTATAATCCATAGAGGTTCAAACCAAAGATCCTCAACCCATTGAATTTTTTTTTAGAGATCTTAAAATTTCCACAATAGTCACCTTTAAGGATTCAAAAATACCATTTCTACATCCTAAGGATCCTGATCCTTTGTCATCATACATCAATCAAACCTACATCAAAAAGGTGATGATTGATGGAGGGGATATCGTAAACATTATCTCTTTCCATGCCTATGACCAAATTGACTTACCTAAGAACATCATGTCTAAAGTTGCAGTGGTTCTTTGCTCTTTTAATTGCACCATGGCCATTACTTTGGGAATAATTGTCCTCCATATTCATTTGGGACCTTGCACCATTCCAAAATTCTTTTACATTGTAGAGGACAATTTCCAATACAATGTTTTTCTTGGATGTTGTTGGATCTATGATATGAGTTGTGTCCCTTACACTTTTCATCATTACATCAAATTTGAGCATGAAGGTCACGTCATCACCATACCAACTGACCCTAGTCAATTTATATCTTACAATATGACATACAAACCCAATGATGTTCTTCTTCCTCATCCATACACCTCACCACCAACTACTAATAACTCCACCCCTATAATTAATGAAGCTTCAATAAGCTCATCTATCCCTTCATCATATATCCCCATAGAGGACCCCTTGGAACCCATGTTCCAATGTCTCTCACTGGGAGAGTACCGTCTTCTAGCCTTGGATGTTTTCCCTACTCCTCAAGAGTATGGGAACCTCACCCATGATCCTAATCATGACCTTAACATAGGAACCATGATCCCTTTTGGTCCACTTAATCATCAGACCAATTTAACCTATAGGGGTTTTTATCATCCTCTTCTTTCTTCCTTTACCATCCTTCATATCCAACCCTTTACCTCTATCTTCTCCTATCTCAATGAACCTACCTTTGACAAAGCATACATTCATAGGTTTTCTTGGAAGGGGTTTGGACTTGGAATTTATGAATAAGGACCTCATGAGCTACCCATAATCAAAACCTAAAAACCTCATGATTTATTAAGCCTTGGGCTCATACAACTAGAATAACCCACCTCACCTAAACCTATCACCACTATTGACAAGGATGTGTCATCCTCACCAACCCCTTCTCCCTTGAAGTTTGAGGACTCTGATATCATCCTATATAACTTTTTTTATTAATAACATTAGTTTGGGCCCCCTGATCTATCAAAAGGGTAGCCAAACTAAAACCCTTCCTCTCATCCACCTTAAAATGGTAGAAAATGACTCTCCTACCATCAACACCATCCAAAATTAGGATGATGATTCCATTCTAACCTACTTAAGTACAATGGATTCTTCCATCCATAAATCTCTTCCTCTTGAGAACTAAACTATGTTGAATTAATCTACCATTGATGTCAACCTAGCTACTTAGGATAACCCTCACATCATCAAGATTGGACAATCCTTAAACCCCATAGGACAATAGGATTACCCTTCCTTCCTTCATGATCATAGCATAGCATTTTCTTGGTCCTATTAGGATATGATCATAATTGACCCTTATATTTATCTCCACAACATTTTCACCCATCTTGATGCTAAACCTATTTGGAAAAAGTTTCATAGGATATACCTTCGCATTACCCTCCTTGTAAAAGAGGAACTTCAATGCCTCTTATCCATCAACTTGATCCAACCCATTGATTATCCATAATTCATTTCTAACATCATTACCATTACCAAACCTATAGGGGGACTTCACCTTTGTATCGACTTTCATGACCTCAATCTTGCTTATCAAAAAGATGACTTTCCTTTTCCTAGCATTGACCAACTTATTGACCTTACAACTAGACACAAGATATTATCTCTCATGGATAGTTTTTTAGGATAAAATCATATCTTGATTTCTCCCAAACATCAACACAAAAACTCTTTCATTACCCCATGGGGAACTTTTTTTTATAGAGTCATGCCATTTGGTTTGAAAAAACATTGGTGCAACCTACTAGTGTGCCATAACCTACATCTTCCATGACCTCATCCATAAAATCATAGAGGACTATGTGGATGATCTCCTCAACAAATATAAATATCATAAGGATCATCTAAATGTTCTCAAAATCATCTTCAAACACTTAATCCATTTCCATGTCCACCTTAACACTAAGAAATGTATTTTTGAGGTCTTATTGGGCAAGCTCCTTGGATTTATTATCTCCCTTCAAGGAATCAAAGTATACCTAGCCAAATTCAAAGAAATTTTGGAAATTACACCTCTTTCCCACCATTATCAACTCTTTAGCTTTCAAGGGAAGCTCAAATCAATCTGTTAATTCATTTCTCAATTATTAGATAGATGTCAAACCTTTCACCATCTCCTTAAGAAAGACACATCCTTTAAGTGGACTAAAGACTGCCAAAAAGTCTTTGACTTAATCAAATAATACCTTCTTTATCCACCTATTTTAACCCCTCATAAAGAGGATCAACCCTTCTAGCTTTACATCTTTGCCACTAAACTTTCCCTAAGGGCAATGATCCCTCATCGTGATGAGCAAAACAAAGAGAAAGTTGTCTACTCCATAAGCTAAATGGTTATAGAGTATGAGACTCGATATTCCCATCCCAATAAAATTTTCCTTACCCTTGTCTTCATAGCTTCCAATATTTGTCACCATCTTCTTAATCACAAAACTTACATCATCACTAATACTGATCCACTTAAGTACATGCATTCTAAACCATACCAAAACTAGCATATGGATAAGTGGCTCATACTTAGAGTTGAGTTTGATCTTGAGTTCCTACAATATAAGTTGATTAAAGGGAAATTGATTGCTAACCAATTATCTAAATCTCCTCTACCAAATAACTAACCTCTTCCTCTTTCATTTCTACATTAGTCTATCATGACTCTTTCTCAAGAGGACCCCACCTACCAAATGACCATGTTCTTTGATGGATATAAATTCCAGTGTGGTGGGGGTGTTGAAGTTATTCTCATTCACCTTGATGGACAACCTCTTCCCCTTTACTTTAAAATTGACTTTGAATGCACCAATAATATGGCTAAGTATGAAGCCCTAGTCATAGGTATTCAAACCACTCTAGCCTTGGGAATCAAGATAATCAACGTCTTTGGTGATTCCCAACATGTGGTCAAACAAGTAAATGGATATTACCAATGTAATAATGATGTCTTACTAAAGTGAAAACAACTTTTATATGTACTCTTAACATCATTCAATCATTACCTTATCCATTCTATTCCATGATCTATCAATAAGTTTGTAGATACAATGGCTTCCCTTGCTTCCCAAATCCCATCTCAACCTTCTAACTCTAAACTCTTTGTTACCATCCACAATTTATCACACCTTATTATATCCATTTTGATATTCCTACTATTTTTAATGTAGACACATCTCCATAAGACATTTGTTATGAACAAACTTTTGATTACGTCAGCCTCAGTATCATTCCTCCCAACCTCTCTTATAATGCCTAAAGAGCCTTTAGTTAGAGTACCTCTCATTACACCATACTAGGGGGAATCCTTTACAAACATGGCTTTGATGACATCCTTCTCTATTAACTTTATAGTTTTGAAGTTTCCCATGCCATCAAAGAAACACATGATATAATCTATGGGGGACACTTTAGTGGTTTATCTTTCATTAAACATATCCTTCACCTTGGCTAATATTGGCCTAACCTTAATTAGAACTACTATGATTATGTAAATAAGTGTTTTAACTGTAAAAAACACACCAATTTACATCACACACCGACCCATGGCCTCCAAGTATCTAAAAACTTTTGGCCATTCTCACAATGGGGCTTAGATCTTATTGGGGAAAACAATCCTCATTCATCATAATGACACCAATCTATCATTACTACTATTGAGTATTTCACCAAGTGGGTGGAATCCATTCCTCTCATCTCTACCAAAGCTAAATTATCAACTTCATCAACCATAATATCATCTATCATTTTGGTGTTCCCCATAAGATCATCATCGATAAAAATAAATATTTTAAAAACAAGAAAGTCCAAGGCCTTTGTGATGAATTTGGCATTAAGTTAAGCTTTTCCTCACCTTACCATCCATAAGAGAATGGATAGGCAGAAGCCTCTAACAAAATCCTTAACAAAATATTGACCAAAGTAGTTAGTGCTTTAGGTTGGGATTGGCACTTACATATCCCCTTTGCTTTATAGGCTTATTGCACTAGAATTTGAACCTCTATAGGTGTTACCCCTTTCTATCTAGTCTTTGGAGTAGAGGTAGTCTTGCCTCTCTAAGTTTAGATTCCCTCTCTTTTCATATATTTGCAAGAGATCATTTCCAAAAGTGATTATTGTCAATAATGACTAGCATGACTTGAGATACTTGATGAACATTGCCTCTCAGTGCTTAACCATCTTTGTATCTACCAAGATAAAATCAAGTACACTTATAAAAAACACCTAAAATATTAATAATTCAAAATTATATACCTCATCATAAAGTAAAACCAACATGTAACCAATATGGAGAAAAGCAAAAGAGGTAAATTTGTTTTCAATTGGCTTGGACCTTATGCTATCACCCATAAATATAGATCAAGAGCTTATCATTTGTCTTCTCTCAAAGGCAACCTAGATTTTAATCCTCTCAATACTTTGCATCTACATCCTAATCTTTGTTAAAGAGGTATCAAACTCACTTTTTTTTTAACTTGAGCTCATCCGTTGATTTATGAGATTTTTAACTTCACTCACCTATCCCTCTCCCTTTGAAGACAACCAATTATAACATAGAACCATGTGATTAACCAACACAATTATAGCCTAATACTAAATATGGGTATCATGGGTCTACCTATAGCATGGTTTTCATGGATAATTTTTATCTCTAATTAGATGAAATCCCATGATCCTTTATCTCTCAAACACCTTTTCTACCTATCACTAACCTTCTTATGTTAAAAGTCTTACCCTCATAAAGGTAAACCTTTAAGCCTAATAAGACTTATCCATGTGTAAAAAACTAGCATCAAAATAATTTGTGATATCAAAATATTATTTGGGTCACATATTTCTAGCATTATAGATTGATCCTTTGAAGGATAGCCACCCAAAATCCTCTATATTGCTTAAAAGATAGACTACTCCCTTAAAGGATAGCTACCAAAATAAACAAACCCAAACTTAGACCACTCCCTTAAAGGATGGTTAAGTAAAATTTTCAAAAGGAATCATTTGAAGCTTCTTTCATTGATTATCTTCATAAAACATCAAAAATAAAAGCAATAACAAACAAACCTTATATCAAAATAGAACAAGCTATCCCAAGAAAGTTGCAATCCACTTTTATATCTAGCACTAATAGACTTCCCACATCAATCAATCTACACCTAGCATAATACATGGAATTTTATATTATGGTTCTTAGGTCACTTACAGAAGGGGTAAACTAACCAACCAAAGGTTACCCTACCTATTACCCACTTCTTTTATACTCTTATTACCTACCTTACCTTTATACTATCTACAAATTAAGGGAGTTTGAGCTTACTTGACATGATTGTGATCAAGACATCTATTTATCAACCCAAGTATGCTAATGTGAAGCACTCAAAAGGCTTAGTTTCCTTAAGCCAATCTAAAATTGGGTTTGTTAGGTCCTTACCAATAAAAAAACATCATGCCTTTTTTCTTTACCCTTTTATCATTGGTTCATGTAGACATGCATCTCATGATTCTCATCTCTTTTTCCTACATTTATTTTGTTATCTAACTTGTTTTATATATTTTTATCACATCCTTAACCATAATCACATTAGATCTACATGATAATGAACAATAAACATTAATGATGAACATAACATTTTGAACCATATCCACAAGCCACATCATATATCTATCTATGATCAAAACATCATGAAATCACATCATATGAACATACATCATATCATAAAAAACCCTAGTTACAACATTTATCATCATATGTATAAACAAAATCAATGATAAAAACATCATACATCATACATCATCTATCTACCTATGTATTACCCTATCCATTTAACATAACATCACAACAATTCATCTTATAACATCAAATTAAAAAACCACATCAGCATAACCATAAACAAAATTACCATCATCACAACATCATCTGACATAAAATCATGAAACATAAACATAAGCATAAACATAAAATCAAAACATGAAACCATGAACATACATCATATATATACCATCACAAACATCATCATATACATCATGCCCATCAAATAAACAATACATGTAATAATGTATAAACTCTTCTCTCATATACATCTCACATAATCAGAATGTAAGATAGTATAAAAACATATACATCATATAATCAGGCCCTTAGGGTACCATTACCACTCACCCCTCCTGCCCTTCCACTTGCACTACCATCTAGTTTTGGTCCCCCTAATCTACCTGCCTGACTCATTGTAGAGGCCCATTGACCTAGAGTCACCATGGATACCCAACCTACTAAATTAGATCTATATTCACCCCATCAAGGCTCCAATAGACACCATTCTAGTATTATATCCTCATAATACCTCAAATCCTCCATAGTGGCTAAGTACCATGTCATAAGAACCATATCAAGTCCTCCTATAGGTCC
Organism: Torreya grandis; assembly: GCA_037957365.1. NCBI lineage: Eukaryota > Viridiplantae > Streptophyta > Pinopsida > Cupressales > Taxaceae > Torreya > Torreya grandis. The sequence continues at coordinate 57,612 of JARHVA010004619.1, read as the reverse complement.
TCTTGCTTGTGTTATCATCAATCTTACCCTCTATCTCAAGGTATCTCTCTCTTGAGTCACTAAACCAAGAGATATCCTCACCTTATCTTTCTCTCCTCTTAAGGTGGTAACCTGACCCTGTAAGGTGACAACTTGGCCTTGTAGAGTGGCCACCTATCCCTATAATCTTGTAATCTAGGCCTGTGCCACTAGATCTACATCTATTTCCTAATGACCCCTATCACCCCACCCAAAATCCACTATTGCGTATAGGCCCTGATACCATGCTGCATATCTGTTAACAAAACTAACATCATCTATTTCTTCTCTAACTGGAAGCTCCTCATGGTCTAACACTATGTCATATGGTTGTGGATCTAGAATTATAAACTCCACATTTTCTCTTCTATACCTTTGAGAAGGAGCCAAAATCCCCTACACAAGACCAAATTACCATTATCCTTGATCAAATGAGATAATCTCTATCTCCCCCTCTCACTACTCATATATCTACCTCTAACTCTATAATGATAGGGTATGGTAACTATACTAAGCCCTCCTAGGCTATCCCACATATATCCTCCACACCACATCACCTACATCTAGACCCTCAAAAGCATATCTATATTAGTCTATGTCTCTAGCACCTCATATAACACCTATTACTGTATAATCTCCTCTTCATCTCAAAAAACACACTATGAAATGTACCTAGGTGTATCCATCCCATGGGAGCCCCAGTGGCTTCAGTACCCTAATGTGCTTATACTCCCAATAGTGGATCATGAACCCAACATTGATACCATATTGTATATGAGATATAAAACCCTAGATCTCCTTATAAATCTAAACTAAAAACATAGGAGCCCACCCAAATACTATCCTACCCAATAACATTTCCACCAATACTACTACTAGTAGATAGGGGAATCATCTACTACTCAAATCAAGCAAATTAAAATAATACACTACCATAATCATTGTGGTCATCAAGTACCGGTCTTTTATATCCCTCTGATATAAAGGCCTATAGCTAAAGCTACTAGAATGCCACTTGCTATGGACCCAATCTTCACCATATATCAGTTCCATATGGTCATCCCTCTTCTCACTCTCAATATGGTAAATCAACTCCCCCTTGAATGGGTATCCATGTAATCTTATGAACATCCTCTAGTAGGATGATAATCTCTTCAGTTGGCAACAAAAATGTGTTCATGGTTGGGTCCCATCTCTTGATGAGAGCCATGACCATTGCCACATCCCACAATAGGTGCTAGTAATGAACCATGGCCCTAAGGCCAACCTCCTCCATATACCTCCACTCATCCATATTCATCCCATCATAGATCTCCTCAAAGATCCTAGGGACCTAATTCCTCATTTGGACTTGGTCTTGTGCCTATAAAATCACCATGTTAGCATACACACTTAGTTTTCCAATTTGAGCTCAGTACCAACCTACACCCACCTTTTTTAACCTAGTCCAAATTAATCATTACATATATAACATTACCTATAGAATTTAAACAAAACATCTACCCTTAGCTACAAAATTCTCACCTTTCTACCCAACAAATATTTCACAACATCAATCTTACTCAACTATTACCCTATCTTAACCTATTATAAACACCTAACTCTATCCAATAAAACATTCCTACTTGACACTTTTTCACTAAGACCATAAACCAATCACTTAACACACCCCCTACCCTAAACCTACACTTGACACTTTCATTTACAAAAATAACATTCAACAACATTTTAAACATATCTTCATCTATACCCTTTTAAAAAACATATTCCTAAAAACATTACACCATTAATGGTTATACCAACCATTGGCGGTCTTGTAACCCATTCTTTTCTTAGTTTTTGACTACCAATGGTCAAGATGACCATTGATGGTTGGGTCAAACCACTAACAATCACTATGTGTGATCACTGATAATGAAACCCTAAATCCAAACTCCCTCACAATAATATAATACAACAAAAATAACAAAATTAAACTATTTCAAACTTTTCTATAACTCACCCATAACCTAAATCCTCTTTCAAAAATAAAATCCATCCATTACATTTTCTAATTTCACAAAAAAACCTAAATTAGGGTACAACCACTTAGACCCCATTTTCAAAATAGCTAAATTACCCAAATTCAACTTCACAAATAATAAAATCAACTAATCTACAATCTCAAAACATCCCCTACCTCATTCTTTGACCATTTTCAAGGTTAAAGTCCACATCCTACTACTTAGTTGTGCCCTTGTCAACCATGCATCACTAGTCCTCGATAATCACCTCAATATGCACACTCACCCAATCAATAAATGATACCTCAGTTGAAAAATTAGTCAAAAAATCCCCAAAAAGATGACAAATCAACCAAATCACTAGATCATAGAACATGGAGGTCAAAATTATCAAAGGTGAAAATGAAATTTGTTTTTCACTTTTTATCCATGGATTTTTAGGGTTTTTCCATAACCATTGATGATCAGGGTGATTATCAATGATTGACCTTGGGACCCCTAACCATCGATGATAAGGAGAGCCCATCTTTTTACAAAAACACCATTTTTGGGATGTAACCTAAGTGACCTAATTTTGGAGATCACCTAATCTCCCCCATACCAAATTTAAATTTTTTTGGAGATTACCCTTCTCTAACCAACCATTAGACCATGTCCACCTTAACATGGGTCATTTTTAACCTAAACTGTCACATATTTTATGATAACCTTGCTTGTTATTTTGACTACACCAACCATTTTCTCCATGTTGACCACTTGAATTTACACCACCTAATGCATGATCAAACCATATGTGTTTTTCAAAAGAGCACTTCCTACTTTATATACCTATAAGAACACTAACCCTATTTATAAGACTTATAGAGTCAACTGATTAGTTATGACCAATGCTATGGACTAGTAACCCTATCACTTTTTCTTGTAGAAATGACCTTATTTTTACCAACATTGAAAACCTTTATTGTTATTTTTAATATCACACTTAGTTGCATTTTGTGTGCATGTTTTCATTTCAAATTCCCAACCTCTTTATCACCACCTAGTGACTCACCATCAACTACTTACCAAAACCTAACTTGATTTTGGTTTTACATCATCAAAATCTTTATTTGAGGGGGAACACCTCCTCTAATACTCAGGGTAAATAGACCTTTGACCAAAAATCTATTTTTGTTTTATATCTCATTAAATTAAATCCACATAATAAAAGGGGCAAAATATAGACACTAAAAAACTACACATGATAGTTATAGTTGTTAAAATGCCTTAGGACCCCTATCAAACCTTGAGTATAGTTGAACACCTAATTAAATAACTCATCAACTTACTAACTTAACATTTAACCAACCCATTATAACTTTTTTTGACCCTTTTCCCTCAGATACTCGACTATCAATGATTAGCTTAACCATCGATAATTACCCTGACTATCGATAGTCAGGTCTCCTTACCTCCTTAATTTCTTAACACATCACTAGCTATGTGTAAGATAACTAGGCATAATTTAATATGTTCATCTTATGTAGTGATAATTAAATTACAAGAATCATGATCAATAACCTAACCCTCTAGGGAACCTTCTATGATTCATCTCTCTTTTCCTATAAAATAAAGGGAGTGGAAGGTGAAAAGGATCAATGTTTAAGCTATCACATATTCTTACACATAGGTATTCAAGATATCTAGCATCCAGTCTTATTTTAGCAACTTAGAATAAAAAAAAGAGACTTGAACCTCTATCAAATTTTCTTTTGAGGGCAAAGTACCATTACTCTAGCAAAATTTCTTCAACTTTAAATTATAAACCAACTAACAAGCTATAGGTATATTAGTACTTTAACATTGTTATTTTGGATTTTTGACCTCTTTGACTTAATCAAACCTATTTACATCTTGTTTCCTCTCAACCAAATCCTCAATATAACATCTATCTTCTCATTTACCAATTATAAAATTATTTTCTTATCACCTTCAAAAACCTATAGATAAGGAATGTTGGTTATCCCAACTACTAATGGTCACCCCCAACTACTGACGGTTACCCAACCACTGATGGTCAACTTAACCACTGATGGTTTACCTAACCATTGATGGTCACTATGGAAAAAAAATAGCAAGTTATTTTTATCCCCTTACCCTCAACCAAACCTAATTTTTTATGTTCTTACCTCTTCACAGACCCTTTTCTAATTTTTTGAACCAGACTTCACCCACCTTAGCATAAGCATTGACATAATTTTTATAGATTTAGTCATTTTATTTAACAAACATTATACTTTGTTATTATATTATATTTAATTTAATTTATGCAAGTACTTTACTTTATCATTTCCAACTTGATTTCTATCAATAGTGGTTTGAAAACCTCCTAGAAAGCATATGTTTCTTGGATCTAGCTCATGCTAGGCAGTCCACTTAACTATCTTGCTAATGATCCCCTTTATTAGCATGCTATTACTTATAGGTTATTTTTTCCTATCTAAATAGGAGTTATCCATTATTTTCTAGATTAAACGTGCATCACCAACTAGGTGTTTATATCATACCCTTATTACTAGTTTCTTATCTTCTTCCAAAATTAAGAAATGACAAAAAATTAAAAGAAACAAAGGCCATTAACTTTCTTATACCATTCCCTTAGAATTTATAACTATGTTTGATTGTAAGTGTTTAATAGCTAAATATAATGAGTATTATTTATGAAAACACTTTTCCACTAATAAAATAGCTTAGGAAGTGACTTCTTGAGACCACAAAACCTTATTTTATACTCTACCCTTCCTTAATATTGAATTTTATTTGATTAAGACCTACCCATTCTAGATAAGGTATCACCAGTCTATCCCACTCACTTAGATTTTATTTATTTACTAGGATTCATTTCAGTACAAGCAAACCCAATTAACAACCTACATGCTCTACTTGTTATTCCACCACAAGGTTGTTTAACCTATATATGCAATTCATGCCTTAGAGTGGAGTTTACCTCCATTAAGATCCTAAAAGTTTAGAGGCTGCCTCATTTAAATTTAAGGATGTGCACAAGACCCACATAAATGGAAAATAATCTGGTGTTAGGAAGGCCACTTGTGTGCCTTCCCTAGTGAGATATTATCCCCTACATTGTGTTGCATTGGATACACCCAAGATATTTACCATGTCTAGGGCCCAAACCAGTCTTTTGGTTTAACCTTTATCATCACATCGAAGGCCTAGATATGTACTAGTTTTCTCAATAAACATAGGGATAGAAAACCATCTAAAATAAGATATATCTATCCCATCAATCATCATATGACCCTAGAACAACATTTTTAGTTGGATCTACCATGACCATCCTAGAGGACGTGCACAATTTTCTTAGGAACCTAAAGAAATTTGTGCCTTCATCCTCCTCTTCAAGATGAAGAACTACAAAGGAATGCATCAAGTCTCTCAAGGCTAATTAAATATTAATGAATGTTACTAATGAATATGTTGCATGTAGGATTTTATTATTTACCTTACATGATTTTGTTTATAATTGGTACCTCAACCTTCAAGAGAAATTGATCACTTATTGGTATACATGCCAGAGCATGTTTCATTCCCAATTCAAATAAGTTACCAGCCCTAGATTAGTGTACAAATTTTTTATGAGTATGAAGAGGGAGTCTAATGATCTAATTCAGGATTTTAATACTAGGTTCCATAATATATACACTTGGATTAATCCATAATATAGACTAGATAGAGCATTGGTGTTGGAGATGTATAGAAATGCCTTAGACCCAATCACTATAGTGTTTTTGTGAAGACATGATACTGACCCCACTCTATCTTTGGAATACAAATAGGTTATCAAAATTGATAGACAAATGATCCTTAAAATACCAAGCACTGCCAACATCAATGCTAGTTTTATAGCCATGAAGTTAGTCCCTTATGTCAATCAAAATGTCCCTACTTTCAACTAGAACCAACTATATACATTACCTCCTTTAATGGATAAAACACAAAAAAAACTATGGCTATGTAAACAATCATGTATACATGAATAATCATTATTAGAACCAACATTTAGTGCCCTATAATATTTTAGTTTTCTCAAAGAACTGATTCTACCAAAGCAGAGCTAGATTCCATCCAAAGAATGGTCCAAAAATTGAGTCACGGCTTCTTAAAAATATAAATAAAGATGGAAAACACCAATGGATAGAATAATAAACAAAATTTTGGGTTTAAAGGATATAACAAACCCTTCAATATGTCTACAAATAATATTGAACAATAGCCTAATAAATAAATAAAGATCAACATAGTAAAAATAACTCTGCCTAATTAGTGTAGAGTCCATAATAAATCATAGCATGGTAAAATTTAATGTGTATAATTTTGAGAAATGTTTAAGATCTTCTAGATGGATATGGTAAGGCAAGACTTGATGAATAATCCACTATAGTTCCACTTAGAGGCTAGCTCTTAAAACACTGTAATGGTATTTGAAAGGCATGGGTTTTTATTCCCAAAAGAGGATGATAATAAACTAAAAGATAACTATAATGAATTGAGGTATTTCCATAAATATAAAAGGGGAAATTAAAATATAATGAATAAGCATCCCTTCAAAATTTCTACTCCTCAAAAAAACATTACTATTCCACCGAATCCCAAAGCCAACAATAATCCACCTCCCCCCAAAGGGAATGAATAACTCTAGAATAAAGAGGAATAAGGTAAAAGGGGGTATAATATTGTTGAAGACATGTAGAAGATCATATCCAACATTAATATTCATGAAATGGCTCAAATCATTGAATAAAAGGAGATCCTATAGAGGTTTATTTTGGGCAAGAAAATTGTCAAGAAGATAAAGGATACTCACACTAATGTGATATACACACGTAAACTAGAAGTTATACCTTTATTATTGACTATACGAGCATTTTTGAAAGAACATCTACAATTATACAGTCTATTTTTTAGCTTCAACAATGGTGACACCTACTTCAATTTACCAAAAGTTAGGTTTAATTCTAAGCCCATCAAAAAGAATGGTTTCATAGTTGGATAATACTATGGTCCTTGTAATAAGAGAGCTACAAAATCTACACATCTAACTATAATTCAAACCATGAGTACATATGACAATTGAAATACTTATAGTGGATATTCTAGAAGGATACAGACTCCTCCTTAGAAGACACTAGCCTAAAACATTGCATAGGTATATAGCAATAAACTTCTCTCACATTTGGCTATAATGGAGAAGTATCTTGAGCCAAATTTGAATTGATTAAGAGACAATAATTAAGTACCAATTAATGAATGCAATATAAAGAATGAAAAATTTATAAATATCCTAATCTTGGGATCTATACCTTTACTACAAAGTAGGAGGTGCAAGAACCAAACATCCAGGGACCTTCCTAGTTGTGGACTCTCCACTTAAAAAGAGCAAGATCCAAGCAAGGATCAAGTGTTGGAGTTAAATTGGTGAACCCAAAAGGAAATAAATACTTATAAACATAAATATTATAGTTACCTTGCACAAATAATAAATTATAATATGAAGCAATAATTTTGGGATTGCATTTTGCTCTAAAAAATAATGTCAAACAATTGCTAATTTATGGAGACTCATAATTCATAGTTAATTAGCTCAATAATAAATACCAATGTAAGATATCATATCTAACATAGATCCTAGGATTTTATTGAGTTTTTTTTAAGCCTTAAACATAGTGGTCATCCCTAGAGAATAAAATTAGGTTGTTGATTCAATATTTATTTTAGCTACCAATTTATCACCTCTAAAGGAGTCTAAGGTACAAAGATTATCCATTGAGTTTGTACCTTGTCCATATATTTTAGATAATGTATAAAATTTCCAAGTCTTTGATGATAACTAAAATATCATCCAATTCTTCACTAACTTGGGAAAATTTGAGTCTCAAATCATTGATTAAAAGGAAATAGTTACCTATGGCAAGAGGAATTAGGGGAAGAAGGAATCATTCAGTTGAAGGAAATACACCTCCTTTTATAATGGTTTCTTTGGAAAGGGCATTTGACTTGGATCTTCAAGCTCAATAAAAAATGAAACCAAATTTAAATGATTATGAATTCAAAAGTGAGAATCTAGGAGATGAATATGACTCAAACTATGTAAACATTAGTCTCAATTTCACTCTAGAAGAAAGGCAAAGGGTGAAGAATCTACTCACCCAATACAAGGATGTGATTGCATGGACATATGAAGACATGAAGGTTTTCAATCCAAGGTTCATCACCCATATAATTTCACTTAAGTTAGAACATAAACTATTTAATTAAAGGAAAAGATTGGTAAATCCTATCCTAGAACCTCTTATTTAGAAGGAGGTGGAAAAAATTTTGAGTGCAAAAAAAGTTTTTCCTGTTAGACATTTTACTTAGATGGATAATTTAGTTCTAGTCAAGAAGAAGAGTGGGGAGATTAGGATCTGTGTTGATTTGAGAAAATTAAATAAAGCTTCTGAGAATGATAATTATCCATTTTCTTCCTTGAATGAGGTCATCCAAATAGTGAATGTTTCAATAATGATGCCATTCTTGGATGATTTTTTAGGATAGAAGCAGGTGATGGTAGAATCATAAGATAGAATGAAGATATTATTCACCACAAAATGGGGTACTTATACATATATGATGATGCCATTCAACCTAATTAATGTAAATGCCACCTTTTAATGAGCTACAAACCATGACTTCTAAGGTCTGATAGGTAAATGTATAATCATTTACATGAATGACCTCACATTTTCTCAAAATCAAGGACTAATAATGTAGGTCACCTAAAATCAATATTTTAAAGATGCAAAAGGTTTGACATTTCACTAAACTCTAAGAAGATCATATTTGGAGTCACATAAGGTAAGCTCTTTGGTCACATCATCACCAAGGATAGAATTAAAATTGACATGGATATAATTAAATGGATATCAAAAATTACATTACCAAATAGTAATAAAGAACTCAAATATTTCTTTGGGAAGATAAAATTCATGAGAAAGTTTATATTAGGCTTTATATAAATCATTCAACCTTTTGATGCAATACTCAAGAAAGATGCCAAGTGGAATGGACAACAAAGGCTCAAAAGTCTTTTCAAAGAATTAAATATGTAATAGCTCAAGCCCCTATAATGGTAAGTCCAAACTTCACTAAAGACTTCTCATATTCATTTGCTTCAAAACATACTATTATTGTGATGTTCACCCATAAGAAAGATGAAAGTGAGCATCCTATTACATTCATGAGCACAAAATTGAAAGAATCAAAATTTAGGTATTCCATGATAGATAAGAAAAGATTTACCCTTGTCAAAGTGGTAAATAAATTTGACCATTACATCTTGAGGAACAAGACCATCACCATTGTAAAGGATCATGTTGTTCACCTCACTTTGGAAAAAAATGAATTGGGAGAACATAAAGGAAAATAGATGGAAAAACTATAGGAGTTTGACATAGAAATCAATCCTACCAAGATTGTCAGAGGTCAAGGCATCATTCATCTCATGACTAAGCCTAACCCACACATCACCATTGAAGAGGGTTGTGAAAACTAATTATCTAAATAAGACTATATATTGATAATATTCAATACTTTCTCATAGTTACTTGATCTCTTAAGCTTAAACAAGAATAAAAGAGAGATTTGAAACTTAAATTAGATCATTATATGATCAAAAAAGGGATCTTATATAGAAGGAATTATTAAGGCATCTACCTGAGATGTGTATCATGAGAATAAGCTCAATAAATTATAGAAAATTTACACCAAAAGATAGGTAATGGTTATCCCTTAAAAACCACCACAGCCCATAAAATCCTCATAATGGGTTATTACTAGACAACCATCTTGAAGGATGTACATGTTCATGTTATAAATTACCATGAATGTTAAGTCCTAGTAAAAAGAGAAGTACACCCAGTAATGCCTCTATGGCCTATGATTGAAGGAAGACCATTCACTCAATGGGGGTTAGAATATTTTAGAAGTGTTGTAATTGATGTCAAGTTTTATGTTATTTATGTCAATGTGCAGGTTAAAGAGATATTTTTAAGGTAACCTAATGATTATTCTATTGGTTTTTATCAAGGTTGGTACAGTAGTGTGAGAATGCTATTGTTTGATAGCATCACTGAGAGGTATGAAATTATTTTAGTATCATGTAATGCATGTGATAAAGGTATAAGAGGATCAATAAGTGTTTCAAGGTTAGTTGTCAAGTCTCAAGTGCTTGAGAAGCTTAGTCATGACACTAGTCATAAAATGAAGGAACCTTGTGAGAAGGTATGATCTTGGTGGCTTGGTAAAATTAGTGTACATAGACATGAATGGATGTATAAGGTTTCTTGAACATGTATATGAGGCATTGGATCATTCATGTGAGTCTCAGAGTGAGCCTCTAGGGGTAGGACCTACAGACCTAATATGCAACTAAAACACTTATAAACCTTACCTAGCTTAATTAGGCATCATTATCTAATGTAAAATAATGATAAGGATTATGGATGTGTATATTAATTATATAGGTTTCTTGATTATGTGATTAATGTGGAGAGCATATGAAAATCGGCATGAAGGTCAGTTTTAAGGCCTAATATGATTTACAGGTCAAGGTCTAGAGAACAAAGAGAGAGTGTGGCATAATGAGGGTTAATGATAATATTTAAATATGTTTTATATTATATAATCATGGACAAAGGTATTATATGTTTATTCAAGCACGTTCACAAGATTTGAGGTCATGGTTTGCAAGATAAGGCATGAAAAGTGGTTTTGATTTCTCTCATTTGCATAGAATGAAGGGTTCTCAACTTGGGAATAAATTTTAGGTGTTAATTTGAATTTTTAAACTATTAATTGGAACATAATATATTAATTTATATGGGTAGGGGTCATATATCAAAGTTCTAGGCATTATTTTTAGAAATGAAGGGCAGTCCTTTATGAACAATCGTTAACACCAGATATAGTGTTAACCCTCTCTAAATCCCTAACAATGACCCAATGTGAAATATATTTTTAAAATATCATATAATTATCTAAAATTATTATCAAAATATTGGATCATTTATTCAAATATCCTAGGCATCTCTAGGTGTGACTGGTTTGTGAGGTCAGTGAGTAGACCCTATAGGAAAGGCCTTATTTCTCATAAATTTGTTGTAGCTATCAAAGTTGACCAGGTCAATATTGGTAAATGAATGGATGATTTTTTTGAGAATTTCAGTTTTTTTACATGAATTATATATACAATTTATATCCCTTATGTGTGCTAAAATGGTCATCCAAGTTAGCCAGTTGCTAACAAACCTAATCATGAAAATAGTGAAAAACATAGGTAATAGTGAAAAGTTATTTAGGGATGTGTTATCATGGAATAGGTATGAATAAAATTGCATGGATAAATTTTTAAACACTTATAATACATTTTAATTTTGTATATAAGTTTTTTAGATCATTGTATATATCAAAAAGTTTCTCACAAGTTGACTTGTCTAGCTCAGTGAGGTCTATATATAGTGAGGACATGAAATTCATCTACAAGACCAATATTTACATATGACCATGCTATGTTTATAAATAATAATGGTCTAATTATCTCATAATATCATCCAAATTAATAAATATTCTCTATAAATGTTCATACAGGTGATTGAAGGTCATTATCACCATGACTCTGTTTACAGGTAAACTGACAGTTCTAGGAAAGTAAGTTGTAGTGATGAGTTTGAGACTCTATTCCATAATTTGAAGCATATAATTTACATTATGTTGATATTTTAAAATTTTATGTTATATAAATACTTTCTATAAATTTTTGTATTCATTTAAAGTAGTCAAAATGTTGAAGCCAAAATGGCTTGACTGGCTGAGTGAGGTCTATAAGAGAGAAGGTCAACAATTAGTCTGCAAGATGAATAATTTATATTAGATAATATGATATTTTTTTTATAGTTTTTTATGAGGATGTTTTGGGATAATTTTAATTCCTTGAGTATGTTATTTCATGTGTCAAAATTTTAAGTTTACATGACTATGTTATGAGGCTAGTTGGCAGTTTAGAGTGAGCATCTTGCAGAGAAGAGTTTGAGCCTATATACCCTGAGTTGAAGTATATAATTAAGTTTTTTATGAAAATAAGGTAATTAGGTTTATAAATATATGATTTATATCCATTTTTATTTATCTAATTGATTTTTCATCATTAGTAGTTTAAGATAGACTTTCTAGGTATACACATGCCTAATTGTGAACAGTTCAAATGGTGTGCTTCAAGTGGTGGTTGGATCTAAAAAGTATTATGGAGCATATATTATATTATAATTTGTATAAACTAGTTTAATATGATATTTTAATACCTTTTTATGTTTTTTAATGTGTTTCAAGGAAGTCAAAAGTGTAACATGTCATAAAGTAGATCTAATGGGATTAGGTCTTCATGAGACCTAAAGATGAAATAAGGCCTAATTGAGGTATGTAAGTCATAAAGTGACTCAAAGAAATTTTATCCATGTTTATTATATGTAATAATAATAATTTAATGTCTGGCCTAAGAGGGTAAGGGTGTTTGACTGACCAAGAAGGATATTAACAAGAGACTTATATAAATATAAGGTAGTTTTAGGCCTATGTAATATAGTAGAGAATATACGAATAAAATAACATGTTGGTGAGAAAAACAAGGTATTATATAACATAATATGAATATATATAATTATTTATGAATATTTTATATAGGTTATGTACATGAGGATCAAGTTCATATGACCTAATCAGTCTTCAAGAGACCTAGTTGAATGAAGAGACCTAGAAGGCAGTTTGAGAGGGCCAAAAGTGTGAGGAGGTTAAGATGTGGTCATCATAGGTTTTTTGAGAAAAAACATGTCCTAAAGGTGATCAAGATAATTTAGTTAGATGAGTTGATGCTGAGTTATCTAAAGGGTTAGTGGTTCCTTGTAATTGGGTGTTTGCTAAAACGTAGTAGAGTTGGTGCTTAGCTAGTTCAGGTTGGTGCTCCATATGAAGTGGGTGATTAAATAAATTTTATGTTTTTATTATATTATTATATTAAATTTTAATATATATTTAGTTTTTATTCTCTTGATGGTTTCCCACATATGTAATGCATTCATGTGTTTCATGATTATGTCGATAGGTGCTTATGCTTACTAGATATATGTACTTGTTTGTTTAGTTAATGATTATTTAAATGAAATTAATAGTAAAGGTTTTAAATATTGATTATGTTGTACCCCAAAAAATGTCACTCATTTTTGGGACAACATTTGAACTATTTTGGTCCTACAGACCAAAATTGCCTCTTCCTTTTCTAAAATTTGTCTTGGGCATTCAAATTCCTCATTTTTTAAGCTCCTCAGAAATCTACATACTCTACAGGCCAAGTTCAATAGGATTTATAGGTTGATTACTATGGACATGGTTTCTATGGACTCTGTAGGCAGGCTCATTTCTACAGGTTCAAAGGATTTTGCAGGTGAGTTTAGTCAAAAGAATCAGTTTCCAACACTTAGTCATTTTTGGGATTGGTTTAGCACCTTGGTTCAATAAAAAATGTCCATCAGCAAGCATCTAAGCAAGGATCCAACCATTTAACCATTGAACCGTTAAACCTTGAACTATTTTGGTTCAATGGGTTCAACAAGTTCAAAGGTTCAACATCTTTGGCAAGAGTTAAGCGCTTCATCAAGGTTCAAAGTTCAACTACTTCAAGGTTCAACAGCTTCAAAACACTTATAAAAAAGAAGAAGGCTTGAACCATTGAACCGTTGAACCATTGAACCACTTTGGTTCAAAGGTTCAATGGGTTCAAGGTTCAACATGTTCAATGCATTTGGTTCAACGAGGATTAAATAAGACTTAGCCAAATCAAAGGGAATGAACCGTTGAACCGTTGAACCAAAGCTTGGTTCAACGGTTGGTTTAATTCAGTTGGTTCAATGCTTTTGGTTCATCACATTGGTTCATCAACTTTGGTTCACTCAAATGGTTCATCTGCTTGGTTCAATTCTTTTGGTTCATTGGCCTGGTTTAATCAAAGGGATCATCAACTTGGTTCAAAGATTGGTTTAAAGTGTGGTTCAAAGCTTGGTTTAACGGATTGGTTCAAAGGAGCAGTTCAAAGCAAAAGTTCAAAAGAGCCTCTTGAAGGACAAGTGCCCTTATGGAGGGCACTTGGTCGACAAAAGCACCCTTTGGAAGGGTCATTTTCAAGGAAGCTGCAAAGGTAATTCTTTCAAATTTTTGTTTAAGGTAGTAAAAAAAGATTAAGGGATAATTCCTTTAGAATTTTTGTCTAGAGGAATTCCTTCAGACAAAAAGTCTGAAGGAATTCAGAAAGACTGTGGGAGGAAAGCTCGAAGGATTTTTCGAAGGCAAAGTGATCAGAACAATTCCACAGACTTTTTGTTTACGAGAAATATCTATAGACTTTTTGTCCATGGGAAATGTTCATGGACTTTTTTTCCATGGGAATTCTTTGTGAGAATTATCTGTGGGAAATGTTCGGAAGGACTCCAAAGAAAAGGCCACCGAAGGACCCTAAAGGGCAGGTGCCCTTGCGAGGGACTTTCGACTGCCAAATTAAAGGACACTTCCCCAAAGTTGAAGGGTCACCTTCCTTTCAAGAGGATGAAAAACAAGAAATCTAAAGAAGGACCAAGGGGTGATGCACCTGAAGACATCAAATTCAAGAACAGTGAACTAGCCATTGGAAATGTAAGGACATGCCCATGGACATCAAAGTTGTGACAATGAAATAGCCATTGATCCTTGTAATCTATAAAAACAAATGCATTCATAGGCTTTAAGGCCAAGATCAGTGGGAAGAAATTAAGGAACAAAGTATCAAATTGAATCAAGGACCCAATTCAATTAACTAAAAAAGGAGGAACGATGAAGAAGGATCAGATCACCAGGTGGACATTGAATGATGCAAACTTTCAATAGTGTGACTTATTTCTTTGCATTGAGAAAAGCAAATGGGTAAATGCCCCTAAATTCTAGCATGTCTTCTTAACAAATTTCAATGCAACATGATGTGTTACTCTTCTTGAAGTCCTTCTTGAAGTGGCTATATAAGGGACTCTCTTTTATTGTAAATATTATCTCTTTTTGACAATCAGAAATGAAACTCTACCCAGATTGAAAGGCATTACTGAGACTTTGAGCTCAGATTGTTGATCATATTTTGTCATTGGAATAAGAAAGCAAGTGAATTTTTAGACTTTATGTTGTGATATCTTTGTTTTTGGGGAAACTGTTCCTATGTCTTTTTCCTTAATATATTTTCTATTCCTTTAATTCAACAAGCAAAATTACTGAAAGTAGTCAAGAAGGTGTCCTGAAGTCAACTCTGGAGAGACTTTATACCCCCATAATTGCCTTTCAGTGTGTTTTCTTTTCATTTCTATGTAAAGGACCTTGGGATGACTTTGTACCCTCATTATCCTTTGTATCTTACTCTTGAGCAATTCAGGTGGAGACTTTGTGCTGCATCTTGATTTTCTGGTTACTACGTCCTTAGTTACATTTTGATTTTACTATTAGGAGTATTCTTATGGCTGGATGAATAGTACTTTTGAAAGAAGAGGAGTTATTTTTGTCATTTCCCTTAAGTTTTTCCTTTGATTTGCACGCATCATCTCTGAAAAAAGAGAGATGGATGGTTTGTCCTACCCTTGAGTATTATTTTCTATATATATATATATATATATATATAGGGAACCTCCCCTTGATGAGAGGAGAGATTAGTCCCCTTTTGATGTGGTAAACCTACACATTTGGATGACCAATCTTCCTACTTTGGCTGATCAGACCTATTTTGTTTATCAGTATGTTGATCGACAAAATATTCAACCAAATTTTTTTGGTGACTCTGATGGGGAATATACATAATTATGTGCAATTTGGAACCTCAAGTTTTAGATTGAAACATCACCTGGATATAACCCATTATCATTATAACCCTTATCCATTATAGACTCTAGAAACTCTATTACTTATCTTACCCATTATCTGTTTATAGCCTTACCATCTTCCTCTACCTTCGTTATTTTATCTGGTCTAGAAAACTAGAGTTTCTAGGAAAGAGTGCACAATTTAAAGCCTCAAGCTTCAAACTAAAGCAAAGTCAATTCTTTTCCATTTTTTTTTCACAATCGGGTAGATTCAAGGTATACATGAAGACAAAGGGCTAAAGGTATTATTGACCTTGTATTCGAGTTGGTACAATAAAGTGATTTTGATCTATTTCCTTCACCATCTCATCTCCAATGAACCAAGAGCTTTCCTCCTACTAAAGTCAGATCTCCATTGCCAAACGAAGTATCCACTTCTATTGTTGATAAAGCTTTGCCAATAATTACCCCTTTGAGATTTGTTATTCCTCCTTTTCATAATCTTATAATGGCAGTTCAAGGCCCTTAGGGTAATGATTTTGGTCCTCTCAATCTTACTCCACCTCTACATGAGCTTCCACGTAGTTCAAGGAAGAATTTACCCAAATTATATGGTGATGGAAAAGTTCATCCTAATGAACACATTACAGCCTTTAGCATATCTTGTGGAGTAATTGGAGTAGAATTTGAAGATGTAGCAGTCAGGCTATTTTTAGAAACATTACAAGGTGCTACTACAGATTGGTTTTATCATCTATAGGCTCGGTCAATAACTGATTGGAATACCCTTAAAGATAAGTTTGAATCTAGATTCAAACTTGTAAAAGATGCACATGCACTTCTGGCTCAACTTACACAAATGAAGAAAGAACCTCATGAACCAATGAGGGACTTCATAGCCAAATTTGACAAATTGAGGAACATAATTCTTGTAATTGCTTGACCTACAGCTGTGAATCTCAAATACTTCTTCATTAATTTTTAGTTACCTAAAGTTAGTTTTCTTTTGAGACATGCTGGTCAAATAGATCTTGCTACAGCTCAACTTTTGGCCACTGAGGTAGAAGATGATCTCATCTTAGTAGGGAAGATAAGAAGAGATCCAAATAGAAATAGATCCTCATCATCTTCTGAATATTCATCTACAGGCACCACTGATCCAATGGTGTGAAAGCTGGCAAATAAACTGCAAGCCTTGAAAAGATAAATGGCGCAAGGAATGTCCTTCGCTCCTTTATATAGAGATATGCCAATAAGGACATTTCCAAATTAGTCATATCAAGGCAATGCTACTAGGAATCAAGGGTAGCTAGATTGTCTTCCTCCCCCATAAGGAAAACTTGCCCTTGAAGCTCTTCCAACCAACTCAACAGTTGGATATTTGGAAATAGAACATGCTTTCTCTTTGCAACCTAAGTTTGAACAAGAAAATGATGCTGATCTCTTCACAAAGGATCAAGAAGAATTAGCTAGTGACTCTCACATTGGTTTCCTAAACTACCAAGATGAACCCAAAAGCAAAAGAGAAGCTATTGATGGATCATATGATGTGTTTACTAGGTCTAAGAACCAATCAGTCCAGCAAGCTGATAAAGGGAAGATAGAGGAGCAACCTCAATAATTATAATTAATAAGTGTGGAACCACTCTGCCTTTTTAGTCAAAGGATATGGTGATCACTCAAATTGTAAGTACATCAATTTCACTTTCACCTTCTACTTTAATTTCACAAACCAACCCTCTTCCCATCCCTCCTAAAACCTAAAAGGTTGAAATACTTTCCTCTATTCCTAGTCTAATTCAGCCATTTGACATAATTGATCATGTCAAGAAGACCAAAATAAAAATGTCTAAATTTGAATATTTGTAGTCCAATCCTGATCAATTGGATAAGTTGGTCCAATGTGTCAAGAACTAAACCATCCCTACAAGACAAGAGGTTAAGAAAATAATTCTTGATTCCCCAAAGAATGTGCCCATTCTAAATAATCTTTTCATTACCCCTTCAATTGTCCCTGGGAAAATAGAACCTTTCTATGTTTCCTTATTGATAAATGGTTATCAACTCAACAATTGCATCATTGATTCTAGGGAATCTGACAATGTCATGCCTACTAAAGTAGTTGAGTCTCTGGGTCTCACACTAAGACATTTGGGAGATGTTTCTCCATGGAGAATAAGAAAGTACCACTACTAGGGCAAATCAAAGATGCCCAATTTGCATTTGCAGCCTTTCCAGACAAGAGAATCAAGATGACTGTCTTGGTGGCTGACGTCTTAGCATCCTATGGCATTTTTCTTGAATGAAATTTATGTAAGGATGTGGGAGGAGAACTAAGCATGGACCTGTCTAAGGCAAGGATCCCTATCCAAGGCATAATGAAGAGATTGCTCCCTAAAAAGGAGGCAAAATATGTGGTCACCCAAACATTGACCCCTGCAGCATAAATTCTATTTGAGTCTTCAGGCAGGGGTAATTATTTTTTGACCATAGAGAATGTTCATGTTTCTATAGATGATAGCCCTGTAGCTGACAATCCAGGAATTGATCCAAACAAGACTTTAGGAGAATTGGTAGGGCACAGTATAAATAAGGAATGATCTTCCATCTCTAATGAAGAGAAATATGATAGGAGATCTACTTCTGATGATGCTTGGATCTTGAAATCCAATGGCAGAAATTCTTCTACAATGATGAAGTTGGGACTATGTTGATATCTCCTCAAGAAGATATTATTCCTTCATGTAATTTACAAGTCAACAACACCAACAACACAGTTGGATGCAAATCTCTATTGCTCAAATTGAAGATTGTTCAAGATGAAGAGATCAAACTCCTCCACATCAAAGGAGATGCTAAGCTAATAGTTTGTTAGGAGTTTGATGTGGACAATCCAATCATGTGCTAGATTGAACCAGAAGAACAACCAATTACGGTAATGGACCATGCTCCTGTAAATAAAAATCAGGCAAAGGAACCCTTCACCAAGAAAGCAAGGAGTTATGGATTTCAAATTGAAGACCACATCCTACCATGGGACAAGAAGAAGAAAAAGCCAAGAGTAAGACACAAAAAATGGGTTTCCTGGTGGAGAGCTCCATTCACCTATCACCGTTTCTGGGGTCAAAATGGTTTCCTACTAGTTTACCAAGATATAACACTATTTTCACTATCTCTCAAGAAACATCATCTAAAATACTTTAATTCTTGAAATATCAGATCATTTCATCTATATATATGTATATTTTTATAGTTTTTAATTCTATTTTGTTTTATTTGTTTTCATTTTGATGCCTTCCATTTTTGGATAACATGACTCCGTAACCCAATGGTACACATGAAGACACTGGAGATTCTAGATTCTACTCCCTTCAATTCTTTCTGCAATTGATAAAAGTTCCCCAACTAGAGCCAGCTGTTGTACCCCAAATAATATCACTCATTTTTGGGACAACATTTGAACTATTTTGGTCCTATAGACCAAAATTGTCTCTTCCTTTTCCAAAATTTGTCCTGGGCATTCAAATTCCTCATTTTTCAAGTTTCTCAAAAATCTATGAACTCTATAGGCCAAGTTCAATGGGCTTTGCAGGTTGATTTCTATGGACTCTATAGGAAGGTTCATTTCTATAGGTTTAAAGGCTTTTGCAAGTGAGTTTAGTCAAAAGAATCAATTTCCAACACTTAGTCATTTTCAAGATTGGTTCAGCACCTTGGTTCAATAAAAAATGTCCATCAACAAGCATCTAAGCAAGGATCTAACCATTAAACCGTTAAACCATTGAACCTTAAACCATTTTGGTTCAACAGGTTCAACAAGTTCAAAGGTTCAACGTCTTCAGCAAGAGTTAAGCACTTCATCAAGGTTCAAAGTTTAACCACTTAAAGGTTCAATGGATTCAAAACACTTATAAAAAAGAAGGCTTGAACCATTGAACCATTAAACCATTGAACCACTTTGGTTCAAAGGTTCAATGGGTTCAAGGGTCAACAGGTTCAATGCATTTGGTTCAATGAGGATCAAAGAAGACAGCCAAATCAAAGGGAATGAACCATTAAACAATTGAACCAAAGCTTGGTTCAATGGTTGGTTCAATTCAATTGGTTTAATGCTTTTAGTTCATCACTTTGGTTCATCAGCTTCGGTTCACTCAAATGGTTCATTCACTTGGTTCAATGCTTTTGGTTCAATCAAAGGGATCATCAGCTTGGTTCAAAGTGTGGTTCAAATATTGGTTCAAAGGAGTGGTTTAAAGTAAAAGTTCAAAAGAGCCTCCCAAAGGGAAAGTGCCCTTGCGGAGGGCACTTGGTCGACAAAATCACACTTCAAAAGGGTCATTTTCAAGGAAGCCGCAAAGGTGATTCTTTCAAATTTTTGTTTAAGGTAGTCAAAAAAGACTAAGGCATAATTCCTTCAAAATTTTTGTCTAAAGGAATTCCTTTGGACAAAAAGTTTGAAGGAATTCGAAAAGACTGCGGGAGGAAATCCCAAAGGATTTTTCAAAGGCAAAGTGATCAGAACAATTCTGTAGACTTTTTGTCCGCAGGAAATATCCATGAACTTTTTGTCTGTGGAAAATGTCCACAGAATTTTTGTCCATAAGAATTCTCCATAGGAATTGTCTGTGGGGAATGTTCTGAAGGACTCCAAAGAAAAGGCTACCGAAGGACCCTGAAGGGCAGGTGCCCTTATGGGGAACTCTCAGCTACCAAATTAAAGGACACTTCCCCAAAGCTGAAGGGTCACCTTCCTTTCAGGAGGATGAAAAATAGGAAATCTAAAGAAGGACCAAGGGGTGATGTGCCTGAAGACATCAAATTCAAGAACATCAAACTAGCTGTTGAAAATGTAGTGATGTGCATGTGGACGTCAAAGTTGTGATAATGAAATAGTCATTGATCCTTGTAATCTACAGACCCAAATGCATTCACAAGATTTAAGGCCAAGATTAATAGGAAGTGATTAAGGAACAGAGTATCAAATTGAATCAAGGACCTGATTTAATTAACCAAAAAAAGAGGAATAATGAAGAAGGATCAAATCACCAAGTGGACATTAAAAGATGCAAAATTTCAATAGCATGACTTGTTTCTCTGCAAATTCCAACATGTCTTCTTAACAAATTTCAATGCAACATGATGTGTTACTCTTCCTGAAGTCCTTCTTGAAGTGGATATATAAGGGACTCTCTTTTATTGTAAATATTATCTCTTTTTGACAATCAGAAATGAAACTCTGCCCAAATTGAAAGGCATTACTGAGACTTTGAGCTCAGATTGTTGATCATATTTTGTCATTGGAATAAGAAAGCAAGTGACTTTTTAGACTTTGTGCTCTGATATCTTTCTTATTGGGGAAACTATTTTTATGTCTTTTTCCTTAATATATTTTCTGTTCCTTTAATTTAACAAGAAAAATTAGTGAAAGTAGTCAGGAAGGTGTCCTGAAGTCAACTATGGAGAGACTTTGTGCCCCCATAATTACCTTTCAGTGTGTTTTCTTTTCATTTCTATGTAAAGGACCTTGGGATGACTTTGTGCCCTCATTGTCCTTCATATCTTACTCTTTAGAAATTTAGGTGGAGACTTTGTGCTACATCTTGATTTGCTAGTTACTACATCCTTAGTTACATTTTGATTTTACTACCAGGAGTATTCTTGTGGCTGGCTGAATAGTAATTTTAAAAGAAAAGGAGTGCTTTCTATCATTTCCCTTGAGTTTTTTCTTTGATCCGCACAAATCATCTCTGAAAAAAGAGAGATGGATGGTTTGTCCTACCCTTGAGTATTATTTTCTATATATATATATATATATATATATATATATATATATATATATATATATATATATATCCATAGGGAACCTCCCCTTGATGAGAGGAGAGATTAGTCCCCTTTTGATGTGGTAAACTTACACATTTGGATGACCAATCTTCCTACTTTGGTTGATCAGAATATTTTTGTTTATCAGTACGTTGATCAACAAAATATTCAACCAACAGATTAAAACCCTCCCCCCATAATTAATTTTTCTTCTAAATTTTGGTATTAGATCTTGGTCATTTAAATTAGATTTAATAGTCTAAAGGAGATCCTAAAAGTAAGGATGGTTAGTCAACAAGCTCAAGGTGGTTTATCTATTAGTAAGGCTCCATTATTCAACATATCTAATTATGAATTTTGGAACATCATGATGAAGATATATTTTATGTCTCAAGGTCATGATATTTGGTAGTTAATTATATATGGCTATAGTTCTTCTCCTATTCCACCAACTGATGTAGCAGGTAAGAAAGATAGTGAAAACAACTCCAAGGCAATGAATTCCATTATATGTGGCTTATCAAAGGTAGAGATTATGAAGGTGATGCAATATGTATCAGAAAAATAGATATGGGACAAATTTATGACTATCTATGAAGGAGACACCAAGGTGAATATGGCCAAGTTATAGACCCACCAGAGATAGTTTAAAAGTCTAAATATGAATGAAGATGAAACGATTGCATCTTACCTATTGAATTTTGATGAAGTTATCAATATAATTAGAGGATTAGGAGAAGAAGTGAAATAATCTATAGTTTTTAAAAATGTATTGAGATAAATAAATCCTAATTTTGATTCTAAGGTGCTTGTAGTAGAAGAAATGCAATATTTAGACAAGCTTGAAATGGATGGGCTTCATGGCATCTTGACTACCTATGAGATGATAAAAAATGAAGACCTCCCAAGAAGAAAGAAACTTTAAAATTTAAAAATAAGTCAAAATACAAAAAGGTGAAGAATGAGGAATGTTTAAATGTTGATGATGATGAACTAATAGCCATGTTTGCTAAGAATTTAAGGTTTAGATCTGGGAAGTACAAGGGTAAGCTACCTTTCAAATGCTTCAACTATGGTAATATTAGTCACTTTACATCTAAGTGTCATAACAAGGATAAGGATGAGCATAATGAATAACATGATGAACATCATGGAGATGATAGAAAGGTATATAGGCTTGATAAGAACAATAAAGATTTCAAGAAGTATTAAGGTAGGAAAGGGTTATTCAAGAACAAGATAAATTTCTACACCAAAAAAGACAATAACTAATATAATGTAAGTAACAAAAGTACTTATAATAGTGATGATGGAAGTAATGAACCTAAACATAACAATAATGAAAAATTATTCATGGCCATATAAGTAAACAATGAGGGTTGCTCAAATGGGAAAGGCCTTATGATTAATGAATAATCATCTGAAGAAGAGGATGAAATAAACCTTGAGGAAGAATTGGTGAGTTCTCTAGAGGAGTTGAAGTTTCAAAGAAGAAAGAATAATAAACTAAGATCATTATTTAAGGACTATGAGGAGTAGATTGGTTTGTCTGAAGATATATTAAGTAACACATCCAAGTAGTATGATGAAATCATCAATCTAATTGAATCACAAATGAAGATAGTTACTACTAGCTTAAAAACTAAAGAGAAAGAATTCACCAGGTATGAAACTAAATTGGAATCCTTGAAAGCTAATTTGTATCAATCATCTAGCAAGGTGAATACCTTTGTGAGTTTTTAAAAGAGAACTGAGGCTCTAGATGACATCTTGAGTAATTAAAAGTTTGAAAGCGATAAGACAAGTCTTGGTTTCAAATAAGACCAAAAGGAGGTAGCTCAAGTCAAGAAAAAAGATAATGAAGACAAGAATTTAAACATGAAAAGACCAATTAGATAGCCTAATGTTATGAGGTATGCTAATTTATTTAAGGTTACTATTTTATATGCAGTTAGCTTGGTCACAGTTCAATAAAATGTAGAAGATCCTCCAAGAATGAGTACTCATGGAAATATGGAAGGAATCATAGTTCAAATCAGTCAAGAGGTATGTATGATATAGTTTTATATATTTGTCATAATGTGGGACACATTGAAATATTCTTCCCTAATATATTTAGAAGGTCATCATGTGAAAATAAGAGGTTTAAATCTCCTAAAGTGCAAGAGAAAAGGAAAATGAATGAATGAATGGAAACAAAATATAGAAAAGGTGAGTCATGATCAGTCTACAAGCTCAAGTGGATTTTTTTTTGTGGTAGAACATACTTTTGATGAGAAATCAATTTGGTAATGTTCATTTTCAGCTCAGATTTTTGATCTCATGGATGATGAAAAGATCAATCCTAAGGTGTAAATCAAGACTAATAGAATCTTGAAAGATATTTAGTCTTGTGAAAGCATGGAGATCTAGGAATATCCTAAGTTTAGATTTTTCTAGTGCCCTATGAAAGGGGTAACTCCATTAGGCTTCATGAAGACACACTTCAAGTTAGCATAAGCTTGATGGATGCTTGGTTTAAGGGAGACCTATTCAAAATTTTCATAATCTCTGAGTGCAGTTGATGAAAAGAATATGGTGGCCTAGTGTGTGATTAAATATTTTTATCATATCAGTCATGTCAAGGACAATATGGAATTATGTGGAATAATTTTGTCATTAATGTTAAAGGGGGTGAAAGTTCAAAAAGGGAGATTGACCAGATTGGGGGAGATGATAGTGATAAGATTAAAAAATGTTTGCCATCAATGACAAAGGGGGATTTTGTTGATAAGTGTTGTCATTTATGTCAAGGTTGATGTAATTAATGTAAATTTTTATGTTAGACATATAATTTTAATGCAACCTAATGTTTCTTATATTGAGAGAGAATTTGAAGGCAACCTAATGATTATTCTATTGCTTGTTGTCAAGGCTATTGTAGTAGTATGAGAATGCTCTTATTTGATAACATCATTGAGAGGTATGAAATTATTTTAGGATAATTTAATTCATGTGATAAAGGTATAAAATCATCAAGAAGTGTTTCAAGGCTAGTTTTCAAGTCTCAAGTGTTTGAGAAGCCTAGTCATGACATTGGTCATAGCATGAAGGAACCTTGTGAGAAGGTATGAGCTTGGTGTCTTGGAGAAATGAATGCACAGTGTCATGAATTTATGTATAATATTTTTATATCATGTATATGATCCTTTGGATCACTCATGTTAGTCTTAGGGTGAGCCTATAAGGGTAGGACCTACAAATCTAGTATGCAAGTAGGTCGCTTCTAGACCCTGCCTGGCCTAATGAGGCATCGTGATCTATTTTTAAATCATGATAAGGATGTATGGATATGTATAATAATGATATAGGATTATTTATTATATTATTAAGGTGTATAACACATGTAAAGAGGAATGAAGGTCAGTTTCAAGGCATAATAAGATTTGTAGGTCAAGGTCTATAGAGAAAAGAGAGGTAATGTGTCCTAATGAGGGGTCATGATGATATTTAAATATTTTTGAGATTATATAAGCATTTAAATATGTATTATTATTTATTCAAGAATGTTCATAATATTTTAGGTCATGATTTGCAAGACAAAGCATGAAAATTGGTTTTGAGGTCTCTCATGTGTACAAAATGAAGGGTTCTCAACTTAGGAAAGACTTCTAGGTGTTCACTGGAATGTTTGACCTATAAGTGGTAACCTAATATATTAATGGTATATTGGTAAGAGTCATAGATAAAATTTCTAGGCATTAGTTTTAGAAATGAGGGGTATTCCTTTATGAATAATTGTTAACACCAAAAATAGTGTTAACCCTCTATAAAACCCTAATAAGGACCTAATGTGAAATATATTGTCAAAAATAGACTATAATTTTCTTAAATTACTATAAAAAATATTTTATCATGTATTCAAATCTCCCAGACATCTCTGGGTGTGATTGGTTTGCCAAGTGAGCGAGTAGACCCTATAAGAAAGGCCTTGTTTCTCAAAAATTTATTGTAGAAGCCAGATTTGACCAAGTAAAACTTAATAAATGGATGGAGGAAAATTTTTAATACTTTTATTATATGTTAATGAAGGTTTATATAAAATTTATATCCCTCAGGTGTGTTAAATTGGTCATCCAAGTTAGCCAGTCACTAACAAACTTAATGATGAAAATAGTGAAAAACCCAGGTAATAGTGAGAAGTTATTTAGGGATGTGTTATCATGTAATAGGGATAAATACAAGTGAATGGATAAATTTTTAAATAATTTTAATACATATTCATGTTTTATATAATTTTTTAAGATCATTTTATATAGAAAAAAGTTGATCACAAGTTGACTTGTCTGTCTCAGTGAGGTCTATGTATAATGAGGTCATGAGATTGGTCTAAAAGACCAATATTTCCATTTGAAAATGTTATATTTATATCTAATAATTTTATAATTATCTCATAATATCATCCAAATGATTCAAGAGTCTCTATAAATGGTCATACAGGTGATTAAAGGTCATTGTCACCATGACTATGTTTTAAGGTAAAATGATAGTTCTGGGGAAGCAAGTTGTAGTGATGAGTTTGAGACTCTATGCCCTAATTTGAATAAATAATTATGTTTTTATTCATGAATTTTATTTTATATCCATAATTTTTATAAATTTTGGTAGTTATTGAAATTAGTGAAAATGTTGAAGCCAAAATGGCTTGATTGGCTAAGTGAGGTCTATAAGAGATAAGATCAACAAATTGGTTTGCAAGACTAATAATTGCCATTAAAGTACATGATATTTTTTTTGGATGTTGTTATGAGTATGTTTTATGATCATTTTAATCATTTTAACTCATTTATTATTTTATTTCATGTGTCATAAATTCAAGTTTCCATGACTATGTTTTGAGGCTAGTTGGCAGCTCAGAGTGAACATCTTGTAGAGAAGAGTTTGAACCTATATACCTTGAGTTAAAGGATATAATTAAGTTTTTGATGAATTGAGGTCATGATATTTCTGAATATGTGATTTATTTTCATGTTTTTTTTAAATAATTGATTTTTTTATCTTAAGTAGTTCAAGATAGACTTTTTAGGTACGAACATGCCTAATTGTGAATAGTTCAAATAGTGTGCTTCAAGTGGTGGTTGGATCTAAAACATATTATGGAGAATATGTGAAATTATTATGGATATATATAATTTTAATATGGTATTTTACTAAAATTTAAGGTTTTTTAATATGTTACAAGAAATTAAAAAGTGTAACGTGTCGTAAAGTAGACCTAATGGGATTAGATTTTCATTAGACCTAAATATGAAATAAGGTCTAATTGAGGTATGCCAGTCCTAAAGGGACTCAAATAAAATTTTATAAATGTTTATTATGGGTAAAAATATCTATTAAATTTACAAACTAAGAGGTTAAGGGTGTTTTTTTGACTAATAAGGATATGAACAAGAGACTTGTATAAATACAATACAATTTTAGGCCTATGTAAGAGAGTAGAGAATAAGTGAAGAAAATAACATATTAATAAGAAAAAGGAGTTATTTTAGAACATAATATGATTATATATGATTATTAATTAATATTTTATATAGATATGCATGAGGATCAAGGCCATATGACCTAATTAGTCTTGAAGAGACCTACTTGAGCGAAGAAACCTATAAGGCAGCTTGAGAGGGCTAAGAGTGTGAAGAGATGAAGAGGTGGTTATCATAAGTTGGTTGAGAAATTTTTTTTCCTAAATGTGGTAAATATTTTTAAGGTTTTTTATTTGGTTTTGAGTTATCTAGGGGATTGTTTCCTCCTTGCAAGTAGGTTCTTGCTAAAACCTAGTTGAGTTAGTGCTTAGCTAGTTGGGGTTGGTGATTCATGTGAAGTGGGTGCTTCAATAAATTTTGTGTTTATATTATATGACTATAGTTAATTTTAAAATTTTAGTGGTATTTATTTCCCTTGATGGTTTCCCACACATGTGATGTGTTCATGTGTTTCATGCTTATGTGGATAGGTGCTTATGATTGCTAAATATATGTGCTTATTTGATTGGTTCATGATTATTTAAGTGAAATTTATAGGAAAGGTTTTGAATATTGATTCACCCCCACCCTATCTTAATAATTTTAATTTCAATAGGAATTCATTATGGTCATTAATCCCCATTCTTCATTTATCCATAAGTTTTTACTCATTACTAAAGACTATTGCACATGGTAGACCCAAGTTTTAGCTACAAATAATTTAATAACACAAGATGTGTTTAGATTTATAGAGGAAAATATCACAAATATATTTGGTACTCTCTTATCTTTTGTTTGTGACAATGAGCTAGGATTCTAATCAGCTAAATTTATTGAATATTCCCATGATAATTTAATCACAATCAGGGTATCATCTTGTCATTACCAACATGGAAATATATTGGTTGAATCAATAAACAAGAACGTGATTAACACCATTAAATTTTTTATAGTATATAAACCTAGGGATTGTCACAATCTACTAAAGTATGCATTATGGGCTAATTTAACAAGATACAAGTAGGTACTCAAGGCCTTACCTTACTTACTAGTCTATATGATATAACCTATTTTCCTAATCATTCTTAAATTACCAACATATTAGTTTATTTAGGCCTACATGGAACCAAGTGAGAAGGTTTAGTATTTATTACTCTATGTAATATAAATGGAAGACTCAAGGATTTGAACCTTACAGAATTTTAGTAAACATCAAGATATAATGAAAATATAGTTTGACAAAAGAGAAAAATTCAAAGCATTCATAATATCTAAATTGATTCTTCATGTTGTAGCCTAAAATTTCACCCTATAGAATTCAAATAGACATTAACAATTATAGTACAACATGTAACTATCTCCCTTCATAGACAATCTAATATAAGAGATAGATCTCTAGGTTTGAAAGGGCCAACTCACTTTATTTGTCTCTTAGGCTTACACTACACTAAGATAATAATTATTGGGGATGAAAATTAAATAATGAGACATAAAATAAACCTATAATAATGTGGTGATACACCAAGATAACTCTTCACAACACACTTGAATTTTCACTTAGGAAATAAGACTACTCAAACTGAATTCAACCCCATGTCCTTCTATCATAAGTATTTATCATAGAGGTAGATTGTTATGCCTATCTAGATGTGGGTGAAAATAATGTATGATACAAGACACTAATATTATATCTCACACTTAAATAAACATTTAAAAAATAATACACTTTATGAAACCTATTAGAAGAGATGTCACTCACACAAACATGCAAGAGCAGAAATAGAATTAAGGAGAGCATGTTAATCACTTGTGAACCACACAAACTACTTGACATACTTAATTAAGAGATTAAATAAAATGAAATAAATGTATAAAAATTTATTTAAAGTAAAATTAAGTGTCAAAAGATTCACCATACCAATTATGAATGCCATACAAAGTCAAAAAGGCTTGAATTTATAGGACACAAGGGAAGAGAGAGAAGAAGTGAAGGTGAAGGGTCATAATACCAAGTTTCAAACTCAATAAAATAGTTAAAATTAACATGAAATTAAGTTTAAAATAATTCAAGATGTCATCACAAACATGTGTTAATATGAAATATAGCACCTTACTCATGTTCACGTAGACCCTTCATTGTCTTGCTTTGAAACTACCTTCATGATGGTGAGGAGGGAACTTGAGTGTCTAAAACTGACATAAGAAGTTGTTAGACATAGTCATTGATGTATGAAGGATTTTCATTGATGTCAAATTATATTATGTATTAATGACAAAGGTATTGAGTTAAACAAACTTGTTGCATAACCCCATGGAGTTATGTGTGTAGTTTGATTGAAGAGCCCCATGGAGTTGTGTGTGTACTTCTATAGAGTTGTGTGTGTACTTTGAATGACTATAATTTGAAATTATCTCTTTATGTTATAAGTTATAAGTCATAAGGATACACAAAGAAAATGTTACAAATGTATAAGGTTGTGTGTTCAAATGTTTCCATACTTAGTCAATTTTACACCTTGATATTTGTCTAAGGAATTATTTTAGATAAAGTGACTCAAGCAATTCCTTTGATAAAATGGTTGACTTTTTTAGACAAATTATGTGCAATAAAGTTTTCAAATAAAATGAATGCAAGTTGGAATTTTTTTAGATAAAGTGACTCATGTAATTCCTTCGAGAAAATGGTTTAGAATTTGTTGGACAAATTGTCCACAATAAAGTTTTCAAAGGAAATGACTGAAAGTTAGAATTATTTTGGAGAAAGTGGTTTGTTGATTTATTTTAGGAAAATTAGCTAAG
Source organism: Torreya grandis (assembly GCA_037957365.1). NCBI lineage: Eukaryota > Viridiplantae > Streptophyta > Pinopsida > Cupressales > Taxaceae > Torreya > Torreya grandis. The sequence continues at coordinate 27,519 of JARHVA010004619.1, read as the reverse complement.
TATTTATTTTAAAAATGCCAAAGGGCAAGTGTACTATTCAAAAGTTCTGAAGGGATCTTTTCAAAAAGCCAAAGGGTACTTTGTAAACATTTTGAAGGGCAAGTGGATCATTTAAAATTTCCAAAGGGATCATTGAAAAAATGTCAAAGGGTACTTTGAAAAATGTCTAAAGGGAAAGTGGATCATTCAAAATTTCTAAAGGGATCATTTCAAAAAAATTTAAGGGTACATTTCAAAAGTTTTGAAGGGCATGTGACCCAAATAAAAGCTCAAAATAGGTCACTTGGAGAAGATCAAGACACTTTCAGAAGAAGGGCATTGATGAATTATTTTAGAGATTTTATCTAAATAAATTGGACATTTACAAAATCCTAAAGGGTATGTTGTAGAAGTTCTAAAGGACACTTTTGAGAGAATGGAATAGATGAATTCTTTTGATTAATTTGTCTAGGGCAAGTGGACAATTCAAAAATTACCAAAGGATACTTTCAGATGGAATGGTATCTTACAAAGTTTTTAAAGGATATTTTAGAATAATAATAGGTCACTTATAACATTAGTGAAGGATAAGTGTGGAGTCTTGTAAGGAATTTTCAAAAAGTTGAATGGTCAAGGTGTGTTAATGATTGAGCAAGTCTAAAGAGATCAAAGGAGCAAAAGCAATACATGAATGCCAAAGAAAATAAGATAAAGTCAACATGCCAAAGTTTAACAACCAATAAAATATAAATATCATAAATATTTAAGAGATCTAATGGCACGTGAAGCTCAGATGGAAAGATAGACAAACATGTTTCAAATTTAGAATGAAGAATGATTGAAGTGAGTTAGTTACAAGAATCTAGTGAGGTAGTTGAAGGATATAAACAACAATGATTGAACTAAAATGATTATTCTAATTTTTTGAGTGTGGAATTTGAGGTGATAAGGGAAGAATTTGAAGAGGCTCAGAGAATGGAAGTCAAATAGTCATTTGCTTAGAATGAGAAGAGACAAGTAATAAATGCAAAATATATAAAGTAAAGAGACTTGTCTAAGTTTTGATTGATGCAATATTCCAGTGTGACAAAGAGTAGGGAATAAAAACTATCATATTTTCATTTTTGGAATGAGAGGATTCAAGAGGAGTTGAGCCATATATATAGAAATATGAGACTTATCTAAACATAGAGGAATAATGGTTAAATTGTAAGAATACTAGAGTGTCAAATAGATAAATTTTGACATAAAGAAAGGGTGTAAGAAGAGTGAATATCACACAAGAGTGTGTTGAATGAGAAATGAGTAGTTGTAGATTAGACATGTAACAAAGAATAGAGACTTGGATTCTTTTATGAATTTGATTCATGAATTTGAAGTATAAATGTCTGATTGGTTGGTGCCATCAAATTAAGATGGGTTGGTACTTAGTATAGGGAGTGGGTGCTTCCTTAGAGTTGGTTCTCTTAAAAAAAGTATTGGTGTCTCCTTGGGATGGGTGTCCTTAAATATAACTAGTGAGGTTTAGATAGTGAGACAAACTTTGTGACATTGGATTAGAATAATAACTTCTAGAAACATTCTCACTATGGTTTTTCCCTTTGGGTTTCCATGTATAAATCTAGTTTTATGTGTTTTGCTTTTATGCATGTGATATATTTCATTTATTTGTTTAAAATTCATCTAGAAAGTTGTAAGTAATTCATTTTTAAGATCTATTGATTCACCCCTCTCTTAGTAGATAGGTGTGTTCAACAATTGGTATCAGAGCCAAGGGTTCCAAAAGAGAAGATTAATGAGCTCAAGTTGATCTTAAAGTCTGAACACAAAATGGCTAGTAATGAAGGAACTTCATCAAATAAGGCACCTTTTTTTGATGGGTCTAACTATGAATTTTATAACATAGGGATGGAAGTGTATTTGACCTCTTTGGGGTTTGATTTTTGGATGTGTATTAAGAATGGATACACACCCCCTATTATTTCTCCTACTAATCAGGCAATGAATAAGGCATGTGAAAATAATGCCAAAGCAAATAATGTTATTCATTGTGTATTTTAAAATAATGAGTTTGTCAAAGTCATGCATTGTCAAAGTGCAAATGACATATGGGTCAAATTAAAGAGCATATATGAAGGAGATGATAGATTAAAAAAATCCAAGCTTCAAACACATAAGGGATAGTTAGAGAGCCTCAAAGTGAGTGAGGAATAGAAGATTGTAAACTACTCCCTTAGGGTAGATGAGATTATAAATGCAATTACAGGACTTGGAGAGACAATGGATGAATCAATCATTGTCAAAAAGGTTTAATATCTCTAAAAACAAAGTATGATTCTAAAATTTCTACCATTAAAGAAACAATAGATATAAACAAGCTCACAGTGGATGAGTTACATGGAACTTTCACTACATATGAGATGAGGCTAGGAGATGCAAAGTCATCCAAGACAGAAGCTACTTTCAAAATTTCTAAGCAGGTAGAAGAAGCTCCTAATTCTGAATCTGAGGAGGTTGATGATGTAGAGGCCAATTTCATTAGAAAATTGAAGAAGGGATTAGGTAAATACAAAGGTAAGTTACCGTTCAAATGTTTTAATTTTGGAAAGATAGGTAACTTTGCTACTAAATGTGCACATAAAAGGAAGGATGACTCTGATTTAATTGAGAAAAATCAAAAGGAGAAATCCTTTTATCCCAAGAAGAAGAAAATCTTATTTAATAATAAAAAGGGGTTGTACTCAAAAAAATATAGTGACTTAGTTGATGAAAATATTAGTTCAAGTGATGAGAGTGACAGTGCGTTATGGCCAAAAAAAATGAAGTTATATTCATGACTTATGAATCAACTTCTTTATGCCAATAAGAGGACTTACATGATGATGAATAAGAAGGAGAAGTAAATTATGAATGCGAACTCATCTATGCTTTAAAATAAATTGACAATATTAGAAAAGAAAATTCTAAACAAAAGAATCTTAGTCAAAAGGAGTTTGATAAATGAAATAAAATAAATGAGTAATTAGATCAAATGATATTGAGTTTGAAGACCCAAGTTGAGGAGGGAAAGAGGATAGAAGATGTGGTCAAAACTGATTTACAAGCAAAATCCTTAGAATGCTTGAAGATGGAGGAAGAAATCATGGACCTAAGAGAAAAGCTCAAAAAGGCCAAAGAACAAATTGATAAAGGCCTAAACTAAAAGGATGATCTATAATACTGGATGAGATGACCAGCTCACAAAAGCCCCTTGGAGAAAAATTAGGTCTTGGGTATGAGAAAGGCAAGAGACCCATGTTGAGTACAACTAGGAATCTATATGAAAACTTCAAGGCAACAATAGAATTAGGAATCAAAAAAGAAGAAAATCACATTCCTGAAGAGAAGAAGAAAAGTAATAACTCTATTCCTACAAAGACTAATGTTGCTACTATAAATAACAACATAGTAATAAGGAACATGAAGAAGATAGAGTTTAGGAAACCTCCTTTATATCCCCAAAGGAGAATGATAACCAAGTATTCCTCATCATTTTATGGTTATTATTATAGCTATAATCAATTTGGCCATAAATCAATTGATTGTAAGATTATACATAAGAGAAGGATAAGTTTCTTAAGTAAGAATTCATTTACCCCTCCAATGGATCTAGATGTTTTATGCTACAACTCTAATAATTTTGGGCATATAGAAAAGAATTTTAGGAAAAATCTTATTAAATCAAAGTATAATAATGGAAAAAGGGTTGAGACTCCTAAAGTGAACAAAGGCTCACAAATCAATGACAAAACAAAGAAAAGTATAGTTAAGAAACCCAAGGATATATGGAAAAAGAAAAATTAGTCTATGATCGCTTGAACAAAACTGTATGCTAAAGATAAAAATCTATGGGTCATAGATAGTGGCTACTCAAAGCATATGCCTGGTGACAAGAGTAAGTTTACCAAATTTAGTCGATATAAGGAAGGGACTGTCAACTTGGGAGATAGTACTATAGTCAAAATCAGAGGCAAATGAACCTTGCACATTGATGGAAACTCCCTACACATGATGTTATTTATGTTAAAGGACTAAAACATAATCTATTGAGTGTTAGTCAAATGTGTGATAATGGATATAAAGTCATATTTGATGTTGAAGGTTATGAATTAAGAAGGTCTAGAAAAGCTATTACATAAGGAAAAAAGATTGAGAGTAACATATATAATCTGATTAAGGTAAATTATAAAAACTATCTCATGGGAAATATTGATGAGAGCTAGTTATGACACAAAAGGATGGGTCATGTTAACTTTGATAATTTAGTCAAAGTAAGTTCTAACAAGTTTGTAAGACATATGTTTAAGATAACCAAGCCTACTGACACAATGTGTAGAGAATTTAAAATTAGTAAATAGACTAGGGTCTCATTCCAAACTAAAGAGTATGCAACTACAAAACCTCTACATATAGTTCATACTAATTTTTGTGGACCAACCAAGATAAGAGATTCCAAATGAGTGTATTATTTCATGATGTTCATAGATGAATACACTAGAATGACATGGGTAACATTATTAAAGGAAAATTTATAATCCTTTGAAATATTTAAGATCTTTAGAGCCATGTTGAAAATGAAATTGGTAGAAATATCAAGTGCTTCAGATCTAACAATGGTGGTGAATTCACTTCAAATGAATTAATAGACTAATATGAAAAGCATGGAATTAAGAGACACTACTTTGTTGTAAGAAATACACAATAAAATGGAGTTGTTGAAAAGAAGAATAGGACCATCAAGGAGATGGCTAGAACAATGTTGAAAGAATCCAACTTGGCAGATGGTTATTAGAGAGAGGCAATCTAGATAACAATATACATCTTGACTAGATTCCAATTGAGATTAAACAGTGATAAGACTCCATATGAACTATGGTATGGAAAGCTACTCTAGTCAAATATTTTAGAGTGTTTGGAAGTAAATGCTACATTCAAAGGAAGGAGAAAAAGATAGTTTTGAGTCAAGATGTGATGAGGGAATATTCCTTGGTTATTCCACTCATAGTAAATCCTATGTTTGCTAAATCAAAAGACTACATAAGTTAGTGGAGATCATCCATGTTAAAGCTGAATAGATCCTCAAAGAAGAAAATGAACCTATAAAGGAGATCAGAATTGAGGAACTACAAGTAGAAGCTAAGGATGAAATGTTAGATAATGAAGAAGAGATAAAGAGGGATGAAAAGGCACCCTTAAGGTTTGTTCAAAAGGATCATCCTAAGGAGTAGATCATTGGAAATATGAATGAAGGAGTCAAAATAAGGATAAGGGAATCAATGAGCAAAAAACATGTAAGTTTCGCTTTACTATCTGAAATTGAGCCCAAAAGCTATGTTGAGGATAACAAAGATGAAAATTGGAAAAAGGCCATAGATGAGGAACTAAGTCAAATAGAAAATAACAAAACTTGGTAGCTATTTTCAAGACCCATAGACAAAAGTGTCATAGGCACAAAATGGGTCTTTAAAAACAAGTTGAATGAAGATGGAGCTATTATGAGAAATAAAGCTAGACTTGTTTGTAAAGGATATGCTCAGGTAGAAGGAATAGACTTTGAGGAGACATTTGCCCTAGTGGCAAGATTGGAAGCCATCAATATGTTTATAGCATTCTTAATATTTAAGAATTTAAATTCTATCAAAAGGATGTTAAGTCAGCTTTCCTAAATGGAACCTTGGAAGAAGAAGTCTATATTGAACAACCTAAAGGTTTTCAGCTGATAGATGAAGAAGACTATGTGTGCAAACTGAAGAAAGTACTATATGGTCTAAAATAGGCACCTAGATCATGGTATTCAAGGCTGAATCAATATTTGTAACAATAAGGATTTATAAAAGAATGTGCTGATAGTAACATGTATGTTAAGTTAGAAAATAGACATATGTTGATCATAGTTGTTTATGCTGATGAGATCATTTTTGGTGGTAGCATAAATAATATGTGTAAAGAATTTGAAAATCAAATGCAAAAGAAGTTTGAAATGTCCATGCTAAGATAAATTTCATTTTTTCTTGGTCTACAAGTTGTACAATCTAAATAAGGGATATTCATATCCTACACCAAGTATGTGAAGGAGATACTCAAGAAATTTGGTATGGAGGACAACAGACTAGTTAGTACTTCGATGATAATTGGATACAAGTTGAGAAAAGAAGATAAGTCTCCTTATGTGAATAATACTATGTAATTAATGATAGTTATCCTGCTATACCAAACTACATCAAGACCAGACATCATGTAAGTTATATGCATGGTTGTAAGATTTCAAGCAACTCTTAAGGAATCACATGTCAATTCTATGAAAAGAATATTTAGATACATCAAGAGCATAATTTAATATGGTTTGTGGTACCCTACAAGTGAATATCTCACTTTTATTGCATATGCAGATGTTGATTGGGTAGGAAGTGTGGATGATAGGAGAAGCACTAGTGGTGGTGCATTCTTCCTTGGAAATAGACTTGTGTCATGGTTGAGAAAAAATCAAGAGTTAGTTATGTTTTCTACAATAGAATTAGAGTATGTAGTAGTAGAAACATGTTTCACCCAAGTCTTGTGGATGAAGAAAACTTCCAGAGACATCAAGGTAAAATACCAATAACCTGTGATAACTCAAGTGCCATAAAAATATCTAAGAATCCAGTGATGCATTCCAAAAGCAATCATATATCCATCAAATATCATTTTATGAAAAAAAGGTTGCAGATCAAGAGGTAAAAATTGAGTATGTGCCAACAAAGGACCAAATTATATATATATATATATATATATATATATATATATATATATATATATATATATATATATATATATATATATATATATATATATATACCAAGCCTCTTCCCAAAGAGAAATTTGAGTATTTAAGAGAGAGGTTGGGATTAGTGGCTCCCACACCACATCACTATATTTTAGGGATAGGGCATGAATCCAAGGGGAGCATTGAAGGAACATTATTAACTCCTGGATTAAGACAAAAGGTAGTCCAGTGAGAAAGTTATAGTCCCTTTGCTATTTGATGACAAAGGAGGTGATAAAGGTGTGTTGGCTCTAGATCATTATGCTTATCTATATATAGATATGTAGATTATTGATTGGTCTTTTAGACCAATGCTATATAAATGATTATTTGTAGAATATTGGAGCAAAATGAGCTAGTTTTGAATGTGTCTATGTAGATTTTAGGCAAATGTGTTATTTCCTAAGGGGGAGTTACTCACAAAGTGTTCTAGACTATCAGGTATAAGGATTAGAACAACCAAGATGTCAAAAAAAGAGTATATTATTGACATATTATGGCAGAGACTCTTTTTCATTAATGTCAAAGGGGGAGAAAGAAAAATGGAGACATAGAAGTAAAGTTATTCTGATGAGGTGATTGAAATCAATGACAAAGGGGGAGATTTTTAGACATAATCATTGATGTATTAAGGATTTTCATTGATGTCAAATGTTATTATGTATTAATGACAAAGGTATTGAGTTGAAAAAACTTGTTGCAGAGCCCCATGGAGTTATGTGTGTACTTTGATTATATATCCCCATGGATTTATGTGTGTACTTCCATGGAGTTGTGTGTACTTTGAATGACTATCATTTACAATTATCTCTTTGTGGTCTAATGTCTAAGTAATAAGGATACATAGAGAAAATGTTATAAATGCATAAGGTTGTGTGTACAAATGTTTCCATAATTAGTCAATTTTGTACCTTTGTATTTGTCTAGGGAATTCTTTTGGAGAAAGTGACTCGGGTAATTCCTTGAGGAAAATGGTTTAGACTTTGTCAAAGAAATTATCTACAACAAATTTTTTGAAGGAAATGAATGCAAGTTAAAATTATTTTAGAGAAAGTGATTTGGGTAATTCCTTCGAGAAAATGGTTTAGAATTTGTCAGATAAATTATCCGCAACAAAGTTTTTGAAGGAAATGAATGCAAGTTGGAATTATTTCAGAGAAAGTGGTTCAGTGATTTCTTTCAAGAAAATTGGCTATCTTTGTTTGAAAAATCCAAAGGGAAAGTGGACCATTCAAAAGTTTTGAAGGGATATTTTCAAAAAAAATGAAGGGTAATTTGAATTTTTTTTGAAGGACAAGTGGATCATTCAAAAGTTCTAAAGGGATCATTGTAAAAATGTTGAAGGGTATTTTGAAAAAAGTCTAAAGGGAAAGTGGATCACTCAAAATTTTCAAAGGGATCATTACAAAAATGTCAAAGGGTACTTTGAAAAAGTTCCAAAGGGCATGTGACCCAAACAAAAGTTCAATATAGGTCACTTGGAGAAGATCCGAAGGACACTTTTAGAAGAAGGGCATTGATGAATTATTTTGGAGAATTTGTCTAAGGCAAGTAGACATTTACAAAATCTTGAAGGGTATGTTTCAGAAGTTCTAAAGGACACTTTTGAGAGAAGGGCATAGATGAATCTTTTGGAGAATTTTTCTAGGGAAAATGGATAAACAAAATTCCTGAAAGATAGTTTCAAATGGAATTATCTCTTACAAAGTTTCTGAAGGATATTTTAGAAGAATAATAGGTCACTTACAACATTGTTGAAAGATAAGTGTGGGGTATTGTAGGGCATTTTCAAAATGCCAAAGGTCAAGGCATGTTAAAGATTGAATAAGTCTAAATAGATCAAAGGAGCAAAAGTAATACATGAATGCTAAAGAAAATAAGATGAAGTCAACATGATAAAGTTTATCGACCAAGCCAATATAAAGATCATGCATCTTTAAGAGATTAAATGGAACACAGAGCTTAGATGGAAAGATTGATAAACATGTTTCAAATTTGGAATGAAAAATAAATGAAGAACTGTTGAAGTGAGTTAGCTACAAGAATCTGGTGAGATGGTTGAAGGATATAAATGATAATGATTCAACTGAAATGATTATTCTAGTTTTTTGAGTGTGGAATTGATGTGAAAAAAATAGAATTCAAAGAGGTTCAGAGAATGGAAGTCAAATAGTCATTTGCTTGGAATAAGAAGAGATAAGTAATTAATGCAAAATGTATAAAGTAAAGAGAATCATCTAAGTTTTCATTGATGTAATATTCCAAAGTGATGAAGATTAGGAAATAAAAACTATCATCTTTTCATTTTTGGAATGAGAGGAGTTAAGAGGAGTCGATTTGTATATACAAAAATATGAGACTCATCTGAGCATAGAGGAATAATGGTTAAATTAGAAGAATAGTAGTGTCAAATAGATAAATTTAGACATAGATAAAGGGTGAAGGAAGAGTGAATATCACACAAGAGTGTGTTTAATGATAAATGAGTAGTTTTAGATTAGACATGCAATAAAGAATAGAGACTTAGATTCTTTTGTGAATCTAATTCATGAATTTGAAGTGTAAATGTTTGATTAGTTGGTGCCATCAAATTAAGCTAAGTTGGTGCTCAATATAGGGAGTGGGTGATTCCTTAGAGTTTGTGATCTTAAAATAGGGGATTGGTGTCTCCTTGGGATGGGTGTCCTTAGATGTAACTAATGAGGTTTAGTCAGTGAGACAAACTTTGTGAGGCTATATTAGATCAATAGCTTCTAGTAGCATTCTCATCATGGTTTTTCCCTTTGGGTTTCTATGTATAAATATGGTGTTGTGCTTTTGTTTATGTGATATATTTCATTTATTTGTTTAAAATTCATCTTAAAAGTTGTAAGTAATTCATTTTTGAGATCTATTGATTCACCTTCCCTCTCAGTAGATAGGTGTGTTCAACAGAAGCCTTGACACATATGATATATCATGAAAAGGTAGAGGAGAGGCTATTACATGTCATATATGGATCCTTAATTGATGGATTCATCGTTGAAATGTGCCATTCACTACCTACAATCATTCATCATTAGTCCTCTACGTCTATCCTCACACTTGTCATCAAAGTGAGTTGTAGTTTCTAAAATAAATGCATTGAATAGGTGTTAAGAAAATCAAATATAACTCCTTTATCTTTTGGTCTATCAAATAGACCTAAAAATATTCTACGTCACCTTTCTCACTTTCTCACTAGGAAATCATTATCTTTCCACTACCTATAATGAATAAGATATTAGAGATATTTTCACTCAAAACCATGGTGATAAATGAGTTTGAGAAGTTAGGATAAGTCTCTAAATACACCCCATAATGGTTCTCAATTGTCCATCCTCCTTTGCAATTGTAAAATAAGTCAAATCTTGCAATAAACTTAGTATTAACACTATCCATACATATGATAATAAAAATAAAGTGTATGCCATAGAGCCTAGGAGAGTTATAGACATGTATAAGGAAATTTCATGTCCATTTGATCACATTTAGATGAATTTCCCACCATATATTCTCCATCAGGTCCAAACCAGGGTTTTGAGATGGTTTGAGAAGGTTTAGACTATTAAGGACTATTCATAAAATATCGATGTCCAATGTTAGAAATAATCTAAAAAATTTGAGGTTTAGGACCCCATTAAACTCTCCCCAAGTGATTTACATCTCATGAATAGTGTCCTTATATATATGAGCACTTAAACTTGGCCTCTTGAGCTCTCTCATGCATTCTAGATATGTCTAATATGGTTTAAGGTCAAATTAACCATCTATGTGATGTTATCTACAACTCAATGATCTTGATAAAACTTATACATCCCCTTGAAGGATCTCAAAAATATTGGAAAGGTCCGATGGTCATGTGAATGAATTTAGACCCTTTAGGGCTTAGACCTAGTTCTAGACATAATAGGTCTAACATATGTCTCTACATACATGACCACATATGAGTGGTATTTATGGCTATAAGTGTTTCTATAATTTCTCCCACATTCAACCCAATTATAGGTATAATCTGATAATCCCTCAGGACTCTGACATTTCACCTTTCTTCATCCAAGTGTACTGCTTGAAATTTTATCTTGACTGGGAGTGCCCTCTATCTGAGATAAAACATAGGTCATATCCCCTACTCACATAGCCAAAATGAGATTTTATATGGCTTTACAAGGTTATAATGATGTTCTATACCATTTTTCATGATCATGTCACCCTTATAGAGTCCTCAAACTTCCAAATCACTCAAAACTATATTATAGAGTTGATGATTATGTGTAGGATTTGTATGTAAGGTTGGGATTGAATGTAAGTTAAGGTTTTAGTTCAAATTATCTATTTATTTACTTTGAGAATAATATTAAGTTTACTTCAACATTATGAAGGTGGTCTCAATAATTTTAAATACATCATACACCTTTGTGTGTTACTCAAGACCCCTTCACTAACATGAGTTAGTTTGTGACCGTAACAAACTTTATATACTTACCTTAAGAAAAAGGGGTTCCTATAGGTGTCTATTTATATTTTAACATTTTATCTCACAACCTAAGATCCTATTTATGCCACCAAGACTAGACCATAATTATTTAAACTCACCTTTGTCTATAGGTCATGTCATCACTCACCACTATCAATGCACTATGGGTCTATAGTCAAACTGAAGGTGATTTTTTGGATAAAAGTTGGAGGTTTCCTATAGGTGAAGATGTTCTTAAAATTTTTAATCACATTCTTAACTTCCTCTGAAGTCATATATATCATCTCATGCATGGATAATCTCATATCACACCTTATAACTAAACACCACTCTCTATTCACCAAATTCATTATAAGGCCACTATTTTACTTCAAGTTCTACACTCATTTGGGATTAAAAGGCATGATATCTCTATGATCATCTTCAACAAAAATTTTGTTGTAAATAATTCAACCTTCATTCTCTTTACCAAACCATCATTCATATGTCAAAAATGTGATCTTCCAAGGCCTAAACTAAAATTAGGAGGCCATTTAGGCTTACATAGCTTCATAATCTCATACCAAAAAAAGACATTGTATAGGACACAATTGATTTCAGAGAAGCTAAGGTAAAAATCTCCTCTAATCAATATTTTTACTCTACACCTTTGATAATTAGAATGAGATGGTCATAATCATGTTGGTGAATTGATAAATCCTTTCAATTATCTTTGAAAAGCTTCATCCAATTGTGTTACCTTGAGAATCTCTTCACAACTTGAGACTCCAAAATTCATCACACTAAAACCTTTGTGGCATATTTACTCTTGTTGGTCTCCATCTAAGCTTGACTATAGAAAAATGCTTCACTATTTAGAATATATTTCTCTTCTTGGAGATGATGGAAAACTTGAATGTGTTATGAACTTATAGATGATGGATACCTCTTTTAGAGATCATAGTACAACTTAAATTCCTCTTAAACCATTAACATTTAATTTTTGAAGTATACACAGTCATAATGCATACTATTTACATATGATAGTGAGACACTAGGTATATTAGGTCATGAAGATGCTCTACATGATAAACTAAGTTTAGGAAGACACATTTCACTGATGATTGATTGAAAAAAACTTGTTATCCCTTAATCCAACCCACTTACATAGATGAATTCTATAACAATGGAAACACTATTTGTAGACCTTAATAGTACTAATTACTAGCACAATGAGATGTTCTTGATAATATCCTTGCCCTCACACAAGTAAAAATAGTTGGAGACACATAAGAGGAGTGTGTATTATTTACAATACCATTTTCACTACTTGCTTGATACAAACTAGTACAAATAGATGAGAAACCTGAAGACTTTAGGGATGTGTAGACAAAAGTAAGTCATCAAAATTACTAAGGATGATTCATGGAGCATAGTACACCAAATCAAAATCTATCAACATGAAAAATAAGATAATGAAGGCTACTAAATTTTATCAAATGCATTCAATCCAAATCCTTCCCTCCTATCTATACTAAAAGAAATTGACTGACCTATTTGACTCTACAAAGGAAGTGCAGAGAGAGATAGATCTATTTTTGGTAGTTTTAGATCTATCAAGTCAATCTAAATGTGTATATGATTTGTGATGAGATGAAGGCACATTATTAAAGATTCCCACATGTCAAACTTGTCCTACAGTCCATACAACTACCCAAAACTACTTATTTTGTAGTTAAACTCCTTTATGCATTGATCCCTACAATTTGTCAATTTAAAATAGTTTCTCTGGCATCCAACCAACACATGGTACATTATAGAAAACTTTGAAATTTGTACTTTTATGAATATTATGTATAACTTCCCTAAAGTGACCAAAAGGTGACATAAAATCATAATAAGACAAATGACACATATTACTAAAGTGAAACACATTAAGTGACCCTAATAAACATATTTATGACCTTGGTAAGACCCTATAGGAAGTTTGACTATATAGGCATTGATCTAATTTAACCTAGGGTAAAATTTGGTCAACACTTCTACAAGATAAATCCCATGAAAAGAAAGAATAACATGACAAGTTTACCCCATTATGGATTAGACCTTATCATATTTAAGAGATCTTGGGTAACAATGATATTAATTTGAGGGACCTCTAAGGCAATGAGATGACATATCTAGTTAATGGACAATTTTTGAAGCATTAATTCATGGATATACCATTTGGGGATGTCCTTGAGTAAAAAAAAATTTGGTGTTAAGAGTAGGATTAGGATATATTTAATACTTTATTAAAATAGTTTTATTTCTTTCATAGAATATTTTCCTTACTTCCTATGTTAACACTCCAAATTTTTAGTATTTTGTTTTATAGTTTAGCTTCCTAATTTTTAGATTAGACTTGTTTACTTGTCCTGTGGAAATCTTATTAACTTTCCATAGTTTACTTAAATCAAGTATCCAACCTATTAGGACTTCTTATAACATGTTCAGAATACAAAAGATCAGTCTGTGGGGAAACACACCAACAAAAGGTACACCAGGTTTTTTACTTGTAGGATTATCACCCTTACATTTTAGATTTTAAAAATTAAAGTATGCAATAGGAAAATTAATCATGATCAAGTTAACATTAAATACTTTATTCAAGTATATAAAGGTTACTCTCATTACTACATAAATTTTTTAGAAAGTATTTTCACCTTCCCTAGATCAAATGCATTTATCATATTAATACTTGTTCGAGGAAATAACCATTGATATGGGTATATCTAGAAAGGATAATATAGTAAACTTATCCTTTCATAGATACCAACTCATTATGGTTTATTCTCTCCCTTTTCCAATAATATTCTATAAAAATAATATATACTAAAATAAAGATCAATGCATCCTTAAGAGGGTGATTCAACAAACATAAATAAAAATAAAAAGGTGATTTAAATATAAAATGATGAAATAAGGTCAATGTACCATGTTTCATGTGATAATACATGGGGAGGAAAGAGAAAAAACCCATGGTACCTCTATCTGGGCTATAGACATCTGTCTGGCAGTAAAGAAATGCTAGAATTTCCCTAGTTTTCAAATCTTTTCTTCCTCAAAATCAAAATGAAACTTATAATCATCCCAAGTCTTTGTTAAATTCATCACAATAAGGATAAAAAGACTCAATTACTCACACACATATCTAGGGTAAATGAAGAGGCAATTATGATGTATGCAGCTATTGAGAATCTATTTTTTATATCTGATTTAATTAGTCTTTATGGGATGGTTCATGTTTGGTATAGAAGTTGTTAAATAAAGGTTATGGGTTATAAAATACTTAGGATTATTTATCCTATGAGTCACCATTATTTTTACCCAACATACTCCCATTCCCTTTTTTTAGAATAGGGACCCACTATCTTTCAAAAATGGTCTATAACCCTATCTTGAAAATATTCTAAAGAGAAAATATTTATGTATTGCACTAACTTCACTATTTGGTAAACCTATGAACATGGTTTATTTTTAGACTAACATACTAATTTTATTAGGAATTTATGTATATACTAAGTCTCATCTCATTGGTATTCGATGGACTTATTCAGTGAACTTGTTCAAAACTATGCTTAACACGATATGGTCTTCAAAACTTTTATTTGGAAGCCTACCTTCAATGATTTTTAACACTTTGCATTTTTATGGACCTCTATATGAATTTAATTTTTGGGTATTTTTCTTGGAGGAATTATTTGGGACATTTTTTTTAAATTCTTGTTTTATAGGACTTCCACAACTTTATCCACCCTATATCAAAGACTTTGCTATTTAATTTTTAGGACCTACCCTTCAGGAACTAGATTCTAAAAGAAAATACACTTTGGAATATCTGGGTCTTTGGAAAAATAATTTGGAAATAAATTTTGATGAAGTTTCTTTGATTCATTTTAGTCTTCATCAAAAGTGTTTGGTTCATCAAGCTCTTCAATGATTTTATTT
Source organism: Torreya grandis (assembly GCA_037957365.1). NCBI lineage: Eukaryota > Viridiplantae > Streptophyta > Pinopsida > Cupressales > Taxaceae > Torreya > Torreya grandis. The sequence goes on along the minus strand of JARHVA010004619.1, from coordinate 12,235 downwards.
GGTGAAATGGTTTAGTGGGAACAACTAACCTTTTGGTCTTTAGCAAAAGTGTTTGGCTCATCAAGGTCTTTGGAAAAAGTGTTTGGCTCATCAAGGTCATTGACAAAATTATTTGGGGATTTTATTTGACTCATTTTGGTCTTCAACATAAGTGTTTATAAATTTTGTTTAGGAGACTCTTCTGCCTCACAAACACATTATATCCTAACTCCCAACAACTAATATCCCCATGGTATGGTAAACCAAAGCCAAATAAGTGAATAAATGATACTTGTCAAAATGTAATGATGTGGCACTCCTACTAAGCATCAATAATGACTATGTGGCATATCTAGCAAATGAATTGGAAAAGTTTGAATTGAAAACATAAATCAAAGTTATAGACATTAGACATTAATGGCACATGAACTGAAAATGAATGTCAAAGTTATATTAAAGAATTTTGAATGATGACATGCCCATTAATCTCAAGATAAATTATAAACTTAATTTATCCCTTGTGATCAAGCCCTTGTTACCAATTTTTTTAGTCTAATAGTATACTAAGGAGAACTGAGCTATTAACTTATAATCTAGACTAGTATCAACATAGTCGAATAGCTATAACATCTACATCTAGAGCATTCTGAGGAACTCTACCCACATAAAGGTTTTCAATAAAATATTTAACTAAATATAAGGATACATTTTTTTAACCTACGATATTTAAAATTGATTATAATAACTACTCATCACTATGGGAGGTGATACACCAAGTTGACGCATATACATATGAAAACAATTTTACTCTAACTCAATGACATTAACTGTAGACCTCCTCCCCTTCAAATGTCAAGTGTTACACTTTGAAACAATAAATATAGAGGTCATGAATTATATTGACTTCCTAAAAGACTTATTATTCTCTAGGAAGATAACCAGAGGAACATTCCTTCACAATTTGGAGCACAAAATAGTCATTAAATGCATCTCAAGTGATGCATTTCAAATATACCTATCTCTCCCTATTGGATATTCCACTTATGATTTGCATAGGAGAGTAACATGGAAGAAATAAAAGTTAATTGAGAATATACTTAATATATATATGGTCCCTAGGGAGACTATAAACATGAAGGATAAGTAACTAATACTAGTGACCAAATTTAGGATGGGAATATGAATTAAGATAGCCCTCTTGAATAGGTTATCTGGCTATTTTAGCATAGAATTATTCCACATAGAGTAGGTTTAATTTTTTTATTTAATAATGACATAAGTTTTGACATTCATTCTAGGTGAATTAATTGGTGTAAGGTTATGGGATAAAATATTTCACAATGATAACAGACCTCGGGGAGGTCATTTCTACATGATGTCTTACCTTCTTAATGCAATTCTCAACACAGTCTATGTCTATAATGAGTCACTCTAGATCCTAGATATAGACTATATTGATAATAATATAGGTGATTATTATTATTTTATTCACATATACATGTATACTTATAACATTATACACATTACAAAGGATGTATACCCTAAGGTAGGAATGGCTATCCATGAGTCCCCCTACCTAGGATATCCAAAAGAATTGTAGATACATTGTTGATTATGGGAGACTATTATTTGTACCCAAATTACACTATCATCATGGTCATAGGACATAAGGTATCACCTCTATGCCCCCCAAGTATGTCTTTGACAAACTTGTAGAGTAAAAAATTACTAACCAGTTATAGTGAGGTATTGATGAAGATATGCATAAGAGCAAGAAAAGTTACTTTTATGGCCCTTGCCTTGTTATTAGGATAATGTAATATGTAAACCATAAAAACTTATATGATTTAGTCATATATAAATAATATTATTCATTTTCCACATTAAAATAAAGGGATTGGGATCCACATGGTCAGGTATAGAAATATATCAAGGGACTTAGCATTGACTATTAGCATGAGCCCTATGATAATGATTTATTATTCCTTAATGTTAATAATTATGACCAATTCATGGAAAGGGTAAAATAAATCAATTTAAAATAATATCTCTTGAAAACTATTTAATGACAATCTTTTATTTTTATAGCAAATGCAAATACTAGACTCCCACCAGCTAGAGGATGGGATTAATCAAAATTCTAGGTTAATAGACAATTTTAGCTAGAAAAAGACCATGTGAAACCCTCATAGACACCCCTTATTGAACTCAAAGTATTAAATAAATATCCAGGGGTGTTTGATAACTCACTTGGGGGAGCACATGATGAACCTATTTGTCTTGACTCTTTAGATTATGAGGGCCTTGCATAGACAGATGTTGCATCAGTCCCAATTGTGGTTAAATTAACCATAGACACATAATAGGAACCTTATACATCTATGAAGATAACCATTTCCTATATGATAAAGCATAAGGCTCAACCCCCTCTATAGATTTCAACCATTGAATCACCATCAGTAGAGGTAAACACACAAGGAGTGGTTATAGGAAAATCCACTAATGAGGAGGTATAACTTTAGAGAGACAATATATTGAGCCTTTAGGAAACAAAGGGGAAATCAATACTATATGAGTATCCATTAAGTGAGCAAACAACCCCTTTAATTTCTAGTAATCCTAATGTGTCTAATGTTTATCCCCTTATTTTTATTACTTTTGAGTTTATTTCACTCATTCCTCTAGTTTCCCTCCCCTCTTGGTCCCCAAGGTGGAGATTTTTCCTACAAAACTAATTTCCAAACCAAAATTTATTATTTCAAATGTAGAGGATAATTCCTCCACCCTTTTTGTCCCTACTCCTTGAGTTAGTCTTTCCCCAATTGCATATTATGTATCCATCCCTACTATTCATACTATTGTTCCTTCCAATACTATCCTAGACCCTAAAAATAAATAAAAAGGAAAAAATTAAGGTCATGTGAGTAGTATTAAATCATAAATTCCATGTTTCATCTACTTAAATAGGTTTACCAGTGCCTCCCCTAAGTTCTTCTTAGGATACTATGGTGATAATAACAAAGAAGGTTGAGAATAAGAAGCTAGTTTACATAGTTCATCGACTACCTCAATATGGTAGAGTGGATTGGTCTAAAATTATCTAGTATTAACTTCCTAATCCCCTACTAGAAGAAACCTTGAGGCAAACATCAAGATAATTATTTGGTGAGACTATAATTTTAGACACTCAACCTAGGGATCTAGCCCAACTAGTCCTCCCATAGTGGGAAATAAATATGCAATCAAAAGCTTCTCAGAGGCCTAATCTTGTAATCATAGGATTTATAACTATAAGTTCCATATTTTAAAATTCTATTAAGAGTGAGTAGAGGGTCAATAAGAGGAAAATAAAAGATGATACTAGGAGAGGGGTCATAATGGAAGAGAGATAAGAAGTGCTTACTTTGTTCAGGAGAAAAGATATGAAATTGGTACAATCCCCATACATAGAGGATTTTAAATCCTATATTAAAACACATAAATATGATCTAGTGGAAATACATGAAGGAATTGAAATGGAAATAAGAGAACTAGAGAAAGAGATACAAAAAATAAGGGAGAAACAACAAACTATGTATGTTCCAGTATAAATAGAGATAGATGTCTAAAATTATGCATCTAGGTTGTATAAATATACTTGAAGCTATTGGTGTAATGAGGGTAGTGTTAGAATCTCACATATTAGAAACCACTAAAGTGTATAATTATTTGAAATTATATGACAATAAATTTAAATTTATTATTCGTTTTATAACTGGTAAAGCATCTACACACCTAAATCTAATGGCACCATTAGAGGCTACCAATGCACTCAATTTGGTAGTCATCATAACATAGGAGGATAAAGAGTGGATCAATGTAGATGAGGCAATAATCTTGAAGTAAATAGAGCATGAAACTCTAATTTTGTATATTTTGGATGAGAAAAAAATCTCACATGCTAGAGATCCCATAGGTAGGGTTATCAACAAGGCCAATTTTGATCAGGTCATACAATAGGATTCAACAATATTAAAATAAAAAATAGAAGGAAATACATTATAAGAGATAGAATAAAAGCTTAATTTTGACAAGGAAAAGGTCACAGAGGTTAAAATATTTAAAATTAACTTCATAAATACAAATACTAAGTATACAAGGATCCTTGAATAATTCACTAGAGTGCATAGACCTATGTTACTTAATATGGACATAATAAAGTACTAGTATGCCATTTTAAACAAGCACTATCAAGTGTTGGAAGCAAAGAAAAAAATTTATGCTTCAATTTTTAGTTTAGCACAAGCTACAACTTTGGCACATCTAACAATCTCCATCACCATGTAAACACCCAATAAACCTTAAGTTGAAGCCTAATTTTATATGTACACATGTAGATAATACTAATTTTTGTAATTATAGTCTACTTATACTTAGATTATAAATATGAAGTTGCCTAAACTTTATGTAATAATTTATAAATTATATTGCATTGCATAAGAGAAATGATCTTGATGTAGTTATATTTAACTATGAGCATGCACACATGTAATTTTTATGAAAAAATTATAACTAATGTTTTAATTATGTAATGTAACCATGAGTTCACATACACTTGAAGGTTGAGGCATCCCATCTGAGCTGTAATCTCCCAATTAAGGGTGTGTAATAGTAGATTTAATGTGAGTAACCTTAAATTGAGGATACTAAGTTTCTTATAATTTTCCCCTAGACTTCATAACTATGTTTTCCTATGAGTGTACAATAACTATAAACATCAAGCATTATTTATAAAAACACTTGTCCACCAAGAAACTAGCCTAGGAAATGACCTCTTGAAACTAGCCTAAGAAGTGACCTCTTGAGACCACATAACCTTATTTTATTCTCTACCCTTCCCTTTTTTTGAATTTTATGTTACTAATACCTACCCACTCTATATTATATATCACCCATACATGCCACTCACTTAGCTTTCATTTCTTTACTAGGATTCAGTTCATTACAAGCAAACCCATTTAACAATATGCATGCTCTGCTTGCTATTCCACCCCAAGGTTATTTAACCCATACATTTAACTCATGACCTAGAGTGTATTTTACCTCCATTGAGATCCTAAAACATTAGAGGCTACCTCATTTAAATTTTGGGATGTGCACAAGAAGTATATCAACACATCCATGAAAAGACCATCTTTGAGGACTCCAGAGAGTAGTGTGATATCTAAGACCTCACCACCTGATTAGCTTAGATGGAGAGTAAGGTAAATAAATTAGAAATGGAAAATACTAAAAAAAAATAGGATACTATTCATGTGATTCATATTATAAATTCATTTATAAAATTTTTATGAATAATACCAAAGTACTCAAGGAAGCCTTGGTCAAAAAGAGGAAAGTACTCATTTGAGATCCAACAAAAGGATTAAAATCCATGATAAGGTAGGTAGTTTTTATGTTGATTCTTATAAAGTTTATGCATTAGATAAAATAATTGAAAACATGGAGGATATCTGGAAAGGAATTATGTCTACTATGGAAGAATAATTATGTAGTTGTTTTAAAGTTGTTCCTTTTCACTATTTGTAATATTACTCCTTTGGGTTGTTAGTTTGTTGTTTGGTGACATCTCATTGTCTATTCTTGTTGGTTTGGATACCTTTAGATTTTTTTACTTTGTTTGGTTAATTTTTAATATATTTAATTACTTTTTTTAATAGGTAAGATCCATCTCAAACCCCTCATATTACCAATATAAAAAAAACATGATGTTATTTCACTATTTCACCTCTTTATCTTGAAAGGAAATATATATGTAGTTTTATCTCTTAAATGTGATTTTAAAAATTAAACTCTCTTCCAAGTGGTAAAATACATAATTATTATTTAAAATTAAAGTTTTAATGTAATTATATATTCATTTTTACCCTTTTTAAGACGTTTATAAAAAGGATTTTTTAGTATTATTTTTCTTTGTCCCTCACTCTCTCAAAGGTAGAATTTAAAAAAAAAAAAAATGATTTAGGATAAATATATGTTAATTTTAATGAAAGAGTGTTCACATTATATCATTACTCTTCTCCTTATCAACGTTTGAGAATGTCTAAAATTTTTATTTTAAGTGTATAAATGAATAAGAAACAAGTATGTTATGTACACTTGAGTGGAAATGAAAGAGTGATAAGAGAAGGAGTGGAAATATCATATATGTTTCTTTGAAAATGAAATTTAATATAAAAACTATAGTAACTTATATTTATCCATTCAATAAAGTATTTAATGAAAATTAACTTCTATCATAATTATAGTTTTTAGCATAATCAAATAGATATAAGTAGTTTTATCAAAGAATGAACTTACATTATAGCTTATTGTCAACTTGTTCCATAATTTAGAAACATTAGTTTGTTTCTATAATTCTAGAAGAAATAAAATAAGTTTCAAATTCCATAATACAACTCAAAATGACATAATCTCTCATATGAATCCAATAAAAAAATCAAGTATTTTCCATGAGGGGATCAAAAATAATTATTTTTAAAATAAAATCTTTTCAGGTAAGATTTGAGGCTGAGTTTTATAGAATAGCTTTGGGCCCTGTGAGAGATTTTGGAATGGTGTGGAGTGTCAACTAAAACCTGTCATACTCCATTATCTTTTAAAGTGCCTGAAACATGATTTTTAAAAAAAAAAAACAATGGAATAATTTTATGGTAACTAGTCAAACAATAAGATTTGTATCCTTAAAATAAGATAAATATGCAAACAAGTAATGATCAAATTCAACATTATCCTTCCTAGTTCTCTTCTTAATTTTATCCTCTTATATACATTGAATATGAGTTTACATAATTTATAGACTCCTTTCTTTAATTCATAAGAATAATTAGGGAAACTTTAGAGCAATGTTGATTCAATGGTCAAGATTAGACTTAGTCCAAGGGTGAAATAGATTAATACACTTTTGGAGGGAAACCCAAATTTGAATTTAATTTAATTTTTATATTTACATGATTAATTAAATTATTTAAGTGTGCACACTTTTATTTTTTTAATATTGAGTTGTTTTTATATTGCTTTCCACTTAAGTAATCCCCTAGATGACCTCTTTTTACTAAAATGAACTTTAAAATTAATGTTTGAGTGATTCTAAGTAACTTCACCTTATGTTTTTGAGTAATTATGAAACCCATTATTTCCATTTGGGATATAAGGTTATGAAATTAATATAAAAGGTCATTTACCATATTTTTTCCTTAGAAGTCACCTTAGAAAACCTTTTTTTATGTGTCATATTTTTTTGTGACCAAAGACCCATATTAAATTTTTTGATTTATTCATTTGTTTCTTTTTGTAGTGTTTTCTCTCATAACTGACCCTATGTTTAGTGATTTTTACATGATTAAATTATGGTCATGATATAGGAGGTGTTATAGTGTTTGATACATTTGTATAGGTTTGGTATTATGAGAAAATTATATTTATTCAACCATTAAGGGTTAATTTTACAATGTATGTACTAGCATATACATATTTTGCATGATGGGTGCACACACATGCTCATAGAGTAAATGGATAAGACATAACTATGTTTAAGAAAAAAATTGATACACTAGAAGAATGGCAAATAGTATGGATATCATAAATACATTATCATAAATGTCCAAAGGATGTTCACATGATGAGATATATTAGATTAGATAGGTGGTATAAGATCACCATTTTGGTTCAGAGTGTTTTCAATATTAACATGTTACATGATAGTTTGGTATATTCAAGGACAATCATATATAAAAACTTATGTGGAGATAATCCCTAAAATCCATATCATGAATGACTGAGGTGAAAACTATACTGATGTACACCATAAAACCCAAGACTTAATACATTGGATAATATTATGCTTGGACACAAGCTATAGATTATACAAGTGTATAGAAAGTAGTATAAACAATTAAAATACAAATCTCAAAATCCTATATCGAAATATGTGAAAAATAAGCTTATGTTTGATATATAGAATAGGGTAAGTACATGTGTATGTAAGATCTAGTATTATTAGGAAAGCCATTTCATCTGATCAAAATAAATAAATACCTTTGTTGATTTATCTAGATTGAATTAAATAATGCAAAGTTACATGTGTATGAATTTTATATATGTTAATTATTTTTAGATTTAAGGTGATTTAAATAAAATAAAATGGTTGATATTAAAGTTCCACAAAATAGAAAATGTAGTATAGAAAGCTAAATGATAAAGAGAAATTGATTACACTTACCAAATTTAAAAATGACCAAGACAAAAGGAGAGAGATGGATTTTTTTTTGATAAATTAATTTATATTTTTAAGTATTTGTTTCATAATCCTCTTTTAATTTTTTGGATTAGGAAATAAACTATCAAAACCTATGTAGATGTTTCAAGTGAATCTTAGACATCTATAACAGCTAGTTTTATCCACTATTTGCTGGTACTATCCATATTTGTTTTCTATTTTATTATACCAAAGATAGTTAAAATTATTTTGTAGATTATTTTTGGATGTTTAAATTTCCTTGGTCTTGTATATATTTTAATTTTTATTATGTTTACCTTGAAACCCTAACTTCAATTTTGACCCTAGATTGATTTGGAAAAACGGGTTATAAATATAGGTTAGACAACCACAACCTCTCCCCATTAAGTGAATGAGAATTTTCTACATTCCAATACTTTTAAGAGGAATAAACTACACATATTTCTCCCACCTATGTATTGTAATCAATCATGATCCACTAGAATGGAATGCAATGTTTTGTCTTTTGAACCTAACACATACAACTTTGACCATGTGTTAGTGTTTAGACTTGGATCTAAGGTTTTTACTTTGAGATATTTCATATGTATGTATTTTTTAGATACTGTCTCAATTATGTGAAAATATATTTCTCAATGTGTATGCCAAATAGTGACCAAGTTAGCCCATATCCTAATAACTTAAGATTTATTTGTATTTATAGATGACTCTTTGATATATCTTCCCATAATCAACATGTTAAATGTGATTAGGATGACCAAAGAGAGATGTTTGAATTTGAAAATTATCCATTGAGTATCCTAAGAGATTACTAACATAGGTGGATACCTATGTAACTATCAGCATATGACTATTGTCAGCATTATTTAGAGAAGGAAAATTAGTGATCTATAATATGGCAGTAATATGCTTAAGATTATAGAACATTATAGCATAAAATAGATAGATCCTAAATATGTGTTACATTAAATTGGGTTGGCTATGATAGTATATGAAAACAATATGGGAAAGTGTTTACAAGAGTCAAATATATATGCATAAGTGACATATGTCAAAGGTATGTCAAAATTTATGTTTTCAAGTGTCTAGTACCAAATTTATGTGTCTACAAATGACCCATTTTAGTATATTATTGAAAATGCTAGATCAAAAGGATACAACAAATAATTTTGGTAAATGTGTTTAATCACACTTGGTGTTGACAAGTATTCCCAAAATATCCAAATTACTCCATGCAAAACCTATAAGGAAACATGTAAAATTCAATGTTCATTCTTGATATAAAATCTAAAATAACTTAGATCATTTAATTAATTAAAATTGAAAAGTCAAGAAATGAATACACATGTGGGTATGAAAATCAAGATACCCTTTTAAATCATTTAGATAATTACACAAGATGATTATTTTATAAGGAGATGAAACTTTTGAAACCATGTGTTGATGAAATTTAATTCCTCAAACCCATTGGAGATATAAAAGTTATAGAAGTTGAGTGACATAGAACCTCAATTGCACTACTCAAAATATCTTCATAACTCTTATGGCGGTACCCAAAAATAAGTTTTGTGTTAATGTCAAACCCAAAATTAGTTTTATAAGTAAATTTTAACTTTTAATCAACCATTTTAGATGAATTTTAGACTCAAAATGTTTATGTGGGACCATCAATCCTCAATATATAAATAAAAATTTGTATGCATGAATAATGCGCATGTACAAAATATGATCCATATGTAATTTTAAGTGAAATATAATGCCATTTCCTTATATTAATTTTATTAATTTGATAAATTTGATAGATATTGTCAATCTTACCCATATAATATGTAATATTGTCATAGTCTCTACCAATGATTATTTATATTCATGTATAATGACCCACATTTTCCTTGAATATGCCTCAATCTTCTCAACTTGTCTCATATGTATAACATAATATATACATAAATTTTAATTATCTATATTTCAATGCCTAAATATATAATACAATCCCAATTTATTCCCCATTTTGAGGTGAGCAATGAAGCATGTGAATCATTCACCTTAAAATAAAGAGTTATGTGCATCATATGTTATATAGAAAATGTGTCCATGTAAAGCATGTATTTATGATGATATATGTTATCATAGAGGTATTTAATAATCCAGTTATATATCAAATATGTAATCTATGGCAATGGAAATATAAGTTTCACATCAATAATATCTAATAATTAGGCATGTGGTAATGAGCCGCATATAATATGGGCATCATAGACAATAGAATACTAAAAGGTAAAAAATCATGGCACGAAGTGTATAAAAAATAATATTTATAACCCCAAACATAGGTACATAATTCCATGATCATGATGTTCAAAATCACTCAAGATAGGACATGACTATGAAACAATTTTGAGTTGACACAAACAACATGGCCATGAGAAGGACTAGAAGATTCTTGATAAAAATGATGCACAACATGATAAAACACAATATATGCACTCATATAAACACAAAATATATTGCATAAATAGTAAAAAATGTAATAATAAACAACTTCAAACATGCATACAACATACAATTTTAATATACATAGTTAATCAATGTGATCAACTAGTGTAACAAAGTACAATATCCATAGGAAATATCACCCTAAAGAGTACATGGAATAAAAATCCATGCATAAATTATATATGTATCCAAATATGATCAATGGGATGTATTATAAATATAAAATCTTAAATTTTTACCAAGATGTCTCTAATGTATGAATGCCCCCAATAAATAAATGTTTCCCATGCATGTAATAAATGATTATCACCTATAAGTCCATATATCATATGTAGATTTTATGTCTTCCATTCATCACATGTATATTATGAAAATAATGTGTATAAAATAAATATTTAATTTATCGTGTCTATTATAAATAACATCAATCAATCATGCAAACTATAAAAACATGTCATGCATAGATCCTATTTTTTATGTTTTATTGTTTTATTTTTTATTTTAATTAAATTATGTTCCTAATAAACAATTATCACATCAATGGGATGCTCACATGTAGTTTCTATATCAATTAATGTGAATTTCACCTATCATGTGTGAAGTTTAGCATATGTATCACTATCAAAATCAAATAATTGATCATGTGATTTAATATATTTATCATCACTATCATAATAAACCTATGATTTTTTTTGTATGCTTGGAGAATGTTTATGTTCAATGTGGAACACACAGAGTATCCTCAATAAATATCTTAGGACATGATGGACTAGATAAAATCTACTAAACTCAAATATACTTATAATGTAATGGATGCTTGAGAACTTTCCTTTGAGGAAGATCAATTACCTCTCTCTTATTTTCCTTCATAGGATTTATAACATACTCTAGTAAATGTGGTAGAGAAAATATTTCTAGCTAAATGGGATACTCATATGGAATACCCAAAAATATAAACATCTAGTTAAAATATATAATTCATGCATTGATGTACCAAATATAGTATTTCATGTATATTATGTATCCATGGACATATTAATGATATTTTAAATTACCTATTATTGGGTATAACTAATAACCAAGTATAAATAATTTTAGGCCCTACCATAAGTGGTAACATAATTCCCCAAAGAGGGTTTTGTATCCTTCCATTCAACCCTTATATTTTATTATTCATACTAATCAAATCATTATGTGTGCACCTAAGACTAATAATCAATGTCATAGTTCATATGTTTTCACTTGACTCATAATCCAACATAACATTATGTATGCAATGGGATATGATTAGCTTATAATTATCCTATTTATAAATATTCAAACTTGGATAAGGTTAATAAAAGAGCTCAGAGATACATTATGTTCAGGACATGACTAGGTTTGAATCTACAAACCTATAAAGAGGGGTCCCTACTCACTCATATCAAATGGAAGGGTTCTAAATCCTTCAGGCCTATGAAATGAGTGAATATCTCTAACTTG